>OX235279.1:6047377-6106876 GCA_944472155.2 Trichobilharzia szidati
GACCAGTACTGCCTATGGCTGGTTTTCAATGCTTCTCTAACTGACATCAATCCATGATCCCTCCGTAAAAAAATTATACTTGTAAAATCTCAGCGAAATTGAAATGAGTAATTCCAACGTTTCCTCTGTGTTCGTCGCAATCTGGTCCGAACTTCTTCAGGGAAATTAATCGAAATTAACATAACATAGGTTTATTTATATATAAAGCAACAACTATTGCTTTTAAAAACTTTGTCCAGTCGTATGAATCATGAAACAGGTATCAACAGGTATAATAAACAAAATTGTATAAACTGTGGTCAAAATTTCACCTCAGACTTTCAACATTAGTCTACTTTTGTTAAAATATATGTGTATATGCAGTATACAATGGTGTGTGTGTGTATGTGTGTGTGGGTGAACAGTCATAAAACATTTTGTTAGCCTCTCCATAAGAAGACGTAGACAATCGGGAATTATGACCAAGTATGATTAATTGTTGATACATATCCAATTTTTATTTATTAGTCAGGATTGACCATGCATCAGTTAACATCACACCTTCACGTCTGTTCAGACTGTTGCGATTCACCCATATATATGCAGAGCTTCTGCAGTCAGTCTTTCTTTATATGAACCAAAACCTTTCTGTAGAACCTTAGTCCTATCAAAGTCAATTTTATGTCCCGTTTCTATCGAATGTAGTGCAATCGCTGATTTGTTTTCTAGCTTCTTCAAGTTTGCAGTGGTTTTCGGAACCATCTTTAGACATTGCTTATGCTCTTTCACTCTTACATTCAAATTAATCATTTCAATTTCGCTGAGATTTTACAAATATAATTTTTACGAATGTCTACTTCGGACTCGGTGCTCAATTATTTTGCAACTATCCGGTCAAATCTTGATCACAGTTCATATGTATATAGCAGTCTGTAGATTAATAATCGAGGTGAGAAGCTGTGATATCATTATTACGTGGACTGAGCATCTGTTCCTAAAGATATGACAAAATAAACATCACAAAATAATAACAATAATAATGACGACATGCATGTCTAATGTGAAATGCGCAAGATAATGACAACACCAACAATAAGGAATCTAAATCATCAGTAGTAATTCCATACAAGAAAGAAACCTTGGAAACCAGCCACCTTACGCTGAATTCTTAACAATGCTGGCAGGAAGGAATAAAAGTGGCTGGAATTCAAATCAACCACAAACTCAATTAGAAACAAGCATTGTCGGTTGAAGGATCAATCCTGTGAAGCCTTTGACCGACAAAATAATTTAGTTTATCTAATCCCCTGCTGCTGCAATGATTGTCAGGTCATATACATATGTCAAACTAGTAGAACAGGGTCAGTCAGTCAGACTAACAGAGCATAAATACCAAGCAGCAAAATCTAGATTGGTTGACCCGAATAAGATAAGAAATCTAGTGAATAGTTCAGCTATAGCACTCACTACATGCAATTAAACACAACCAGACAATGTAGGATGGGATGGGATAAGATGACAGTTTTAAAATCGAATGTCACAGGGTGATTGGAGGGAGAGATTGATAATAGCGGAAGCTTTGTTTATCGAATCAACTAAGAGTGAATACGTGTAACAGGAATGATTCAACACCTGTCCACACAGATATCTGGAAAATTCTACTACCCCAGTGACGACGACAAATAGGAGAGGAGAAAGAAAACTATAAAACTCAAAATACATAGCATTCCAACCATGCCATTCAGCTTCACTTTGGTAATATAATTTTAAAAGAGAACTCTGGTGACGTTTTGCTGACCAGAGTCTATGGAATACCGAAGAAATGGCCGTGTAGTCAGCTTGTATTGTACTCTTGATAGTTGCGTTTAATAGTGCTTTCAAATGCACTTGGGAAGTATGAGTTTTAAGCAACGTGTGTGTTATCTGGCATGAGAAGAGTAAGTGAATTTTTAGACCTGAGAGTACTGGATAGCTGTTTCCTTCATTCTTGCTTGGGATCGGCTATTCAGCAGTACGCACCCACCACAGAGGTTCAGACGCAGCTCCTTCTGGTTACAAGGCCAGCGAGCTCGTAGACCAATGGTTCTCTTATTGATGTCAGCTCATCATGAAATCCTGTACGCAATCAATCAAATCCCTACAAAGCAATACTTGAATATCAATGAGATGCTCAGTAGCGACTGGCCCTATTCAGGTAGGTAGTTATCTGGGTGGGTTCTAGTGTGAAGTCGTGACCAGTAGGGTGCAGCAGGTCGGGTGTGAGGACCGATATTCGCCGAAGACATTGGCTAATGGTCACGCTATGTCATGCGTGAATCGGCAGAAGTTAGAATTCATGGGCCAATGGATCGGGTCCCAGTGGCTTAATGGTATACGAGCTCGCTGGCCTTGTAACCAGAGGGCCCTTCGTTCGAACCCTTGTGGTGGGTGCGCACTGATGAAGAGTCCCAAACTAGACTGATGAAACAGCTGTCCAGTACTCCCTGCAGGTTTTCCAATGGTTCTGTAACCAATTTCAGCTCATGATGAAATCCTGTAACCAATCAACCAAATCCCTCCAAACCAACACTTGAATTTTTAGACACTGAAGAGGCTCAAAGCTGCTGTTTGTTCTTCAAACATTTTTAAAAATCATTTCGTAGTTTAGCAGGAGAAAAACGCTTTCCTCAACTATCTGAATACGTAGTTCTTTAAACTCTCCGTGACAATATATCACCTCTAAATTCAGAACCTCTATAGAAACGCTTCTTTGATTCTGTGTATATTCTTTTGAACTACTTCGCTACTACGGGATGCCACCGACAATTATACATCTCATCCAACAGCTGTACGGCAGCGCTGCATGCCAAGTTTTCCACAACGGGGAACTTACGGAATCCTTCGAAGTGAGGACAGGAGTAAAACAAGGCTGCCTACTATTGGCAGTGATTTTCCTCATTGCAGTAGATTGGATAATGCGATAGACAGCGGGCAATGAGGAAACAGGCATAAAATGGACACACACAAAAACAACTTGGAGGATCTAGACTTCGCCGATGACATATATGTGATTTCCTACAAACTCGAATATATGCAAGCGAAAAGCAACAAGTTGGCAGAAGAAGCATCCACAGAAGATAGGACTTCAGGTGAACATAGAGAAAACAGAGGTGATGAAGATTCCTGGGCAACACCAACAGCAAAAAAAAACAGACAACAATCAGCCAGCATAAATGGGAGGAACCACAAAGAAACAACCTGTTTACCTACCTGGCAAGCATCGTTTCAACTACAGGCCGACGGAGCTGACGAGGATATCAAAGCAATTAGGATCGGAAAACCAAGGCAAGCTTTCACTACTCTCAAGTCTGTGTGGAGGTCAACAGCAATCAGCAATCAGCATGAAAATGAAAATAAAATTCGGATTTTCAACTCCAATATGAAGTCAGTCAGTGCACTCACTGTAGGGATCAGAGACTTGGCCAGCGCGTCATGAAGAGCACCTCAAACAAACTACACACCTTCATTAACAGTTGTCTTCGCTCAATATCACTCAAGATCAGATGACCAGCCAACCAGAAAAGATCAGCAACAGGGATCTCTGGCCATGGGCGAACCAACACAGCAGGAACCGATTGTGCAACAAATAAGCAGGAAGAATTGTAGGTGGATTGGATTGTGGCCATACTCTGAGGAAACAAACCATCAAGTGACATTACTAGACAAGCCATTGATGGAGTGGAACCCGAAAGGGAAGCGGCGATTTGGTCGTCAGTGCGAGGGTGGGTGACTTGGAGGAGGTCAGGTGAATAGGAGATGAAGGCGTGTAGGCAGACTTGGAGCCAGGTGAAGACTCTAGCAGAGAACCGAACGCAATGGAGACGTGAGCGGCTGAAGCCCTATGTTCCTCTGGGAATTAAAGGAAACCATAATAATTATAGAAACGCTTCTTTGGTTCTGTGTATATTCTTTTGAACTGTTACTTTATGCTTCTCTCCACCAATAAATCTTCCAGGGGGGCAGGGGTGTATCCATTCGAGTCTTCCCAGCTTATCATTAGCTGTATCACTAGTCGTGGATGATGATAGTATAAACAATTCGGCTTCTCCGAAATATTGATATATATATATATATAAATATAATTCTCCTTTTTGATGTGATCAGCCTATCAAACAAAAAGCCCCCAAGGAAAGCACAAAGAAAATCGCCTTACCATATATAAAGGATATCTCAGAAATCACTGCAAGACTCTTCAAACCTTTAGGAATTGACGTCGCACACAAACCAACAAAGTCACTTCACTCAATTCTATGTCAACCAAAAGACTGACTCAACAGCGAAAGAAGATAAAACCAACATCATCTACAAAATAGATTGTATCAACTGAAAATACATTGGCCAAAGTGGACGTCCCCTTCGTCTTCGTGTCCACGAACATAAGCTAGCTGTTGAAAGACATGACATCCACTCCTTCTCATATCACTCACTGCATACAGACAACCACGGACATCAATTCGACTGGGACAACCAAGTTCAAATATTAGACAGAGGAAACAACACCAAGAATGCTAGAGAATTTTTAGAAGCCTACCTGGTATTCCAGTGAATCATCAATCAGTAGACACATCGAGATAGACAAAATTTATCAACCGATAAGAAAGAAACCTCACACACTCAAAGGGTCAAAGTTCAAGTCAAAGAAACAATGAGTGACAATACAAGTAACCTAGAAGGTGTGAAAACACACAAAAACAACCAAAGAATCACGTCCAAGGTGGTCACCGACCAGGAGAGATGATTAATAAACTCGTGGAGAAATCTAAAAGCTCACTTCAATTCAAATTGAAGTGTATGCGCTGAAGATGTCACCACCTAGTAGGGTGATGAAAGCTTCGCAAATTAACCATCCAGCTAGCTCAGAGAACACAACCACATCAAAATCATCCACCTGAGCTACAAATCTTCTCTATCATATAATTCTCCACTTTTCACTTGTCTTGTTCCTTCTGAATACCTTAATTAGAGAATTGGTATTCATGTGGTATTATTATGGCTAGTACTGGTTTATCGTGATGATTTTTAAAAATAAATCGTCGTGACTTACGTCATCACGTGCTTCATGAACACTTTCATTTTGGAAATAAGAAAACAATAATGTGTGGATGGGATGCAAGTCGTTGTAGAGTACGGTTCACAGAAGCACAGAAAACTATCAGGGTAAGTGTATACTGTTGTGTGCGTACATGTTTTGTTATTATAATTGCAAGCAGAGCTTATTTGCTACTCTTTTCCTTCTTGTTTCACGGGTCTCAGCAGATTTTTCTATATGGCTTATTGAACACACTGTCTATACTGCTTCGTTTAAACAGTAATGTTTTAGTAATATCTATTGAATACCTCGTTAATAATAATAATAATAATAGCTTTATTCCAATTAGTATTTGTGGTACAGGTATGGAATTTTCAGCGTGCATTACAATATTCCATCTAATTACCTCATAAATTTTATAAGATTTTAAAAATAAAAAGCAACAACAGAAAAAAGAACAGCGTTGCATTCACATTTTAAACAATGCACCACAGGATATGAAATATAAAATTAGTGTGTAATAGAATATGTTAGCAACAATATAATAGTAAAACAGAAAGGAAAACAAAAACTAATGGGAACTATTTGTGAGAGTGCCGCAGTAAGTTGATCGTGTCATACCTAACGGATTTCTCATCACATAACAGCTGTGCCAGATAAGGCATTGTGAAGATTTTTGCACCTGGTAGTCCTGGCATATAGCCTCCTTTAGTTGCTTCTAGTTCTACCAGATGAAATGCAAAGAGAGAGCTGCGTATAGAGAGGATGCTCGGGGTCTGACAATATAGTATTCGCTAGTTTCTTACATGACATTATATGTCTATCCACAATGGTGATAACCAGTTGGTTTAACGATATCCCACTTGCCCTACTAACAGCTTTTAGTGCCCTACGCAGCGAAGCAAAATCTTTCTTAAGTAGTCCAGGAAAGATTAGTGGGGAGCAGTAAAGTGGGATGGGTAGCAAACACAAGAACTGACAAACTGAGAAAGCAAAGACTGCTTTATACCAGACTGCCTTAACTTCCTAACGTAGAACGTTATCAAGCGAAACATCTTTCTAGTAACTAGGAAGATGTGAGAGGACCAGGAAAGATCGGAGGAAATACTCAGTCCAAGGTACTTGACATTAGATGTAATTTCAACCTCTATGACGTCAATGATAGTGGGGCCATGTGAGCTAGCTGGTTGTTGTAGGTCACGTTTTCGTCTGAAAGTGAAATTGACTACCTGACATTTAGACAGATTCAGCTTAAGACCGTTTGAAGAGGACCACTGACTAATTTCCGAGAGAAAGTTATTTAATTTGGAACAATCTGACTGAGAGTAGACAGGCATAGAAACAGAGAGGCCATCAGCATACTTGACAAAAGTGGCTACATCAGAATGGGGTCAGTCATGTGAGAAAAAAACAGAAAAGGGGAAAGAACAGCACCTTAAGGGACACCAGCTAAAGTAACATTAAAGGGTCAAAGAACACTACCCAGCGTGGTTGCAGAACGGAAGTAATGGCCGTATAAGGAGTACAATAATCGAACATCTCGTCAACACTGGTCATTCCATCTCAACAGAACGCCTCCTGCTTCAAAGTAATCTACAAAGTGAAGAACAACCTTCCAAAGACAGTACGATTCCGTCTTCTTTGCATTGCAGAAGCCCTAGCCATTCAGTTGGAAGAACCAGAACTGAACTGTGCATACAAAAGAAAATTATTCAACCACTTCTACTCTCATGGTAACAACTCCGTTGATTTGACTTAACTCTTGTTTGTATGCTTATTTTTCTAACTACTTAAAACCCTTGTGTAATTCTGTATGTTATTTTGTTTCCATGTACACCATGAGTACAACTCTTTCGTCGAACTATTCCCGTTGTTAATACGTAACTCTTTATTTAACAATTATTTAGGACAACTCACAACTTTCGGTTACTACCCTTTTATATCAACATCCAATTCTCATCTGAACTTACTAATTGTATTTTCGTTTGACAAATTCAATGTACACACACACACATACAAAACAACCATGCATATATATTGCGATTGTACAGCTATGAAAATGAATTCGCCGCCGCCGAAAAGGGACTCTTCGCTGAACTACTACTGGTCTTCTGTACATTAAAGTTTAGCACTCAAAATTTTATTACCAGGCCAATAAAAGCTCCATTATTAAAACATTCAGCTTAGAGAAAAAATGACACCAAAAACTTCCCAGCTAGATGTATTTTAAGTAAATTGGTGGACGGTAACCAGCGGTAGAATCCAGGATGCACATTTCGTCCTACCTGCATTTCTCAGTCAGTAAGTGATGCTGTTCACTCGAATTTAGCTTTTATTTATTATGAAATGCCATCGTATTTAATATACCCATAGTTTGAAATGCCAACGCGTTGTCCACTAGACCACTTGGGCCACGAGAACCATCACCTCTTGTGCAACGGGTATCAGCAATTGTTTAATTCAGTTTAGGCTTTGCGGGTGCATCCAAGTCATAGTTAAAACGAAACCTAGGTCTAGGCAAGGCCTCCTCTGCCACCGATTGCCTCTGACTATCTAATATCATCAAATCAATGTGTGCACCGTGATGGCGAGCTAGCCACCTGGTGGAATGTTGGCCACATTGCAAACCTGACTGGCTGACTGACTGACTGATAGAATTCAGTCTGCACTAAATTAGAGGACTAGACACATTATACTAGTCACTGACCAGTGTCCAATCAAAATACCCACTACAGCACAGTCCTACAGGAGGTCAATTGTAGTACTCACTGAGTGACGCAGGTTCAAATCTCCGATGGGTGGGACATGAGTTGTTCTTCCTTCAATGTGGTTGCAGATACGCCTTGCTAACTGACTGACAGGTGAGTGCCAACTAGCACGAAACCTAGGTCCGGGCAAGGCTTCCTGTCGATTGCCTATTAGGATTAATAGATCCACAACCATGAGCGCTTCATTTTGGTCGATTCAACTGTTTCATCATCAATGACCTACGAGATTTGCTGTTAGACATCATTGGTAATAATGAGAAAACAGAGTCAGAAGTAGAAGTCTTAGTACCAAGAGTGGTGGTGATAATAATAATAATAATTTAACTATTTCCATTTTCGCATTTTTTATTATTATTTCCTTTAATTCCTAGAGAAACATAGGGCTTCAAACATGCGTCTCCATTGCGTTCCGTTCTCTGCTAGAGTCTTCACCTCGCTCCAAGTCTGCCTACACGTTTTCATCTCCTCTTCACATCACCTCCTCCAAGTCACCCACCTTCACACTGACGACCAACTCACCGCTCCCCTTTCGGGTTCCACTCGAGCAATGGCTTGTCTAGTGATGTCTCTTTATGGTTTGATTCCTCAGAGTATGGCCAATCCAATCCACCTCTTTTTTTCCTGCCTATTTCTTGCATAATCGGTTCCTGGTTGGTTCGATCCTAGAGATCTCTGTTGCTGATCTTTTCTGGCCGGCCATCTGATCTTGAGCAGTGTTGAGCGAAGACATCTGGCTGTTAATGAAGGTCTGTAGTTTGTTTGAGATGCTCTTTATGACGCGCCAAGTCTCTGATCCGTATAGAATAGCACTGACTGACTTCACATTGCAGTTGAAAATCCGGATCTTGTTTTCGATGCTGAGTGCTGTTGACCTACACACAAACTTGAAAGTGATGAAAGCTTGTCTTGCTTTCCGAATCCTCGCTGCTTGATATCCTCATCAGTTCTGTTTGTCTGTAGTTGAAACGATGCTTGCAGGTAGGTAAACAGGTTGTTTCTTTCAGGTTCCTCCCATTTATGCCGGCTGATTGTTGCCCGTTGTCTTTGTTGCTGTTGGTGGTGTTGCATTAAGAACACAATATTCAGCGAAGAGACTCTTTTCAACAACGAATTTATTATCAAGCTGTACGATCGTATATATACATGGTTTTTAAGAAATTATATCCGGTGAGGGAGGGAATTAGATCAAAGGTGTGAATACATGAAATAATAATAGTTGTAGTATGAAATGCAATTAAAATATTTGTGATTATAATCATAGTTAAATGTCAAGTGGTAAAATAATAATGTCATATATGGAAAAATACATAAGGTGTATAGATGTTGTTGGAAAGGGGTGCATAATTATAGGATTAGTATGCGAATATAACGTGTTACATAACATGGTGTGAAATTTGATAAGATAGAATTCAATATTGTAAAAATTAAAAAATATATAAAATTTAATAATTTTGGGTTTAAAACGACAAGTGGGTCAAGTGGACACAATTCAGAGTGAGAATAGTAATAATGATAATTACAATAATCGTAGTAATAAGGGAAAAGTACATAGAATAACTAAATGAACAAAATAAATAAATGTCTATCCCTCTACGGCCAAGGCAGAAGTAGGCATTGTGCATACTTCTTTTGTACACAAAGGTGTGACTGGCTTAAATTCATGAATTGTCAAGGCCTCAGCTGTCTTTAGAAGTCTGTAACAAAGAAAACGCGGCCAGGAAGTTAACATTGATTCGGTAGGTGCTCTTAAAATCATGGTCAGGGTTGGTGTGGAGTGACAGGACTCGATCAGGTGTTCCAGAATAAAGATGCTCACACACTTCCTTTCTCTCTTGTAAAACCATGCTATTGGATTATGTTCTCGTATCCGTGTGGAAAGTGTCCTCTGACTGCGGCCAATATATCTTGCCCCGCAAGAGGACCCGGTGAACTGTTAGATGCACATGGAGGTGGCCAGAAGGGGGAGCTTATCTTTTACACAGAGGTAAAGAACAACTTGCGGCTAGTAAAAGTCATATGTAATTTTACTGCAAAGAACATTTTACTGACTGATTTAGAGAGACACGCGGTTTTTGAGCGTATCTGAAGCTTGATCACCTTTGAATTCCAAGTTCATGAATAAGGTTTTGCTTTGGAACTGAGTCAGTCGTTGAGCAGTTTAGACTGCTTATCTTTCATGTTGCTGTCAATAAATCGGTTAGGGTGGTAACCGTTTTCTGCTAGCGTGGCTTTTAAGAAGTCAAGTTCTGAGTCAACACGCAATCAGAACTACAAATTTTCCTTATCCTAAAGCACAGCCATACTATATTATTATATAATAGCAGCGAAGAAAATTTTCTTTTCGACGAAGTCATCATCTAGGCTGTACATTCGTGTATTTATAATAAATGGGTGGGAAAGTTCCACAGTGATTTCTGAGCAAGGGTCAGATAAATGCAATTACAATTAAGAATTAAAGTGACATAATAAACAGGGTGGACGGATAAAGCTCAGGCAAAGTAGCATTATAATTACTGAGAAGATTGACACTATTGTGCAATTAGGGGTTAGAAATGTAGAAATAAAAAAAATAGACAGGATGTTTGGATAAAAAATTAATCTACTGGGATCATAACTAATGTGACGAATAGTTGTTTATGCAATCAGGGATTAAATATGTGGAGATAATAAAAAAACAAAAAATAAAATTAATACATGAATAAACAGGAAGTTCGGATAAGAAAGGCGATGAGATTGTCATTGCTAAAAAACATTTTACCTGTTTATGATGGCCATGGCAGGGACAAGGATTGGACGTAATTCTTTTGGAAACAAAGCGTGGGTTTGAGCTTTTGGATAGCTAGCGCCTCAGCTATGCCCAGATGTCTTGATTTGACTCCCTTTGATAGGTTTGATTGAATCTTGTATATTACTTTGAAGGATTTTTCGAAAGGCACTGAATGTCCTGAATTGACCAAATGTTCTGTCACTGAACTTTACACACGTTTTTGCTCTCCTTTTACTAGCCAGGCTGGGTAGTGTTCGCGAGCGCGTTTTTCAAGTCAGCGCATGGTATGGCCGATGTACTCAGCTCCACAAGAGCAAGTATTATTATATATATTATTATATATAATAATATTATTAGTTATTCAGTGGGCGTCTCACATACTCAGGAAGCAAGAGAGAAACCATGTAATCTGCTTCTTTTGATATTCACTGACACCTAATAGGTAGACAGATTTTACTGACTGAAGTTTTTCTCAATATTATAGTACAAATAAACTGCAAAGTTGGAAAGCCTTTAATGGAACTTTGTTTGTTTTGAGTTTTTACACACCCAAAAAACTTATCTTTCTGCTTGTATTGTGGTGAGAGCTGTCTACCAGCCAAGTGGTGGACAGTAATTGAGGTCAATGTTTATGTATCAAATATTAGTCATGTTGTGGTGAGAGATGGTTGCTGGCCAAATTGGTGGACAGTAATTGAGGTCAAAGGTCAAGGTGGACAGGCGGATACAGTTAACATAAGAGAACTGACACAGCCACAAGACGGTGAGAACACCAATCAACAGACTGTATTTTCTACTAACATTGACCTACAATAATGTACATAAAAATCTATAAATACGTGTTGATTTTCGTAATAAACGATCTGTTGCCTGGCCCTTGTCTTCTGTTGTTACAGTATCACTAGTAGGAGTGCTACCAATAAATCAAGATAAAATCGTCTGACTAATGTGATATGCTGGTTTTTAATGTTGGAAAGAGGCGACAAATGCATATGTTTCTCGTTACAAACTAGTGTGTAAAACAAAAAAGTATTAAAACACGAAACATACTACTGTATTACAGATGGGATTTTATTTTGATAAACTGTCACTCACACAGTGTGTGTGTAGTGTTATACAGTAAGGAATATTAACTGATGCGACCACACGCCTTCCAGCACAATTTATTATTGACACTCATAATCATCATATCAAGTCACTCAATCACTCACACACTCACACAACTTTCGTCTTCCTTCATTTATATACATGAGTGGAATTCATGATTAGACATTTGAATACAAATCAGTAATATGGGATAATGTACATTCAGAAATAATAATAATATGAGTGTTATTGATCAATTACAATCAGATGGGAAATAAGACGAGTGTTTCGTTTTATAGTCAAAATAAGTGAGTAACTTGTTAGAATGTTGTGATGTACGTGAATTGAATTGAAATAGAATACAATTTAAGATTATTTATTATCCTCCTCTGATTTCACTGACTGACTGACTGACTGACTGGTGGTAATAATATCTTCCATGCATATCTCTGGTATTTGCATTGAGTCATTTCTGTTGCATGTGTTGTGTTTGGTGTAGACTCGATGGACCAAGCAGGTTCAGTAATCAATCTCTCTCGCTCTCCTACCTAGATTACTTCTTAGAATTTTAACCTCTCCCACCATGCTATTGTGTGGTTGTGTGTGAATGCACGCATGCAATGCAATGTATTGCTGAGCTTTTTTCTAAATTACTTATCTTCTCGAGTGGGGTCAACCATTCTTCAGCTAAATTCTTATGTTCCGACAATCTGATTACCTCAGATCTACTAGTTTTACCTATGTAGTTGACGTAACTCACATTCACTGTAGGGCATTTTGTAAATTATATAGGGAAGGGACACCTGAAACCCTCCCTACATTGGATTCTTAATAAAGCAGGAATTAAAGTGGTAAATATATAGTGGAGATATGTAGATGACGCTTTCACACACACATTGTTGAAAAAATCTCTCTATAGCTTCTTCACACACATATATATAAACTCACTAGTAGAAGGAAATAACATTCACATTTGAATCGGAAAATGAACAAGGAAAGTTAGCTGTTATGATGTCAGATTGTAAAATGAAACGAATAGAAGAAGGTAAACTACCGCACACTCCAGCGGCGTTTATAAAAAACCAACGTATTCTGCTAATAGGTTTTTATTATTATTATTTCCTTTAATTCCTAGAGGAACATAGGGCTTAAGCCAAACGTCTCCATTACGTTCGGTTCTCTGCTAGAGTCTTCACCTGGCTACAACCAAGTCTGCCCACATGCTTTCATCTCCCTCTTCACATGAACTCCTCCAAGTCACCCACCCTCGTACTGACAACCAACTCGCCTCTTCTCTATTGGGTTCCACTCGAGCAATGGCTTGTCTAGTGATGTCACTTGATGGTTTGTTTCCTCAGAGTATGGTCAGCCAATCCATCTCCATTTCTTCCTGCCTATTTGTTTCACAATCGGTTCCTGCTGTGTTGGTTCGCTCATTGCCAGAGATCTCTCTCTGTGCTGATCTTTTCTGGCCGGCCGGCCATCTGATCTTGAGTATTGAGCGAAGACAGCTGTTGATGAAGGTCTGTAGTTTGTTTGAGATGCTCTTCATGACACGCTGGCCAAGTCTCTGATCCGTAAAGTGAGTAGCACTGACTGACTTCACATAGGAGTTGAAAATCCGGATCTTACATTTCATGCTGAGTGCTGTTGACCTCCACACAGACTTAAGAGTAATGAAAGCTTGTCTTGCTTTTCCGATTCTTGCTTTGATATCCTCATCAGTAGTGTCGGCCTGTAGGTGAAACGATGCTTTACAGGTAAGTGGTGGGTAGGTGAAAGAGGTTGTTTCTTTCAGGTTCCTCCCATTTATGCTGGCTGATTGTTGTCTGTTTTTGTTGTGTTGCTGTTGGTGTTGTTGGCCAGGAATCGTTATCACCACATCTGTTTTCTCTATGTTCACCTGAAGTCCTATCTTTGATGCTTCTTCTGCCAACTTGTTGCTTTTCACTTGCATATCTTCCAGTTTGTGGGAAATCAGACATATATATCACATCGGCGAAGTCCAGATCCTCCAAGTTGTTTTTGTGTGAGTCCATTTTATGCCTGTTTCCTCGTTGCCCAGCTGTTTGTCACATTATCCAGTCTACAGCAATCAAGAAAATCATTGGTGATAGTAGGCAGTCAGCTTGTCTTACTCCTGTCCTCACTTCGATGGATTCCGTTAATTTCCCGTTATGGATTACTTGACATGCAGCACTGTCGTACAACTAACTGTTGGATGAGATGTATAATTGTCGGTGGTCCCCCTTTGGTAGTAGCAAAGTAGTTGCCAAATCACCTCTCGATCGACGCAGAGCTGTCGAAGGCCTTTTCAAAGTCAATGAAGTTGACTGAAGTAGAGAGGTGACTGCCATTCCAAGATTTGTTCAATAATGATCCATAATGTGGCGATTTGATCAATACATGACTGGTCAAAGTGTTTCATCTAGGGCTTGTTTGATTCTCTTTAATTCGTCTCATCCGTGTTAGCTTATATCAAACATACTACTTACTGAAATTTGTACGAGTAGTATGAATGTTAATTCACGTCGTTAAAGAATACATTTAAGTATTTGATGTTTTGTATAACATATATTTGTTTAAAGATAAACACAAGTGGTGACGTCATCGACTTGTGTAAAATTAATACACACACACCTCATAAAAAAACCGCACTGAAACCTTCGATCTTCATCTTTATATCATACACATATTTTGGTTGAATCCTTTGTAATAAAAAGTACAAATTCTTGTTTTTCACATACGACTAAAACAATTTTTCATTGAGAAAAAAAATATAAAAAGTTTTACACTTTATAACAAATATTTTGTTCTCATTGCTCAGATGTGTTGTGTTTTTACCATGTTGAATGTAAAAATTCTCAGGCGACCATCTCCATTCTGATGCGATTCTCCGCTATCAACTGAAACACACCAAAACTTGCTGATGATTAATGGTGTGCAAGTTGGATGTCACCACACAGTTCAGTGTGTATGTCTAGCCGAACTTTATTTTCAAAAGAATGAATGGATACTGAACAAAAAGAATAAATACTCTTTTCGATAACCCCTTCAACATCATCATCATCAAGCTCTACAGTTTTATATCCATCCATTATAGTCAGTGAATGAATGAATGAATTAGTGTTATGAACAACAACATTAATGTTGCTGTTTAAATAACATCGAATCAATAATAATATTAATAATATCACTGGATTACAGCTCAGTAGCATCAACATAACAATAAACTGAATTAAAACAATTAGTTCCTTTCGATAAATTTGAATAAGGCATTTAGAAGAAGACAAATTTCCCCTCGAGATGATATCGTCATTTCGTAGTCTCAATACAACCGCCTTACACAACTAACATGGTCGGTTCACAATAATAAAATAAAATGCATCACAATTACTCAGTTATATAAAACACAAAAGTACATACTATGCTAATGACTAATCATATTTGAATAGGTCAAGTTTGGTTGTCCATGGTAGGCGAAGTTTGAAGTCTACTGTTTTGACTGTACACACAGTTTAGGCTGTATGTGATTAATCCCCGAAGCGTGCTACCATCACTCATTCAATAACAAACCTTGAATTAGAGTTATGTGATGAAATAATTGTGAAACAGTCATTAATATTGATTGATTTTGTGAGCTGACATTAATAAGTGTTTTGCAATGGATGATGAAGGTGAAATTCTATTCAGATTAATGAATGCATTGGGATTATCTATGTGTTTTAGTAACCATTTTGGAACATGTTCTTTTCGGCCACGACATTGGAACATTCTATTGATTCCACATATACAGGTGTCACCGCAGCTGCAGGTGAACTTGTCGATACAGTTTGAAGTAGAGTCCACAGAATTTCGTCCTTTATTCGTAAGTACAGGGATCCAAAATGTTCGGTATGTGAGGGAAAGCGATGTGGCGTAGAATGTGAGTTTGATGGCTGACCAAAGTGTCTTTGAGCTAGCTGTCAACTGCATAATCTGGTCACCCTTGAATGGTAGGTAGGTTAATAAAGATAGCTTTCTTTGGTACAGAAGCTGTCTTTTCGAGATGTGGTCTATCCTTACCGCGGCAAGTGATGAAGTTCTGTGGAAAACCATTAGCTAATAAAACTGAATGTATATGTCGAAACTCATCCATCACTGTGTCACTCGTGCATATTTTTCAGGCCCTTGAGAACAAACATTTCACACTAGGGAAGATTACACAAGAGACTGAATACATCTGCGTAAGCCATTGACGACGATTTTGAGCCATGTCACCTATTGTCTGTCTCCAGCCATTGATTCTTAGAGTCGCGAGGGCCCCAACCGGAAGTCTGCATCTCCCTCACTACCTGACTCAGTTTAACTGTCAAGGATTTTATAGATTGATGTCATGTTTTTGTTTGACATGGCACCACTTACTCTTTTCCAACCTGCACCTATATCAGCTAGTAATGCTCGTCAGGGTGGGGGAGGCGATGGTTAGGAATGCGCAGCACGTGACCTAGCCATCTCAATCTATGTAACTTTATAGCCTCGTCGATTGATTTTCCCTCTTTGCCCAACACTCTACGCCAAACGTCAACATTACTTACCTTATTATACCACCTCCTAACGTGAGAAAGAGATCGTAGACATCTGTGATTAGAAACAGTCAACCTTTTCATGTCTTCAACTCGTATTGGCCATGTTTCAGAGCCAGCCATGAAGAAGGACGGAGCGAACTGCTGAGCAGTACACACGTCCCTTGGTTGATAGTCGTATGTCACGCCTACGCCAGAGAGATGGTGTAAGTTAGCGAAAGCAGCTCGAGCTTTTTGGATCCGTGCTAAGATTTCGTCACCAATCATCCGAAACCAAAAATGGCTCTTGTAAAGTATACACAAGCTAATACTCAATAAGTAACACATTTATGTTTGTTGCCTCTTGTAGAAGGAGAGGTTGGCAGAGGAGATACGACGTCCGGTGAATGTAGAGAAGGCAAAAGTGATCGGGAGATATCTAACCAATCGACCAACAACAAGCAACAGTCAATATCAACGGGAAAACTTTTGTGGGTGCAGGGTGGGGGGTCACTTATCCAGACAGCATAGTTTTGTCTACACAGACAACAACACGGATGGTGTTAAAGACAGGATCGAGAAGGTGAGAAATCTACAGCATACCGAACCCGGCGGCACAAGGAAGAACATCCAAATTCACTACACTTATATCATATCAGTGCCTGTACATGGTTCAGAAGCTCGGTGTATCACAAAAGACAGGCTGAAGACGTTTATCAACGTCACTCAGTACTGAAGACAGGATTGTGAAAAAGTACAAACAACAAGGAACTTGGAACTAACTAACTAACTAACTAACCAAGAACCAGTCACCTAATAAATACATCCAATGACATGAAGATGGATTTAGGGATACTCTGAGGAGATTATCACGTGACACCATGCATCAAGCCCTCTAATGGGCACTGGACGAAAAGCGAGAGGATAAGCGTGTGTCCAAGGCCGATCGATATGTAAGCAAGACACATGAGGCATAGATGAGGGCTTATGAGAGATTGAAGAATCAGCTGAAGACGACTTCAGGGAACACGATGAAATAGAAATGTGCTATTTAAGCTCTGTGTTCCACTTGGAACCTATGGAAGTAATGAATAAATAAATGCAATTTTTGCATCTTCATTTTCCTGCTGTGTATACTTGCACAGTAGCTCACCGATCGCCTTCAACCAATCAACCAACCAACATCATCTGAAAGTGAAGCATCATATTACTTACTTTCTGTCAAATTTTACCTGTTAAACACTCTTTCAATTTCTCGTCGAATTTCCGAACATCACCCACCCTGCACAGTGGTTGGTTGGTTAAGTAAAGGACAAACAAAATCTATCTATTTGCAGCACTATTCTATCTCACTCATCTTGTGGATACACAACACAAGACTGATTGATGTTAACAAGGCGGCTTTCAGGGTCATTTACCGAATATCAACAAATCTCAATTTCGCCTTAAGAGTTCGACTGGTAAATATTGCTGAGGCCGGCTGGCTGACCGTGTTGGGATCCAGATTAACAAGCCTAATTTGTGCATCCAAAAGAAGTTGGTTGGTTCAGACATTATCCATCCTTACCCACTTGGCCATCTAGGTTTGAATGATCCCGAATTTTTGTGGAATTTTCCTAATTTTAGTTGATATTCTATTTGCTACTATATCTTTATTATTATTATTATTATTTAAGCATCTTTAATGGACTGTGGTGATTCCATTGTGATTTTACTTTACAAATCGATATTATTTGAAAAGCACACTGCTGCATCCCTGAGAATATCCTTTAATATTCGACCATTATTGTTCAATAACCTGAAGGACAAAATCCCGCTGTTGACCAACTCTATGTGTGTTTATCAATTCACCTGCTCGTGTGGAGCTAGGTATATCTGTCGTTCGACTCGAGTTTTGTCCAATAGGGTGCAAGAACACTATCCTGCATGCCTACGAAAAGGTGGTAGTGGAGCAATAAGAAGCGCTATCATTGAACATCTGAGCGATAATGATCACCCTATCTCTATAGCCTCCGCCTTAAAAGTCATCTACAAGGCAAAGAGTAATTTACCCAAATCCCTACGTACTCGACTCATCTGTATTGCTGAAGCCATCTTTGGCTATCGAAACAGAAAAGCCAGATCTCTGTGTACAGAAAACGTTCGTTCAACCCCTCCAACTTTCATGGTCTTAATCCCTCTATGCTAAAGTATGGTAATCTCCAATCATATTTTGTCTCTATTCAGTTTGCATACTCTTCTTTTATTACGTCAATTGTTACTGCTATTCATATTCTCACTTTGAACTGTCCCCGTATTATTTCACTTGTTCCACTTGTCATTCAAAATCAATTCCTTTATGCAACATTAAATTCTATGCTATTAAATTTCACACAATATTACGTAACATTTTTATTTTTCGATTTGTCTGCTAATCCTATAATTGCACACCCTTCATCTACCAAGTTCTATCCATCCTATGAATTATTCTACATATGTGACATTAATTGTTTTGCCACTTGACATTTAACTATGATTAGAATCACAAACATTTTAGTTTTAATTGCATTTCATACTACTATTATGATTATTATTTTATGCATTCACACCTATGTTTCAATTCCTTAAATGGATATAATTTCTTAAAGAAGGTCATATACATACGATTGTACAGCTTGATGATAAATTCGTTGAAAAGAGTCTCTTCGCTAAATCATTTGCTTTGTTATAGGTTTATATATATATGTTATGTTACAATGGGAATTTTCCATGAATATTGTTATTGAGTACTAATCTAGAATATTCTATGTAAACAAACATCCATATATATAATTGTAGAGCCATAGAAGGAGGAATTTATCGAGAAGGATATACTTTGCTGGCTCAATTACTTTGTGTTTTATAGATAAGAGGATTGAAATATATCACACATTATTACCTATAACTATAACTATCACATAACTATAAAAGAAACACTCGTCTTATTTCCCATCTGATTGTAATTGATTAGTAACACTCATATTCAAATATCGGTTTGTAGGGATTTGGTTGATTGGTTACAGGATTTCATCATGAGCAGCTGACAGTGGTTACAGAACCAGCTGTCCAGTACTCCTACGTTTTCGAATGTTTCTCAATCCAATGTCAGCTCATGATGAAATCCTGAAACACTAATGTTTTCATTATTTCTGAATGTACATTATCCTATATTATTGATTTTTATTCCAATATCTAATCATCAATTCCACTCATGTATATAAATGAAGGAAGACGAAAGTTGTGACTGAGTGAAAGACTTGATATGATGATTATGAGTGGCAATAATGAATTGTGCTCGAAGTGTGTGGTCGTATCAGTTAATATTACTTACTGTATAACACTACACACACACTGTGAGTGACAGTTTATCAAAATAAAATCTTATCCATATTGGAGTAGTTATACTCTACCACCACCACAGTGCCCAAGTTTTATACTAATATTATCATCAGAGACTAGAAATTTCCTGTTTAATAGTTTCCGAAGTTATTCTGAAGACGCGGAAACCTTCTTCCCCTCTTACTAAGTTATTTATTTATTTATTTATTTATTTAGTTAGTTAGTTTGTTGGTTGGTTGGTTAGTTAGATAGTTAGTTAGTTAGTTAGTTAGTCAGTTAGTTAGTTAGTTAGTTAGTTAGTTAGTTAGTCAGTTAGTTCGTTAGTTAGTAAGTTAGTTAGTTAGTTAGTTAATTAGTTAGTTAGTCAGTTAGTTAGTTAGTTAGTTAGTTAGTTAGTCAGTCAGTTAGTTAGTTAGTTAGTTAGTTAGTTAGTTCGTTAGATAGTAAGTTAGTTAGTTAGTCAGTTAGTTAGTTAGTTAGTTAGTTAGTTAGTCAGTTAGTTCGTTAGTTAGTAAGTTAGTTAGTTAGTTAGTTAGTTAGTTAGTTAGTTAGTTAGTTAGTTAGTTAGTCAGTTAGTTCGTTAGTTAGTAAGTAAGTTAGTTACTTAGTTAGTTAGTTAGTAAGTTAGTTAGTTAGTTAGTTAGTTAGTTAGTTAGTTAGTTAGTTAGTTAGTTAGTTAGTCAGTTAGTTAGTTAGTTAGTTAGTCAGTTAGTTAGTTAGTTAGTTAGTTAGTTAGTCAGTTAGTTCGTTAGTTAGTTAGTTAGTCAGTTAGTTAGTTAGTTAGTTAGTTAGTTAGTTATTTAGTTAGTCAGTTAGTTAGTTATTTAGTTAGTCAGTTAGTTAGTTAGTTAGTTAGTTAGTTAGTTAGTTAGTTAGTTAGTTAGTTAGACATATCGATTTAATTTTGGTGAAACGCTATAGTTAACAGAATTCTATGGTTGTCATTGTACAAAATTGGGGCAAGTTATATATTGATTATTGATTACACCCAATATTGATTGATTGAAAGACATCTGTTGGATTGCACTTAAGTGAAAAGATTTCTGTTTCTTTTTGTTGTTTTTTTTCTTATCAAACAATACACACACACACAAACAGGGCTGTGTTTATCATCCTACTTACTTAATCTATAAAGCTACACTTGTTCTTGTTGTGTCTTACATCATCGATCCATCCATCCACTCTGCATTAATAAATAAAGTGCACTGCTTCAATTGGCCTCGATTGCACCCACTCACTCACTCATACACTGGAAAGTGTTCATGCATAATAACGTAACTATTGAATTATTGGATTATTTATTTAGTGTATAACTGTGTTTTTGTTTTTTTAAAATTTTTTTACAATGATAGTCACTTACACAATTGTGAGTGAACTTCACAGAAATGTGAAGTGAAGCAAAGATATTTAAATTCAATTTTAGATTTTTTTCCCATCGATTAATTGATTGGACTTAAGTGCTCGTCGGTGTCAGGTTGACATGTCTGTTGGCTTCTTGTGCAGTTGCTTCGACGATGTCTGAGCATGTAGCTTGAAGTCAGCTGGTGGATAGTAGTGACTGTCAGTGGGATCCAGTTCAGGATGACACGAATTTCACCGGTCCTATTTGGGACTCGTCAGTTGTCTGCATTCCCCAGTTCATTTCAGGCTACATGACCAGATGTCGTCGAAGCATCTGCACAAGTAGCCAAGAGACATGTCAACCTGAGACTGACGAACACTTCGGTCCAATCAATCAATCGATGGGAAAATCTAGAATTCTAGTTGCACAAGAGGTGGCTCTCGTCGCCCAAGTGGTCTAGTGGATAACGGTTTAGATATGATAGAGAAGATTTGTAGCTCAGGTGGATGATTTTGATGTGGCTGTGTTCTCTGACCTAGCTGGATAGTTAATTTGCGAAGCTTTCATCGCCCTACTAGGCAACGTCCTCTTCGTCTTCGTATCCATAAACATAAGCTAGCCGTCAAAAGACATGACATCCACTCCCTCACTCACTCATATCGCCACACTGCATACAGAAAACCACGGACATCAATTCGACTGGGACAACGTTCAAATGTTAGACAGAAGAAACAACACCAGAAATGCTAGAGAATTTTTAGAAGCCTACCTCGTCGTCAATCAATAGACACATCGAGATTGACAAAATTTATCAACCGATAAGAAGGAAACCTCACACACAGAGGGTCAAAGTTCAAGTCAAAGAAACAATCAGTTCCAATATCGATACAAGTAGCCGCCTAAAGGGTGTGAAAACACACAAAAACAACCAATCACTTTCAAGGTAGTCACTGACCAGGAGAGATGATTAATAAACTGACTCTTGGAGAAATCGAAAAGCCTACTTCAACTCGTTCAAGGTTACTAGAAGAGATGACTAATAAACTCATAGAGAATTCTAAAAGCTCACTTCACATCGAAGTATGCGCTGAAGATGTTGCTCAGTAGAGCAATGAAAGCTTCGCAACCAAACCATCCAGCTCAGAGAACACAACCACACCAAAAGCCTACTTCAACAATTGAAATTGAAGTATGCGCTGAAGATGTCACCTAGTAGGGCGATGAAAGTTTCGCAAATTAACTATCCAGCCAGCTCAGAGAACACAACCACATCAAAAAGGATAACGCTTTGTCTGGTGTTTGTAACTATGGGGCACTGAGTTCGTTCCTCGGTGGTCGGAGCATCATAACTGAATCACTGTGGAATGCAGGTACATCCAATCAGCTGACGAGTCACAAATAGGACGAAATGCGCGTTATCCTGTCCATCAATTTACTTGCAGCAAAAATATTTTAGCATCTGGCTATTCTGTGTTTATGAGTAAGGCTGGTCCCATATTCAATGGTAGAAGAAGTTCAATTCACGCTATTTTGAACAGGACAGCGTGTATGATGGAATAAAAATTTTTCAATTCACTCGTTAGTTTAATTCAGTTTGTTTCTGCCTCCTCTTTATGGCAAAAACAACAACAACAACAACCTACTCAACAACCACTTAGATATCCATGTAGTTGCTATCAAGCCACACCTATCGTTTGAGACGGCTGGTGTTAATATATTGGTTTGATTGCCTGGAGGATCTCATCATGAGCTGACATCATTTAGAGAACAACTAGAAAACCACCCAGGGAGAACTGGACAGCGGTTTCATCAGTCTATTTTAAGACTCTTCATCAGTACGCACTCACAACAACAATGGGTTCAAACCCAGGACCACGTTCTGGTTACAAGGCGGGCTAGCTCGTAGACCATTGAGCCACTGGGACTCGATCCAATGTCCAGACAGTGCATGAATTCTAACTTCTGCCAATTCACGCACGACATAGCGCGACCATTTCGCAATGTCTTCTTCGATGAGTGAGTTACTGCCTCATCTTCAACCTGTTGTACCATACTGGTCACGGCTTCCCACTAGCTTTGAAAACCTCAGTAGTTGGAATGGGGTTTAAACTTGTCACTCTAAAGTTGTAAAAATCAAGTGACTAGATCAATGGGCCAAACGACTTCATGCAGGAGTAGACATGCGCCTTCCTGTTACAAGGCATGCTCAAGGATCTTTCATCCACTTAAACCCTGGTTATGACTGACTTTATAAAGGAAGCTCCTTAGAGTTCTAGTGATAAATCGTGACCAGCCAGCTACTCGACTATGAAATCGGCTGGTGGTTACTCTCTGTTGTATGTCAATTGTCAGAAGTTGCAATTCATAGGGCCATTTTATCGAGACCCAGTTTCTGGATGTTCTACGGGTTCTCCTTATGTCTAGAAAGTCCTGGGCTAGAGTCCTGATAAGCGCATACTGAAGAAGAGTCCCCATCTGCGGAAAACCATATTCCCAGTGCTTCCTAGTTTCACTTATGCAACGTTTTAATTAGCTTTGGTACAAGCGTTTAACCTTTTTGATAATAATAATAATAAGAAGCCCGACTGTAAAGTCAGTTTTGCGGATTACTAAATTTAACTGTCATTATTTCTTGTATCAGTTATGCGGATATATATGGGATCTGTTGAATATAAGCACTTTACCAAGCACCTCTCCTACGTGAAAAGACAAAAAACTGCAAAAAATTAGATATTACCTCGTCCAAGTAGGCTTTCTATAAATTTAGGACGACACCTGCTTAAGCGAATAATATTGTTGTTTTCAATTAGATCTCATCATCAGGCTTAATTCTAATATACACCTACATAACTTTACAAATAAAAATTCAAATATAAACCAGTCATCATGGTGTTTTGTTTCTAGGATAGATAATACGATGGTGAATATAAATTGTGCGTTTAGTCATAATAGTAATAAAGGTTTTTGTTATATATGTCCAAACCAAGTTCACTTTTAACGGTTTGAAAAAATTTGGGCATTGGGTATATGATATTCATTATAATAAAGGTTGTTTTACTTGTATTTCCCAATGAATGAAAAAGAGCAAAACGATATTGTTGCTCTTATTGACGTTTCGCTATTTAATGCTAATATCTTTAACTGCTCCTGTGGAGCCAGTTACATAGGCCATACAATTAGGCGTGTTTCTCGTCGAATCTCCGAACATCACCCTACCTAGTTAAGCAAAGGACAAACAAAATCTATTCACAGCGCTATTCTGTTTCACTCATCTTGTGGATACAGAATACAAGATTGACGTTAATCATGCTTTCAGGGTCATTTACCGCATATCAACGAATCTCAATTACGCTCTAAGAGTTCGACTTCTAAATATTGCTGAGGCCGTGGGGATTCATATTAATGAGCCTAATTTATGCACCCAAAAGAAGTTAGTTCAGTCATTATCATTACCTTGGCCATCCAGGTTTGAATAATCCAGAATTATTGTGAAATTTCCCTTATTTTAGTTGATATTCTATTCGCTACTATATCTTTATTATTATTATTATTGAAATTTAAGCATCTTTAATGAACTGTGGTAATTCCATTGGGATCTTACTTAACAAATCGATATTATTTAAAAAGCACACACTGATATTGTTATTGACTACTAATCTAGAATATTCTATGTACATAAATAAACATGCATATATAGATATAATTGTAGAGCGAGAAGAGGAGGAGGAATTTATCGGAAAGGATATTCTTTGCTGGCTCAATTATTTTGTGTCATATTAGTTTGTTTATCAGATGTATCAAACAGTCAGTGAAACAGTGTTATTTACTGGATGATAAAGTTTCGAACAAGATTTATTGCTTATTATAATAAAGTTTTTGATGTGGTTGTGTTCGCTGAGCTTCGCAAATTAACTATCCAGCTAGTTCAGAGAATCAACAACAACACACACAAAATCATTCAACTGAGATACAAATCTCTATCATATAATAAAGTTTTTTTGCATTTCCCAATGAATGAAAAACAAAAAGATATTGTCACTGCTCTTAGAGACGTTTCGCTATTTAATGCTGCTGCTAATAGCTTTATCAAAGTATTATTGAATCGGAATTTACAAAATCTTAGCATATATATAACAAAGAGTTAAGAGGTGGGTTAGAAAATAGACTACTTAGGTCAAGTTAAAAGGAGGACATATTGAAGGGCACAATAACAATGAAGATGAATGACTAAACCAAATAACAAAGGTAATAGTACATCTGTTATGATATCAAAATAAAGTTTACTAACTTGATCATCGTTCGTCAGTCTGGGGTCATTTTTCGTTGTCAAATTGGCCAATCGGTAAAGATAACAAAACCATAGGTCTACACGCTATAGAATCAGGCCACAAAATCGACTTTGACAATATTGAAATCGTCATCCAGAAAAAGCATTTCAGAAATCACAAAGAACGTCTCATATCATCAGAAGCACTTCATATCAAGTGGAATCCAAATTGTCTGAACTGAATAGGAATGATGGACTAAAACAGAGTTTGACCTGGTTACAACACCCCACAACCCATCCCCCATGAAGTGACAAAATCAACACGAATATGATAAGCAATATCATTATATATAAACACACACTGCTTTTATAATTTTACACACTTATCAAATCCAACAATCTACACCTGGCTTTGCTATCTTTACCAATTGGCCAGCTTGACAACTCAAAAATGACCCCATACTGACGAACGATGATCAAGTTAGTAAACTTTGTTTTGATACCAACCAGGGCAGATGTACTATTACCTTTGTTATTTGGTTTAGTGATTGATCTTCATTGTTATTTTGACTTTCAATATGTCCTCCTTTTAACTTGACCTAAGTAGTCAAGTCTATTTTCTCACCCACCTCTTAACTCTTTGTTATAGATATATATGCTGAGTGGATTTTGTAAATTCTTCTGGTTTAATAATACTGCTTTGATAAAGCTATTAGCAGCAGCATTAAATAGCGAAACGTCAGTAAGAGCAAGATAATATCGTTTTGTTTTTCATTCATTGGGAAATACAAAGAAACTTTATTATAATGAACAATAAATTTTGTTCGAAACTTTATCATCCAGTAAATAACACTGTTTCACTGACTGTGTGATACATCTGATAAACAAACTAATAAGGAATTGCTTACTACCACAGTGCCCAAGTTTTACACATATGCAAATAGGTTTCACTACAAATGGTCACCCAATAAACAATTATTATATGACACAAAATAATTGAGCAAAGAATATCCTTTCCGATAAATTCCCTCCTCTTCTCGCTCTACAATTATATACATATATGCATGTTTATATACATAGAATATTCTAGATTAGTAGTCAATAACAATATTAGTGTGTGCTTTTTAAATAATATCGATTTGTAAAGTAAGATCACAATGGAATCACCACAGTTCATTAAAGATGCTTAAATTATAATAAGCATAAAAATAGAGATATAGTAGCAAATAGAATATCAACTAAAATTAGGAAAATTCCACGAAAATTCAGGATCATTCAAAGCTGGATGGCCAAGCGGGTAAGATGGATACTGTCTGAACTAACTTCCTTCTTTTGGATGCACAAATTAGGCTTGTTAATATGGATCCCAACGGCCAGCCAGCCAGCTCAGCAATATTTGGTAGTCGAACTCTTAAGGCGAATTTGAGATTTGTTAGTTGGTATGCGGTAAATGACCCTGATAACTGCCTGGTTAACACCAGTCAGTCTTGTGTTCTGTGTCCACAAGATGAGTGAGATAGAATAGCATTGTGAATAGATTTTGTTTGTCCTTTGGTTAACCACTATGCAGGGTGATGTTCGGAAATTGGACGAGAAACACGCCTAATTGTATGGCCTATGCAAGCAACTGGCTCACTCCACAGCAGGAGCAGTTCAATTGGTAGATACACAAACATGGAAGAGGCGAAATTAGGCAGTTTGTCTTTTACTCGCGAACGAACGCGAAAGAGGAGTGGTTTGTGAAGACAGAGCTATTTGCTACTGTATCTTGATCTACAATTATACTTATGCTTATGTTTAAATACATAGAATATTCTAGATTAGTAGTCAATAACAATATTAGTTAAATCATCATCATACTTAACAAAATTAACTTCCTTAGAATGAGACAAGTCATGTAAGAAGGAGGAAAACAGAAGAGTAGCAGGAACTGCAACTTGAGGAACACTGGCTTGAGTTTGTGATGAACTCGTGGAAGACTTATATCGTAAACACCATTCTGTGTGTCTAATCGGAATAGTAGGATTGCAACCGCCTAATAGTTCAGCACCCTCTGTTTGTGTCAACCCAAGCTTGTTTAACGAAAGACGGCTAGGTACAAACACCAATAATTCATCTTCTGTGAAGGTAGCATTGAAGGAGATTACACTAGGAGAATGTTATTAAAACACTCATATACTATTTCGTACAGCCTGAATATAGAAACTGTAAACAATTTCTACTCACGACTTCAAATCTTCCGTACTTGTTAATGTTTCTTTGAGGGTAACCATTGCTCTTCAACATCTTTTCAAGAAACATAAATTGTTTTTCTGATTTCTCTATAGAGCATAGTCTCCTCGCTATTGAGAGTACACAGTCTTGACTGGTCCACGTTAAGAGTTATTTGGACAAAAGCTATTATTATTATTGTTCCCTTGGGTTCCTAGTGGAACATAAGGCTTCAACTATACGTCTCCACTTGCTTCTGTCTTCTGCTGTACTTTCCACCTGCATCCATGTTAGTCCATACTGTTTCAACTTCTCTTCACACGATCTCCTCCATGTCACCCTTGGAGACACGACCCACTCGCCGCTTCCCTTTCGGGTTCCACTCGAGCGATGGCCTGACGCGCGATGTCACCCAGCGGCCTCCTCAGCGAGTGTCCAATCCATCTCCACTTTCTCCTGCGTATTTGTTGAGCGATTGGTTCTTCTTTCGTTTGTTTGTTCCCATAGTTTCTTGTTGGTTCTTGTTCCTTCCGGCCATCTGATCTTCAGTGTAGAGCGAAGACAGTTGTTGTTGATAAAGGTCTGCAACAGGCTGTTGGAAATATTCTTTGTGACCCGTCAAGTTTCTGATCCATCCGTATAGAAGAACTGACTGACTTGACGTTTGCACTGAAGATCCGAATTTTGTTGTTGAGTGTTGCTGAGTGACGAAGATTTCCAGATTGGTTTCAGATTGATGAATGTGTCGATGGCACAGCGGTAGGATGCTCGCCGACCATGCATGTGGTCCGGAGTTCGATCCCCGGCCGACGCACTCTGTCGGCGACCATATCACGTTGAAAGCACCGGTTCTCGTCCGATCACCGAAGTTATGCAACTTTGGGCCAGGTTAGTACTTGCATGGGTGACCGGCTGGGAATACCGGGTGTTGCCGGCTTTAACCTCGCCTAGATTACTAGGTCACTAGTTTTCTAGCCGGTCCCAAGCTTGGATGAAGAGGGAGGGTTGGGGCGTGGTGCTAGCAACTCCACCTCCAAAACTTAACCAAATTGCTTCAAAAACTTCAACGCACAAGTATATTTAAAATTCTAAAAGTACAAAACTATTAAAATGTAGGTATTTTCCTTCCCATGTAGGCTTTCGATAAATTGACTTCTAAAGACTAGCTATCATCTTCTAGGCGTTCCATGGCAATGTTGAGGAAGTGGAACTTTCCATCACTTTCATGTTCCATAGTAAATTCAATATTGGTATGTGCATCATTGAATAATCTGAGTAAGTGGGAAGCATGGAGCTTTTTTAACTGTGCATATCTCTCAAGGAAGTTTCGAACAGCTCTCTATAGTGGAACTCGAAAATCAGCTCCCTACTTGTATCTCAGCAAGTTTTTTTTGACAAAACAGGCCCATGTACACAATCAAAGTGAGATGTGTATTTTCAAGGAAAGCAAACCAAAAAATATTCGGCATCTCTGTCGAAACTAGAGACAGTAGTATGATATAAGATAACAATGACATCTAAAGTACTCCCACGATGTCTATGTTTTGGGTCGTTAAAAGTTCTCAGTGAAGGTGAAATCAGATTTGAGCAAGGCCTCCTCAGCAAGTAGATTAATTTTTAAAATACAGTTGCAGCGAGGAAGAAAATTTTCTTTTCGACGAAGTCACAGTCAACTAGACAGCTGTACATTCGTGTATTTATAATAAATGGGTAGGAAAGTTCCAGAATAATTTCCAGTTAAGGGTCAAATTAATAGAATTACAATTAGAAATTAAAATGACATAACAAACAGGGAGACGGGAGATAAAAATCAAACAAAGTAGAATCATAATTACTGAGAAGACTGACATTGATTGTGCAATTGGGTGTTAGAAATGTAGAAATAACAAAAATGGAAAACTAGACAGGAAGTTCCGATATGAAAATATGGTAGTGTAAATAGTGGAGGGATTAAGAAAAACTTAAAATAACATGAATAAACAGGAAGTCTGGATAAGAAAGTCAATGGGATGGTCGTCGCTAAAAAAATGTTACCTGTTTATGATGGCCACGGCAGGGACAAGGATTGGACGTATTTCTTGCGGATAAGTAACGTGGGTTTGAGCTTTTGGATAGCTAGTGCTTCGGATATGCCCCGATGTCTTACTTTCACTCCCTTTGATAGGTTTGATCGAATCTTGTATATTACTTAGAAGGATTTTTCGAATGGCGCTGAAAGTCCTGAATTGACCAGATGTTCTGTCACTGAACTATCTACACACGTTTTAGTTCTCCTTTTACTAGCCAGGCTGGATAGTGTTCACGAGCACGTTTTTCAAGTTGGCGCCTTGTACGGCCGATGTACTAAGCTCCACAAGAGCAAGTAAACTGATGTATTCATGTTGAGGTGGCCCAATGCGACAGCTTGTCTTTCGTGTTCTGGTTGAACAGTTTCTTGCAGGAAAACGTCGGTCGTAGGCTGGCGGCGAAGTATGTTTTCCTCAGAGATTTGGAGAGGCGTTTACGAAGGATTTCTGCTTCAATGTGACCTGCTTAATCTAGATTAATTTTGTTTAAGTCTGGTAGGGGTAAATATTTTACAAAAGTAACTATGAAGATGGCTATCAAAATCCATTTTTTGCTGTTTTCGGCTTGACATCAATTACTAATGTAGGAATTCAGGAGTGTGCCATCTTTTTTCAAATACCTCCTAACTCTACGATTGCCCGAAAGCCTTTATTTCGTCTTCATATCACTGGATCCCCATATCGAGCCTGTCGACTTGCATTCACATTCAGCTGGAGAGGCTGTTTATGTCCTGGTACATATACATATATATATATTTGAATAAGGCATTTAGAAGACAAATTTCGCGAGATGACATCGTCATTTCGTAGTTTCTTTACTGATAATGTGCTGTTTGTGGAAAAGCAGATCAATCGTCACCTTCAGATTCTATTGATGTATGGTTTTATAAATGAAAAACTTTATAAACAACTTAAAGCTATTTGGTTCACATAAACCCCGGCTTTATGGCCTTCCGAAGATTCACAAAACTGGGAACCCACTGAGACCCATCTTAGACATGTCAAGTTCTCCATACCACAAAATCGCAAAATGGATTACAGAGGTCCTGACGCCTGTAAGAGACTCATTATCAAATCATTCTGTTAAAAGTTCATTTGACCTGACCTATATGCTAGACATCTTGAACATTAAGGAAAAGGTTATGTGTTCAATCGACGTAGAATCTTTATTCACCAATGCTCTTATCCATAAAACTGTTGATTTCATTTGTGATTACATCACAAGCAATGGGATAGACCTACCTATTCCTGTCACTTACATCAGAGACATTATCTTAATACGTACAGAAAATATTAGATTCACCTTCCAAGAAAAGGTATACAAACAAATGGATGGTGTTGCAATGGGAAGCCCTCTTGGGCCCCTGTTAACAGAAATATTCATGTCAAAATCGGAAAAACAGATGCGAGGTATGCTCGGAAAATTTATGCTGTATAAACGTTATGTACATGATGCTCTCATTATTGGTAATAATAGTAAATCTATTGAAAACTTTATTACCCTATTTAATCATATTCACCCAAATATCCGAGTGACTTACGAACTCGAATTGAATGACAAACTCGGTTTCCTCGATAATACAATGACCAGAAGAGATGATGGAACAATTCAGAGATCTAGTTTTCGTAAACACACATCGAGTGGACAATATCTTCATTCCACCAGTTTTGTCCCTATCCAGTATAAACGTTCCCTAGTGTGAAATGTTTGTTCTCAAGGGCCAGAAAAATATGCACGAGTGACACAGTGATGGATGAGTTTTGACATATACATTCAGTTTTACTAGCTAATGGTTATCCGGAAACTTTTATCACTTGTCACAGTAAAGAAAGACTACATCTAGTGAAGACAGCTCTGTACCGAAGAAACCTCGCGAAATTTGTCTTCTAAATGCCTTATTCAAATAAATTGAATGTCAGAAAAATTAAGAAAGATAATACTTCAAATTCATGAATTTCTGAAGGCCAGCCAGGGCAGTAGCAGTGGCTGGCTGGCTTTGTAGCCGGCCGGTTTGCACCAGATAGTTCAATATCCAACTGTTGATGATGGTTTTCACTACACCTTTACTTAGCCATAGTGGGAGATTTTCTCGAGGAGCGAGCACGAAAAACCAAGTTCCTAGGGCAAGAACAGCGAAATATATCAAGCTCCACCACAAGCACAGTTGCAGTTGAATTGGTAGATACAATTTGAAGTGGCCAGCTAGTCTAGTCTAGGTACTTCATCTTTCAGTCGAGGTAGCACCATCGGTAGTGTAGAGAATAAGACGTGTAGTTCGCCGCCAGTATTAAAAGTTCTTTGGACTGATTCCCTTAATTTCTTTGTAATTACACCTGGGCATTCATAGTTGTCACTGCTTAAAGGAAAAATAGCGGTTTCGTAGCAACATATAATAATAATAATAATGGTTTTATCGTCCCGAGGACCCCAACCAGGAAGTCTACACCTTCCTACGTGGCTTAGATTAACTGTTGTAGATTTCACTGACTGGTGAAGCCATGTTTTCGTTTGACCGCCGCTAGCTCTTTTCCAGCCTGACCCTATATCAGCTAACATTTCCCGTCGAGGAACGCGATGACTAGTCATGCATGCGTAGCACATGTCCTAACCATCTCACTCGATGTAATTTCACAGCCTCCTCGATTGATTTGCCCTCTTCACCTAGCACTGCACTGACGCCTAACCTGAATATTGCTGACCTTATTATACCAATTCACATGGGAGGTAGAACGCAGACACCTATGATCAAAGACAGTGGTCTAGCCTTTTCATGTCTTCCACTCTCAACGGCCAGGTCTCACAGGCAGCCATAAAGGAGGACGGAGCCGACTGCTGAGCAGTACACCCGCCCTTTGTTCGATAGCCAGCCGGTTATCACATCTACTAGGCCAGAGACGGCGTAAGCTGTCATATGCAAAACTAGCCATCTGTATCCATACTCAGCTGAGATTTCGTCAGAGGTCAACCCGTTGGCACTGGTTGATGGTACTTCCCAAGTAAGTGAAGCGGTCAACACGCTCCACCAACCCCTTCACTTCTTATTTCTAAACTAGGAGTCAGTGTAGTTCAGTCCAGTCTTGTAACAGCATCTTACATTTGGCAGGAGCGAATCGCATGCCAAACATACGTAGATTGCAGCTCAAGGTGTTCAGAAGACCATGTCTGCATTTTGTCAGCCTCCTCGCCTAGAAGGACTTTATCATCTGCATATCCTTGGTCAAGTGAGTTAGGGTTAAATCCATTAGTACATCTATGATGAAATTGAACAGAAATGGGGATAATAGGCATCTCTGACGGACACCAGTAGTCGTCACCACTTCAGATGGCAACTCGCCGTAAACCCTCACCTGGCTGACTGTATGAGTTCGAGTAGAGTGAGTGGCTTGATCAGTGCAATATATTTTCTCGGCATTATTCCCTTTACAGCTAATGTAGTCAGATAGAATGAAAGACATAATAATAAAACCTTACATTTTATAGGTGTTAGCACGCCGAAAACAGCGAATCCTCCTACATATTGTGTGTGTGTGTATGTGCATGTGTTGGCTTCAAATTGTGATAAAATTATTATGATATTATTATTGTTCCCTTGGGTTCCTAGTGGAATATAGGGCTTCAACAAGACGTCTCCACTTGCTTCTATCTTCTGCTGTACTTTTCACTAGCATCCATGTTAATCCATACTGTTTCAACTCTTCTCCACACGATCTCCTCCATGTCAACCTTGCACGTCCCACTCGCCAATTCCCTTTCGGGTTCCACTCGAGCGATGGCCTGACGCGCGATGTCACCCAGCGAGTGGCCTCCTCAGCGAGTGTTCAATCCACCTCCACTTTCTCCTGCATATTTGTTGAGTGATTGGTTCTTGTTTTGTTTGTTTGTTCCCATAGTTTCTTGTTGGTTCTTGTTCTTTCCGGACATCTGATCTTCAGTATAGAGCGAAGACAGTTGTTGTTGATAAAGTTCTTCAACCTGTTGAAAATATTCTGTGTGACCTACCAAGTTTCTGATCCGTATAAAAGATCTGACTGACTTGACGTTTGTATTGAAAATCCGAATTTTGTTGTTGAGTGTTGCTGAGTGACGAAGATTTCCAGATTGGTTTCAGGTTGATGAATGTGCTTCTCGCCTTCCTCATTCTCGATTTGACATCCTCGTCCGTTCCTCCTGTGGTTGAGACAATGCTCCCTAGCTAGATAAGTGAATGAAGTAACCTCTTTCAAATCCCTCCCGTTGATGGTGATCGGCGGTGAATATTGCTGCTGTTTTTGTTGTTGGTTGGTTGGTTATTTTCATAACCTCCATATTGTCTATGTTCACCCGGAGTCCTGTCTTCTCCAGCTGCTTCTTCGACCAGTTTGTCGGTTTCCGCTTGTAAGCCTTCGGTTTTGTGTGACATCAAACATAAATCATCCACGTGCGAAATCCAGGTCTTCTAGGTTTCCCATGTTGGTCCAGGATATCCCTGTCTTCTCGTTTCCCAATCTCTGACGACGCATAATCCAGTCCACCACAATTAGGAATATCATTGGTGATAATAGGCACCCTTGTCTGACTCCTTTGTTTACTCCAAAAGCCTCGCTGAGTTTTCTGTTGTGGATCACTTGACATGCGCCGTTGTCGTACAGCTGTTGAATAAAGTTGACGAATATTTGGGGTACGTACGCCGTAGTACTCGAGTAGTTTGCAGATTACTTCGCGGTCAACGCTGTCTGTCGAAGGCCTTCTCAAAGTGTATAAAGTTGAGGTAGAGATTTGATTGATAAAATTGGCACAGAAAAAAGACACCATTCAGTTGTCTTCTGATGGTTTGAGATACAATTGTCAGGCAGATACAAGCAGCACTAATCTGTACATAGCAAGATACAACAGTCAGTATTGAATGTATGAATTTGGTAAATAGTACTCTAATTACAATGTAAACATCTTAACAATACACATTCATGACTGAGTGAGTGAGTACTTGAGTGCGTGCGTGCGTGCCTGCTTGCTTGCGTGCGTTTTTGTAAATCCTGGAGTAGAGACAACACAAATGTAACTTAAAACTGATTAGAATGCATTCTTGTCTTTATTGTACATGATTGAGCACTTATATTCGATTCTTCTTCGTACAGGAAGACCATATGTCATATTAATATATGTGTAAAACTTGAGCACTGTGTTGGTGGTGGTAGTAAGTAATTCCATATTAGTTTGTTTATTAGATGTATCACACACAATCAGTGAAACAGTATTAGAGTTTACTAGATGACGTTTCATTATCAATTATAATCGCACTACTTCGAAACTTCATTTTTATAGTTTTCTTTGTCCTCCCCTATTTGTCGTCGTCATTGGTGTGGTAGTAGAATTTTCCAGATATCTGGCTGGACAGGTGTTGAATCATTCCTCTTACACGAATTCCCCCATTTCGTTTAATTCGATAAACAAAGCTTCCATCTTTATCAATCTCCCTTCTCTCTCATCCAGCCTATTGTATGGTTATATGTGATTGCATGTAGTGAGTGGTATAGCTGAACTATTCCCTAGATTTCTTATCTTATTCGGGTCAACCAATCTAGATTTTGCCTCTAGCATTTTATACCAAGGAAAAACTAAGACAGGAAGTGAGACATATAACAGAAGCCTTGAAACGATATAATTACCCTGATAAATTAGTCAGAAAGCATGTATAGAAATGTAAAAATAAAATAAATAATGATAGCAGTGATAATGATAATAATATTAATGACGACACCAACAATAAGGAATCTAAATCATCAGTAATAATTCCATACAAGGAAGGAACCTCAGAAACCACCCACCTTACGCAGAATTATTAACAAGGCAGGCAGGAAGGAATAAAAGTTGCTAGAATTCAACCCCTCCCCACAAAGTCAATTAGAAACAAGCTTTGTCGGTTGAAGGATCAATCCAGTGGAGCCGTTGAAACAAAAATATTTAGTTTATCTAATACCATGCTGCTGGAATGATTAACAGGTCTAATACATAGGTCAAAGTAGTAGAACAGAACCTCGCCTAGATTACTAGGTCACTAGTATTCTAGCCGGTCCCAAGCCCGGATAAAGAGGGAGGGTTGGGGCGTGGTGCTAGCAACTCCACCCCCAAAACTTAACCAAATTGCTACTAAAACTTCAACGCACAAATATATTAAAAATTCTAAGATTACAAATAGTGACCTTATTTTTCGCTGGAATCGGGGAAGTGAAATGACGCGGGCTGGTGAAAGCCTTCGGGAAGCCAGTCAGCCAATGTGCCTTCTTTCGATGAAAGCAAAAATAAGGATGGGGACGTGGAATGTTCGTACAATGTACGAAACTGGAAAGGCTGCTCAGGTAGCCGCAGAAATGAGGAGATATAAAATAGAAGTGTTGGGAATCTGCGAGAGCAGATGGAACGGATGTGGAAGGAGCCAACTATCAACTGGAGAGACAATAATCTACTCCGGTCACCCAGAGGAAAATCACGAGCACACCAAGGGAGTAGCCATCATGATGTCACCAACAGCGGCTAAAGCTCTCATGCAGTGGGAACCAATCTCCTCCAGGATAATGACAGCCAGGTTCAACTCAAAAGGAAAAAGGTCACAATCATTCAGTGCTACGCGCCTACAAACGCCTCAGAACATGAGAAGAAGGAGGATTTCTACAGTCAACTACAAACAGTAATGGACAACGTCCCAAAGAGCGATATCAAAATCCTGATGGGCGACATGAATGCAAAACTGGGAGGAGACAATACAGGAAGAGAACTCACCATGGGTCGTGAGGCCCTTGGTGAAATGAACGAAAATGGTGAACTCTTCTCAGACTTCTGCGCCTTCAATGATTTGGTGATTGGTGGCAGTGTGTTCAAACACAGGGATATACACAAGGCAACATGGATTTCACCAGATGGACACACCAAAAACCAGATAGACTTCATTTCAATCTCAAGGAAGTGGAGACGGAGCCTACCGGACACAAGATCGAGGAGAGGAGCAGATGTGGGTTTAGACCACTATCTAGTACAAGGAACTTTCAAGCTGAAACTAAAAGCCTCGAGGATAGCTGGGGATAGGCCACAATGCAAGTTCAACACTCACAAACTGAAGGACACAATCACACAGGACATTTTCACTGCAACTGTCAGAGCAAAGCAGGAAACACTACGTGGCATCATTGAGGAATCATCCGTGGAAGACCAGTGGAACTCTCTGAAGGTAATTTTCAACGAAACGTGCCCAACGGTTTTAGGAAGAAAGAAGAAACAAGACAAGGAATGGCTCTCAACAGACACTTGGAAACTAATAGAGGAGAGGAGAAAGGTGAAAGAAAAAATGATTCAATGCAAAGATGGACAAGAGAAAGAGACGCTGAACTCAACTTACACAGCACTGGACAAAGAAGTGAAGAAGAGTGCCAGGAAGGACAAAAGACAATTCTACGACAACCTGGCTACTGAAGCTGAGAAGGCAGCAGGCAAAAGCGACCTGAGGACACTATATCAGGTAACCAAGTCTCTATCCGGGAAGAGATCAACACAAGTGAAACCTATAAAAGACAGCCAAGGGAACCCAATTACCAAGGAAGAAAGACAGATGAAACAATGGGCGGAACACTTCAAAGGACTCTTGAATCGACCACCACCTACAACCCGTCCAGTAATACCAACAACAGCACGTACACAACTGCAAGTTGACACCAATCCTCCAACGAAAGTTGAAGTCATGAATGCAAACAAGCTTCTGAAAGCTGGAAAAGCAGCTGGACCAGATGGAATACCCCCTGAAGCACTGAAAGCGGACCCAGAAACGACGGTAGATATGCTGACTCCATTATTGCAAAAGATCTGAAAAGAGGGAAAGGTGCCTACTGACTGGAGGAAAGGTTACCTGGTGAAACTACCAAAGAAGGGCGACCTGGGACTCTGCAAGAACTGGCGAGGAATCATGCTCCTGTCGACGCCAAGTAAAATCCTGAGTCGCATCATCCTGGAGAGAATAAAGGACGCGCTGGATACAGAACTCCGACCAGAACAAGCTGGATTCAGGAAAGGCAAATCATGTTCTGACCAAATTGCAACTCTACGCATTATCATCGAACAAAGCATGGAATGGCAATCAAATCTCTACCTCAACTTCCTTCACAGACTTTGAGAAGGTCTTCGACAGACAGCGTTGACCGCGAAATAATTTGGAAACTACTCGAGTACTACGGCGTACGTACCCCAAATATTCGTCAACTTTATTCAACAGCTGTACGACAATGGCACATGTCAAGTGATTCACAACGGAAAACTCAGCGATGCGTTTGCAGTAAACACAAGAGTCAGACAAGGGTGCTTATTATCACCAATGATATTCCTAATTGTGGTGGACTGGATTATGCGGCGTCAGAGAGTGGGAAACGAGAAGACAGGGATATCCTGGACCAACATGGGAAACCTAGAAGACCTGGATTTCGCACGTGGATGATTTATGTTTGATGTCACACAAAATCGAAGACTTACAAGCGGAAACCGACAAACTGGTCGAAGAAGCAGCTGGAGAAGACAGGACTCCGGGTGAACATAGACAAGACAGAGGTCATGAAAATAACCTACCAACAACAGCAGCAACATCCAGTGCCAATCACCATCAACGGGAGGGATTTGAAAGAGGTTACTTCTTTCCCTTATCTGGGGAGCATTTGTCTCAACCACAGGAGGAACGGACGAGGATGTCAAATCGAGAATGGGGAAGGCGAGAAGCACATTCATCAACCTGAAACCAATCTGGAAATCTTCTTCACTCACCATCAACAACAAAATTCGGATTTTCAATACAAACGTGAAGTCAATTTTGCTTTACGGATCAGAAACTTGGTAGGTCACACAGAATATTTTCAACAGGTTGCAGACTTTTATCAACAACTGTCTTCGCTCCACACTGAAGATTAGATGGCCGGAAAGAATCACAAACAAGAAGCTATGGGAACAAACAAAACAAGAACCAATCGCCCTACAAATATGCAGGAGGAAGTGGAGATGGATTGTACACTCGCTGAGGAGGCCGTTGGGTGACATCGCGCGTCAAGCCCTCGAGTGGAACCCGAAAGGGAATTGGCGAGTGGGACGTCCAAGGGTGACATGGAGGAGATCGTGTGAGGAGGAGATGAAACAGTATGGAATAACATGGACGCAAGTGAAAAGTACAGCACAAGACAGAAGCAAGTGGAGACGTGCAGTTGAAGCCCTATGTTCCACTAGGAACCCAAGGGAACAATAATAATATAATAGTAGAACAGGGACAGTGAGTCAGACTAACCGAACATGAACACCTACCAGCAAAATCTAGATTGGTTGACCCGAACAAGATAAAGAATCTAGAGAATAGTTCAGCTATCGCAAGCACTACATGCAGTCGCACACAACTATACAATAGGCTGAATGGGATAGGATGACAATTTAAAATATAATGTCACAGCAGGGTGGAGGGAGGAAGAGATTGACAACAACGGAAGCTTTGTTTATCGAATCAACCGAGAGTGAATACGTGTAATAGGAATGATTCAACACCTGTCCACACAGATATCTGGAAAATTCTACTACCCCAATGACGACGACAAATAGGAGAGAACAAAGAAAACCATAAAACTCAAGTTTCGAAGTTGTGTGATCATAAATGGTGATATGATTATGAACAGCAAATAAATTTTGTTCGAAACTGTGTCATCCAGTAAATACTAATACTGTTTCACTCACTGACTGTGTGTGATACATCTAATAAACAAACTAATATGGAATTATATTCGATTCTTCGTTACATTTCTTCAAAACCGAAATTCATCTTAACATTAAATTTAGAGTCGATATTTCACATGTAAACGAGGAAATGTTTAAATTCTAAGATTACGGGGATTTGTTTGATTTTAAGGCAACTGGAAAATCAATCAGTCTGAGAACCACTGAAAATGTTTAGGGAGTAATGAAGAGCTGCTTTTTCCTTGCACCAGTATACGTCCATGTGAACCACTCCAAGGGATTGAAACCAGTGAGACTGACTGGCTGCTGCACGGCAGAATTCAAAAGACATTTGATCTCTATGCAGTGGCTAAATGATCGACGTGCTGACCTCGTAGTGTGAAGGTCACGGATGCACTTTGCTAAAGAGTCCCAAAGGTAGAGCGAAATAGCTATCCACCAATCCCCTGTTTTTCAACTGTTCTCTAAGTGATATCTGTTCGTGATCCGACCTGAAATAATTCCATTATGAGTAAAATTTATTTTTATAAAGTCTCATAGTGTTATACAGTGTTATATATTTACTGATGACCACGTTTCGAGCACAATTTATTGTCATTCATAATCATATCAAGGTACTCACACAACTTACTAACTTCGTTTATATAATTCCATTATTTTCCTACTTGATGAACCAGCCAGCATTCAGTAATCAATCTCTCCCTATCTCTCCACCTACCTAGATTACTTCTTAGAATCTTAACCCTCTCCCACCATGCTATTGTGTAGTTTTGTGTTAATTCATGCAGTGCAATGTAGTGCTGAGTTGGTTTTTCTAAATAACTTATCTTCTCAGGTGGGGTCAACCATTCTTGCCTTAGTCACTAAATTCTTATGTTCCGACAATCTGATTACCTCAGATCTACTAGTTCGACCTACATATGTAGTTGATCTAACTCACAGTCATTGCAGGGTATTTTGTAAATTATATAAGGAAGGGACATCTGAGACCCTACATAAGATTCTTTATAAACCAGGAAAAAGGCGGTAGGTGGTATTTAAACCTAAAAACTCACTCAAGTAGGACAAGCTCTGTAGACTCTGTAGGACCCTGTCGGTTGACCCAATTAGACAAAATATCCCGCACCAGACTGACTCTCGAGTGAATCCCGAATGGGAAACGCAGAGTTAGGCATCCAAGGATGATGACATCTAGTAGCTGATGTGAAGAGGATATTGGAGCTTATGAGCAATTTTGAAGCAATCTTCAAAAAGACTTCAGAGAACAGGCGGATATGGAGATATGCAAATGAAGGTCAGTGTTTCACTCAAAGGAATTCAAATACTCCTTTTTCTATAGAAGCATTTCCTTGTTACCCAGACAGACTAAGTCTGTCGATCATGACCGTACCAGGCAGTCGAAATCAATGCAGCATACATGTATACCGGAACAGACGGTCAAATGTGTTAAAATGCATTATCAGGCAAATATTATAAAAACTCATGGAATTATTTTGCAATCGAATTAAATTAAATAAGAAACTACGTGTAATTGGAACAATCATCGTGTTTTCACTCTCCGTTGGCTGCAACAGAATAATGCATATCCTGAATCCGTAGTTGTCAAGTCACCTGACAACTCTCCAGTAGGTCGATTAAAGCAGCTCAATCTTCAGAAAGAAGACAAAGCAATAAGTTCGACAGGGTGCTCTTCAACTAAACTCTAATCCTAAACAACACCATAATTTTGAAAATACGTCTAACCATAAAATTCTAGATACTAACAGTGTGAACAGACATGAAGGCGAGATGTTAGCTGATGCATAGGAAATCCTTATTAATAAATAAAAAATGGATATGTATCACTAATTATTAATACTTGGTCAAAATTCTCGACTGTCTATATCTCCTTAAGGAGACGTTAAGAAATTTTTTACAACTGTTTACCCACACGCACACACACACATACACACTCTGTTTAAAGTGTTTAACCAATATTTCATATGCCAACAGATACTAGAAAAGCAGATTGACATCGGAATTTCAGTTATTAGTCTGAAAGAGTTGCATTGAAGATGTACTATGAATGTACATTTCATATTCAACAACCTTAACTACAGGCAAATCGATGGTATTGCCATGGGTTCTCCAATGGGGCCAATTTTGCCAGATTTCTTTCTGGCCAAGATTGAAAATGCTCCATTGAAACAAGTAGTAGATAAAACCGATTCTTATTTTCGTTATGTTGATGATAGATACGTTTATTATTCTTGATCTGAAAACTGACAAGAATGAAATATTAATAAAATTTAATGATGCACACACATCCATCGCTCATCTTCACTTGCGAAGAACAACATGGTGGTTGACTACATTTAATTCCGTGACGCCCAATTGAGCAGAAGAGAGGATGGTTCACTCAAGAGAGATGTCTATAGAAAACCTACATCTGTAGGACAATACAAGACACATCTCTTCAGTTTTGTACCAATCCGATATAAAATCAATTTGGTCAGATGCCTTACGAATAGAGCAAGACGTATTTGTACATATGACTCCCTAGAAAATGAGCTAGGATATATCCAAAATACGGTGGTCCAAATGGGTTATCCTAGTAGATTTGTTAGGAGACACATGAATACCAGGTACAACAAAGAAAAACTGACAACAGTTAAAAAGAAAGAACTGTTCATGAAACTTCAGTTTAATGGGGACGTGGCTAGCGAAGTCTTACATCTGAAATTGTCGAGAGCGATAAAACGGACTTATACTGCCACCGTCACCCTTTGTTTGTCATTTTCCAGTTGCCGACCAATTATGATTGCTCAACTGAAAGATAAGCTACCTAGCTAGCTGTGTCACTTCGATGTGTATCTATAAATTTAGTTGCTCCTGTGGAGAAAGCTATATAAGGCGAAAAACTAGACAGCTTAACAAACGCATTAATGAGCATCTTCCCTCATAGTTCGGAAAAGGTCAAATGAAATCTATAAAAAGTTCTATTTTGGCCCATTTGATCGATGATAGCGGTCACCAAGTGGACAGAAGTAGTACCTTCAAAGTTATCTATTGCATTCCATCGAACCACCTTTCGAACGGAATTCGAATTCGTCTTTTACACATAGCCGAAGAAGCTATGGGAATTAATTCGAGAGAACAATCCTAGTGTCTTTGCATACGACAAAAGAAGTTTGTTCTACCTTTGTCTCTCCATTGGCCTAGATGAATTCCAATCAAAACTCTCGCACGCACTCTTTCTTATTTTCTATCTCCTTCGTACTTTTATGATATTTATTTAAACTCTGATTATCGTTCCACTTCACCTTTTAAGATTTGACCCAATTTATTTATACACTTATATACATAAACTATCTTTGTTATTCTTATCGCCACCTGCATAAACCTTATTATCAATATTTTGTTATCATTATAATCATCGTTATTAACTACGTTCAAAACATTTACCACATTGCTATTATTATTATTAAGACTATTAAGATTATTATTTGATTCCCAAAAATCACCGTCATTGGTTAAAAAACTTTATATATAAATCTATGTAAATTAGAGTAAAGCCTGAAGAAGATCTAATTGAAAACAATATTGTTCGCTTATATGTCTTGTTCCAATATTTGTAAGTCCGAGGTCAAATTTTGATCACAGCTCATAGAATTTTGTTTATTATACTTGTTGAATGACTCATGATTGGACAAAGTTTTTAAAAACCAGAGATGTTCCTTTCATATATAAACCTCTGTTATGTTTATTTCGATTAATTTCCCTGAAACTTTGGAATTACTCATTTCAATCTCGCTGAGATTTTACAAATATATTTTTTTTACAACTCATGGAATTCTTATTTTCTATTTATTCTTCAAAATGTTATTTCTTTTTATTTCCGGTGGAAAAAATATTCAAAAATCAGCCATCAGTCACGCGATGCCAGTGACAGACATTCACCACTCCAACTAACACAAAGAAAGAAAGAAGAAACATTGGCGCGCGCAGAATAATTTGGATCCATTTTTGATTTCGTCGGTTCTCATCAGCAGCTGACGCGTACAACCTGAATTCTTTAATGAAAATAGCAAATAAAAAGTGTCCAAATTTCAACAAACTTTTGTCCATTAGCAAGCATATTGTCACAGCGTCATAGTAAAATAAGGCATTGCGATTTACAAGGTGTCGAAAGTGTTACGACATATGTAGTACATATATATCTTGTTGTAGAGAAGTTTCTTGAAAAAAAATTAATTATTAGTTGTGTTGTTCGGGTGGTAACAAAAGTAAATTAGTAATAGTTACGTAATTATATAAGAAAAAGATCGAGATTTCGGCGCACATTTTTTTATTACAGCCTAATTCCAAACCGCATTTTTTATGGTACAGGTATGAAATTTTCAGCATGTGATATCGGAAGCCCAAATTTTGCAGGCCGACCATAGATATCAGGTGTGTGTCTGCAGGGGATCAAACCCCGGACCATGTACATGGTCGGCGAGAGTCCTAACTACTGTGCCACCGACGCACATAAGTTCAGATGAGAGAGAAGTTGATTATATAATACAGTGAACAGAACTCAGAAGATCAAGAAAAAATTATCTCCCTAGAGAGTCAAGCGAAAAATAAAGCAAAGGGTTGGAGGGAGTGAAAAGATAAGTTAACAAAATTAGAAATTCACATGCGAAGAGGAATCCCAAGACAGAATTGCCTTCCTGGATACCCGTCCTCCTTACAAGAAAACCAGACGGTAGCATAAAAAGAAATTTACATAGAAAAAGCACCTTGACAGGACAATATACACACTTTCACAGCTTCGTTCCTGTCAATTACAAAAGGAATTAGGTGAAGACCCTGAGCCACAGAGTTAGAGCTATATGCTCTGAAGAAGTAACTGATGATGAATTAAGCATGGTATATGATACTTTGATCGAAAATGGTTATTCTCACAAATTTATCAAGAAACATATGACATAGAAAGCCGAAAAGGACTACCCACTATCTGTAAACAAGAAGCCACTTTGTATACGACTACAATTCAAGGGCGATAAACCAAGCGAGATAATTACAAAGAAATTAAGAAAAGCAGTTCAAAGGACTTTTAATGCTGGCGGCGAACTACACGTCGTATTCTCTACACGACCGATGGTGCTACCTCGACTGAAAGATGAGGTACCTAGACTAGCCACTTCAATTTGTATTTATTAGTTCAACTGCGCTTGTGAAGCGAGTTATGTTGGCCGTTGCTGCTCTAGGAACTTGGTTTTTCGTGCTCGCTCGAGAACATATCCCACTATGGATAAGTAAAGGTGTAGTTGAAACTATTAAAAGCTCGATATTAGACCATCTGGTGCAAACCGGTCACAAAGCCAGCGTAGAAGAATCCTTCTCTATCATCATCTACCGGGTGCCTAACAAACTACCAAAATTGTCGAAGCACCGCATGCTCCAAACAGCAGAGGCTATTGCAATTCGTCTCAAACAACCAGTGAGTGGTTCTGGTCAAAAGAAACAAGTCCAGCCCCTACTACTGCCCTGGCCCTCAGCAGAGACTATAAATTCATGAATTTGTACCATTACCTTTCCTTATTCTTCTGACATTCAGTTTACTTTATGTTGATGCTGTTCAGCTGTAATCTATCAATATTATTGATTTGATGTTATTTAAACATTAATGTCGTTCATAAGACTAATTCATTCATTCATTAAAATGTATATATAATTGCAGAACCTGGTGATGAATTTGTCGAAAAGAGTTCTCTTTGTTCCGTGTCTATTCTTTTGAAAATTAGAAAACAAAGACAGTTACTAAGAAGTGTCACCAGGGTCTATTGGATAACGCTTTGACTGGTGTTTGAAGCTATGGGTCACTGGGTTCGATCCCCGTTGGTGAGAACATCATCACTGACTCACTGACTGGGGAATGCAGGTACATTTGTGGAGTACGTAACAATATGATTATACACTTTTTGTTAGATGTTGAAATTAGATACATTGCACATGACTTTTGTTTAAAACAATTCATGTTTAAATACAGATAACCTCCTAATACAAACCGAAGAAATACAGTGTACTGTTGGTAGCTTCACATTCTCATTAGCCACTCCTGTCTACTTGCTCCACTCATATCCTGTTGCATACTTTGGATTTATTTCAGGAATCTAATATCCTTATCCGAAGAGAACTCGACAACCCGCACACAGGTTCTGCCAGTAGACACGATTCCAACAGTGAACGCTTCTGTGAATTATATTAATGATTTGTCGTAGCCGTGGACTTTAACTTTATATCCAAGTAAACTTTTAATTTATATAACTCATTACTGTATTTCTGATAATATATAAATATATATTATTGGTATGGGGAAAACGGTCTTACCTTAAACCCCTCTAAATGCCAAACAGTTAATTTCACCTTTAGGCATAAATCCGACCTAAACAAACTGGTTGGCTCTCACGAGGTATGCAACATACATGGCACTGAAATAGAAACCAAGTTGGAAATTCAATACCTAGGCGTCATTCAATCTGGTGATCCTTCCTGGTCGTCTCATATCTTGATGCTTTCTAAGAAAATATTCCGTCTTACCTTCTACATCAAGAAGTTAAGACATTCTGGAATAACCCAACCCAACCCAATCCTTACTCTTACGATCCGCTAACTCTTGCATCCTGCTTATGATTCTCCATTGTTCCCTCTTAGTTTTTCCAAGGCTACTGAAGAAGAACTATATCTTATTATGTAGGATGTTGAAGGTTGTCAGCAGGGTAATTATTATTACTATTATTGTTTCCTTTAATTCCTAGAGGAACATAGGGCTTCAGCCGCCCAAGTCTCCATTGCTTTCAGGTCTCTGCTAGAGTCTTCACCTGCCTCCAAACTTGCCCACACGTTTTCATCTCCCTCTTCACATGACCTCCTCCAAGTCACACTTGTACGACCAACTCGCCGCTTCCCTTTCGGGTTCCACTCGAGCTATGGTTTGTCTAGTGATGTCACTTGATGGCTTCTTCAGAGTGTGGCCAATCCATCTCCATTTCTTCCTGCTTATTTGTTTCACAATCGGTTCCTGCTGTGTTGGTTCGCACATTGACAGAGATCTCTGTTGCTGATCTATTCTGTCCGGCCATCTGATCTTGAGTATTGAGCGAAGACAACTGTTAATGAAGGTCTATAGTTTGTTTGAGATGCTCTTCATGATGCGCTGGCCAAGTCTCTGATCCGTACAGTGAGTAGCACCGACTGACTTCACATTGGAGTTGAAAATCCGGATCTTATTTTTGATGCTGAGTAGGGCTGTTGACCTCCACACAGACTTGAGAGTAGTGAAAGCTTGTCTTGCCTTCCCGATCGTCACTGCTTTGATATCCTCGTCAGTCCCGTCCGCCTGTAGTTGAAACGATGCTTCCCAGGTAGGTGGTGGGTAGGTAAAAGAGGTTGTTTCTTTCAGTTTCCTCCCATTTATGCCAGCTGATTGTTGCCTGTTGTTGTTGTTGCTGTTGGTGGTGTTGCCTAGGAATTTTCATCACCTCTGTTTTATCTATGTTCACCTGAGGGAAGTCTTATCTTCTCTAGATGCTTCTTCTGCCAACTCGTTGCTTTTCGCTTGCATATCTTCCAGTTTGTGGGAAATCAGACATATATATCCAGATCCTCCAATTTGTTTTAGTGTGAGTCCATTTTATGCCTGTTTCCTCACTTCCTGGCCGGCTATTTATCGCATTATCCAATCTATTGCAATCAGGAAAATCATTGGCGATAGTAGGCAGCCAGCCAGCTTGTCTTACTTCTGTCCTCACTTTGAAGGAAACCGTAAGTTTCCCCTTGTGGATTACTTGGCATGCAGCGTTGTCGTATAGCTGTTGGATGAGATGTATAATTGTCGGTGGCACCCCGTAGTAGCGAAGTAGTTTCTAAATCACCTCTCGATCGACGCTGTCAAAGGCCTTTTCAAAGTCGATGAAGTTGAGATAGAGAGGCGACTGCCACTCCAAGCTTTGTTCAATGATGATCCGTAATGTGGCGATCTGATCAATGCATGACTTGTTTCTCCTAAATCCAACCTTTTCCGGTCGAAGTTTTTCATCCTTGTTGGCTCGTTTGATTCTCTCCAGGATGATGCGGCTTAGTATTTTGCTTGGGATGGACAGTAGCATAATTCCGCGCCAGTTCTTGCATTGACTTAAGTCTCCTTTCTTTGACAGCCTGAATAAGTATCCTTTCTTCCAATCCTCGAGTACTTTGCCTTCTTTCCACACCTTCTCCAGTAGTGGCGTCATCAAGTCCGCTGTTGTCTCTGGGTCCGTTTTCAGTGATTCTGCTGAGATTCCATCTAGTCCTGCTGCCTTTCCAGCTTTTAGCATCTTGATTGCCTTCAGGACTTCTGATTTCGTCGGGGGGTTGATGTTCCCTGGTAGCTCTGTCTCCGTTGTTGGTATTGCTGGGCGCGTTGTAGGTGGTGGTCGATTTAGGAGTCTTTTGAAGTGTTCAGCCCAGTGTTTCCTTTGCTCCACTTCAGCAGGGTAAGCAATGTGCCAATTAACCAGCTTGTTAATTTTCGATAAAGAAAGGAAGACGAAATTTGCAGTATAAAATGATATCATTCTATTTCACAGGTTCTCATCAGCTGCAGACTACCTGAAATTTCAGTGGTTAGCTGATTCCATAGAGCCAATTCGAATTAAATTTGCAACCCATAGCCTGAAGGATAGCTACCAATTCTCCAAGGAAGTTGACAACATTGACATATCAGACATACTCATGGTATCGTATGACGTGACCTCCTTGTTCACAAACGTACCACTGATGGAAACGATTGATATCATTTGTAAACAAACGGATCTACTACCGTTACCGGAAACAGAGATGAAGCGACTACTACTGCTCTGCACAAAAGATATTCAATTCAAATTCAACAATCAACTCTACCGACAAATTGATGGGGTCGCTATGGGTTCACCTCTGGGACCTATCCTGGCTGATATCTTCATGGGCTACCTTGAACAGACACAACTAAGTTCTGCTATCAATGGAACAACCTACTATCGCCGATATGTTGATGACACATTTGTTGTTTGCAACGACATGGATCACGCATCGGCATTATATGATCGCCTAAATGAGATTCATCCAAATATCAAGTTCACCATGGAATATGAACATAAAAATGAGTTCAATTTCCTGGATCTAAATGTAAAAAGAACAAACGAAGGCATGATTGAAAAGTCCATCTATAGAAAAGAAACCTGGACTGGACAATATCTTCACTATAACAGCTTTTGTCCCATAAGGTATAAACGTGGATTAGTGAGGACTTTGTACGACAGAGCCAGGAAGCTATGTTCACCAAACAAGGTCGAAGAAGAGCTAGATTTCGTCAAGAAATGCCTGAGGGAAAACGGATATCCTAAAGGATTTATACAGAAGTATAGCAGAGAAAAAGATAAGAAAGAAAAGCATCCAACTGTAGAAAAGAAAAAAGTATTTATTTGTCTCCCATTCAAAGGAGATGCAGTTTCACAAAAGATTGACAGAAGACTGAAAGCAGCAATAAATAGAAGCTTCCCGGCAGCAAAACTCATAACAGTATACAACACCACTCCTTCCATGATCAACTCAAAACTGGATAAATACCCTGCTGATGTCACCTCCAACTGCGTTTATGAATTTACGTGTCACTTGCGGGAGCAAGTACATTGGAAGGACAGAAAGAAGGGCCTGAAAGGAAGCAAATATTCTCAGAGTGCAATTACCAGACATATTGTTGATACCGGACATCTCGTAGAGATCTCTAAGTCCTTCAAAATATTAAATAGACAAAGGACAGCAAATTTACTAAGATTTTCAATTCATGGATAATCCCCATCCAGGCATTAATGAAAACAAAACACGTAGATCAGCGAAGAGTCTCTTTTCGGCGAATTCATCTTCTTAGCTGTACAATCGCAAATATATATGCATTGTTTTGTTTGTATGTGTACATTAAGTTTTTCAAACAAAGTTACAATTGGTTAAGGTTAATTTTAACTAAACAAGTGAAGGTTGGTAATACAGGTCAAGAAAACTAGGGTAGTAGCAAAGGTGATGAGTTGTCAGAAACAGTTGTAATAATAATAGTGAGTTTTACTCAGGATGCACATAGAAACAAAGTAGATAAGATTTGCCGAAGCGATCGCAATCAAACGATTTAAACCAGACTTATGCATACAGAAAGTCATCAGTGATCTCAACTCACTGAGCAAATCTCAATCTTATAAACTGTAAATGCTTTTGTTTTTTGGAGTTGCCATGTGAACCTACAAGCTAACACTGTTTCTGTTAATCAATTTTTCTATTTTCTGTCTTACCCCTACCCCCTCTTTTCAACTCTGAAAGTGTATAAATTGATGATGATAACTTAAACTAAAAATGGTAATGCTTTCATTCTTTTCTGGATGCGTCAATTTTATCTCTTCTCTACTACTAATCAAACATTAAAGTATGTTATTATCATTTATATAATCATTGAAATTTCAGATAGTCTGCAGCTGATGAGAACCTGTGAAATAGAATGATATCATTTTATACTGCAAATTTCGTCTTCCTTTCTTTATCGAAATTTATCAAGGGAACCAGCTTGTTAATATTCTATTCGACAGGCAGGCACTTGGAATTATGTGAGAAATGAGGGCTAAATCCATTCTATCTAACCTACACCACCACCCTTTTCATTCACAACTCTCTCCTCGTATCTCATTAGGTAATACCAGAAGCCTATACAGAAAACTGTATGCTCGCACCAGCAAGTACAAAACTCAACCATACCCTAATTAGCTCGTGTTCTGTGTGATAAAGAAAGCATTAGGCGCAAGACTTATGACTTAGAAGAATTGGATCTCGTCTATTCAACTCAAATCACTTTTCTCTCTCTCTTTTCTCTGTTATGCGCTGCTTTGTTTCTTTCTTTCGCTTACGCCAGTAAATATGACAGCACCTACTTTTCTAACACCTTCAAATACTCTGTCCAACTTTGGCTTTTCTGCCGACATGCCAATATGTTGTTGTCATAATGAACTGAGATTACCCTTAATCAATGTTGAATTTTATTTATTGTTAATGTACACAAACTGGATGCAATACTGTAGTAAAAAAGCTGAAAATTCCATTCTGTATCACAAGTTGTGTTTTGGAATAAATCAAATTATTACTATAATTATCTCATTGACTTGGATTTTTATTCGCAAACCTGTTATGAAATTGAGCTCACTAGACACAGTCCCCTACACATCCTCCATCCAGTCAGCTGACGAGTCCCAAACAGGATCGTAGGACGAAACTCGTCTTATCCTACACTAGATTCCATTGGTTAACAGATAGATAGATAGATAGATAGATAGATAGATAGATAGATAGATAGATAGATAGATAGATCACGGATAGATAGATAGATAGATAGATAGATAGATAGATAGATAGATAGATAGATAGATAGATAGATAGATCACGGATAGATAGATAGATAGATAGATAGATAGATAGATAGATAGATAGATAGATAGATAGATCAAGGATAGATAGATAGATAGATAGATCAAGGATAGATAGATAGATAGATAGATAGATAGATAGATAGATAGATAGATAGATAGATAGATAGATAGATAGATAGATAGATAGATAGATCAAGGATAGATAGATAGATAGATAGATAGATAGATAGATAGATAGATAGATCATGGATAGATAGATAGATAGATAGATAGATAGATAGATAGATAGATAGATCACGGATAGATAGATAGATAGATAGATAGATAGATAGATAGATAGATAGATAGATAGATAGATAGATAGATAGATAGATAGATAGATAGATAGATAGATAGATAGATAGATAGATAGATAGATAGATCAAGGATAGATAGATAGATAGATAGATAGATAGATAGATAGATCATGGATAGATAGATAGATAGATAGATAGATAGATAGATAGATAGATAGATAGATAGATAGATAGATAGATAGATAGATAGATAGATAGATAGATAGATAGATAGATAGATAGATAGATAGATAGATAGATAGATAGATAGATAGATAGATAGATAGATAGATAGATAGATAGATAGATAGATAGATAGATAGATAGATAGATAGATAGATAGATAGATAGATAGATAGATAGATAGATAGATAGATAGATAGATAGATAGATAGATAGATAGATAGATAGATAGATAGATAGATAGATAGATAGATAGATAGATAGATAGATAGATAGATAGATAGATAGATAGATAGATAGATAGATAGATAGATAGATAGCAATGCATATTGCTCTCTTTGAATTTGCAAATATCAAATCAATTCTGCTGTCGATGCAGTATAACATCAGCCTAAACAATTGTTTACTATACACATTACAGTTTTTAGTCCATTTGTCTCCATTTCTCATTATAATTATTATACTAATGGTACTTTATCCACAACTAATCATACAGTTATATCATAGTAACAATTGTGATCAACTTTTGACCGAATTCATGCCAAATCGACTGGTGTTCAAGTTAATTAATTAAATTACTTATTTATTTATTTATATTAAAATCTATCCGATGTAATTTGTACAAATTATACGCAGAATGTATATCCATATATGTGTACATATTAATTACATTCTGTATATGCCTGCAGATACATTTGCACATGCGCAGAGTATGTGAAAATCAATTAAGACTGTGATGCCTAGTGTGCGTGAACTAGATTGAAAAATATCGATCACAGGCAGTTGAAAATCTGAACACTTCCGTTATACAGGAATATGCATATATTTTCTATAGTTTGGTTTATAAGAGTTAGTTATGTTTTAACGAGTTGATCACGGACTGATATCAGTTAGAGAACCATTGAGAACCAGGGTGTACTGGACAGCTGCTGTTTCATCAGCCTAGTTTGGGAATCATCGGCAGTACGCTGTCCAGTACTCCCTGGTTTTCAGTGGTTCTCTAACTGATATCAGTCCGTGATCAACTCGTAAAAACATAACAAACCCTTACAAACCAAAATATAGAAAATTATTATTATAACTTAAGCATTTTTAATGAACTGTGGTGATTCCATTGTGATCTTACTTAACAAATCAATATTATTTAAAAAGCACACACTAATATTGATATTGACTACTAATCTAGAATATTCTATTTATATAAACATGCATATATAGATATAATTGTGGAGCTAGAAGAGGAGGAATTCTGTCGAAAGGGATATTCTTTCCTGGCTCAATCATTTTGTGTCATATTAGTTTGTTTATCAGATGTATCACACAGTCAGTGAAACAGTGTTATTTACTGGATGATAAAGTTTCGAACAAAATTTATTTCTCATTATAATAAAGTTATTTTGCATTTCCCAATGAATGAATGAAAAACAAAACGATATTATCGTTGCTCTTACTGACGTTTCGCTATTTAATGCTGCTGCTAATAGCTTTATCAAAGTAGTATTATTAAACCAGAAGAATTTACAAAATCCACTCAGCATATATATAACAAAGAGTTAAGAGGTGGGTGAGAAAATAGACTTGACTTAGGTCAAATTAAAAGGAGGACATATTGAAAGTCCAAATAACAATGAAGATCAATCATTAAACCAAATAACAAAGGTAATAGTACATCTGCCCTGGTTGGTATCAAAACAAAGTTTACTAACTTGATCATCGTTCGTCAGTATGGGGTCATTTTTTGTTGTCAAGTTGGTCAATTGGTAAAGATAACAAAACCAAGTGTAGATGACTGTTGGATTTGATCAGTGTGTAAAATTATAAAGGCAGTGTGTGTTTACATAGTGAACTTGCTTATCACATTCGTGTTGATTTTGTCACTTCATGGGGGAGGGGTTGGGGGTGTAGTAACCAGGTCAGATTCTGTTTTAGTCCATCATTCCACTTGATATGAAGTGCTTCTGATGATACGAGACGTTCACTGTGATTTCTGAAATGCTTTTTCTGGATGATGATTTCAATATTGTCAAAATCAATTTTGTGGCCTGATTCTATAGCGTGTAGACCTACGGTTTTGTTATCTTTACCAATTGACCAATATGACAACTCAAAATGACCCCATACTGGCGAACGATGATCAAGTTAGTAAACTTTATTTTGATACCAGCAAGGGCAGATGTAATATTACCTGTGTTATTTGGTTTAGTCATTCATCTTCATTGTTATTTTGACTTTCAATATGTCCTCCTTTTAACTTGACCTAAATAGTCTATTTTCTCACCACCTCTTAACTCTTTGTTATATATATGCTGAGTGGATTTTGTAAATTCTTCTGGTTTGATAAAGCTATTAGCAGCACCATTAAATAGCGAAAGGTCAGTAGAAACAGCAATATCGTTTTGCTCTTTTTCATTCATTCATTGGGAAATAATACAAAATAACTTTATTATAATGAATATCATATACCACCCAATGCCCAAACTGTTTTTCAAACTGTTAAAATGAACTTGGTTTGGATATATATAAAATTTATTGCTGTTCATAATCATTTCTTCAATTATAATCACATGGCTTCGAAACTTACTGACTGTGTTTGATGCATCTAATAAACAAACTAATATGGAATTATATACTACCAACACAGTGTCCAAGTTTTACACATATATATTAATAAAATACCGTCTGCCTTACAAATTGATCAGAAGTTGACAATCCGTATTCCTGACTGATTCCCACACCCGACTGAGTTACATCAGAATGTAAGTCTGCTAATGTCAAATGTCTAACAAACAACTAGCTTGGCTGACATATTTCCTCCAAAACCTGAGACAACACATACTTTAAATGTTTTACGCGAAGCTATTTGCAGACATTCATATACATATATATATGGACGGAGTCCCGATGGGCTTCCCATTGGGTCCCATTTTGGCTGATTTCTTTCTAAGTAAGCTAGAAAATGGACCTCTGAACAACCACCTTATCAGTAGGCTCTCATTTTATTGCCGATATATGGATGATATCTTTATTCTTTGTGATAATGGTTCCGATAGGAGTACAATAATTACTGAATTCAATGAAGTACATTCGGCTATGAAATTCACATGCGAAGAGGAATCCCAAGACAGAATGAATTGTCTTCCTGGATGTACTACTTGCGAGAAATCCAGATGGTAGCATAACAAGAAATTTGCATAGAAAAAGCACTTGGACAGGACAATATACACACTTTCACAGCTTCCTTCCTATCAAGTACAAGTAATTTAGTGAAGACCCTTAGCCACATAGTTAGAGCTATATCCTCTGAAGAAGTAATTGAAGATGAATTAAGCATGGTATATGACACTTTAATTGAAAATGGTTATCCTGACAAATTTATCAAGAAACGTATAACAAAGAAAGCCGAAAAGGACTACTCACTGTCTGTAAACAAGAAGCCTTTATGTATACTACTACAATTCATGGGCGATATACCAAGCGAGATAACTACGAAGAAATTAAGAAAATCATTTGAATGGACTTTTAGTGCTGGCGGCGAACTACATGTCTTATTCTTTACACGACCGATGGTGATTCCTCGACTGAAAGATGAAGTACCTAGACTAGCCACTTCTAACTGTATTTATCAATTCAACTTCGCTTGTGGAGCTAGTTACATTGACCGTTGTTGCTCTAGGAACTTGATTTTTCGTGCTCGAGAACATATCCCACTATGGCTAAGCAAAGGTGTAGTTTAATCTATTAACGGCTCGATATGAGACCATCTGGTGCTAACCGGTCACAAAGCCAGCGTAGAAGAATCCTTCTCTATCATCATCTACCGGGTGTCTAACAAACTACCAAAATGGTCGAAGCACCGCATGCTCCAAACAGCAGAGGCTAATGCGATTTGCCTCAAACAACCAGAGCTCTGTATCCAAAAGAAACAAGTCCAGCCCCTACTACTGCCCTGGCCCTCAGTAAAAACTATAAACTCATGAATTTGTACTATTATCTTTCATAATTCTTCTGACATTCAGCTTATTTTGTGTTGATGCTATTCAGCTGTAATTTATCAATATTATTGATTTGATGTTATTTAAACAACATTAATGTCGTTCATAAGACTAATTCATTCATTATAATGTATATATAATTGTAGAACCTGATGATGAATTTATCGAAAAGAGTATTTACTCTTTGTTCCGTGTCTATTCTTTTGAATATATATATATAATTATTCCCTTGTGTTCCAAATGGAACACAGGTCTTCAACAATCCATCCCCACTTTCCCCTATTCTCTGCTGTCCTCGTCACCTGGCTGATCCCATAACTGACCATAATCTCTTATCTTCTCCTCCATGTCATCCTCACACCGACAACCTACTCGCCTGTCGCTTCCCATGGACATTCTGTTTTGGTCCATCATCCCCATTCAGACAATTTGGATTCCACTTGATATGAAATTCTCCTGATGATATCAGACGTTCCTTGTGATTTCTGAAGATTCTCTGGATTATTTCAATATTGTCGAAATCAATTATGTGGCCTGATTCTATAGCATATAGACCTATGGCTGATGATTATTTAAGTTTTTGTAGTTCAACGGGATTTCTCGGTGGTCGAAGAAATGCTCTACGAAGTTCATTTCTTCTGATTTTGATTCCTCGAGATGTTTGTCCGATGTATATCGCATCACATTCCAAGCAAGCATTTTATTTTACAGACACAGTTAGTAGATAGAGAGTCTCTAGGGATTTGGCCTTTTATATGGACAAGGTTTTTTCGCAGTGTACCTGTCTGATGTTTTGAAGAAAACTCCAGCGTCGAGCTGATTGAGTACTCTTCTGATATCGTCTGACGTGTCTGCTCTATATGGAATGACGACTGTTGATGTCCATGTTTTCGGAATGCGTTTTGTTGATGAAGTTCCATGGGTAGTTGTTTTGCTTGAGGAGAGTTTCAGTAATGTTTGATATTTCTTCTTCCGCTTTTTCTTTTTCATCCGTTAGCGTCAGAGAGTGTACTCGTCTAAGAAGACTTGAAACAACTGAAATCTTTGCGCTGATGGGGTGTGATGACTTGAAGTCTAAATATTTATTTGAGTGGATTTTCTTCCTGAATGTGGATATACTAAAATGTCCGTTTTCCTTTCTCTTAACTAGGCAGTCAAGAAATGGTAATTCCCCGACGTCTGATCCTGCTTCCGAAGTGAACTGGATTCTCGGAGATACACAGTGTATTTTCTCCAGGAATGAACTGTGTAGATCTGAATCGTCTTATTACGACAAAAGTATCATCTACATAAGCTGACCATATTTTAGGAGTGAATATGTTTGAAAAGATGTAAATTTATGTAGGTGTATATTAGAGTTAAGCCTGTCTGATGAGATCTGTCTAATTGAAAACAACAATATTGTTTGCTTAAGCAAGTGTTGTTCCCAATTTATAGAAAGCCTACCTGGACGAGGTAATATCTAATTTGTTTTTGGCAGTTTTTTTTTTCCTTCCAAGTAGGAGAGGTGCTTGGTAAAGTTTTATATATATATATTTTTATATTTTTTACAATATTGAATCGATACACCTTATGTACTATTCTATATACGACATTAATTATTGTGCCACTTGACCTTAAACTATGATTATAAATCACAAATATTTTAACTAAATTTCATACTATTATTATTTTATGTATTTACACCTTTGACCTAATTCCCTCACCGGATATAATTTCTTTAAAAATACCATATATATACGATTGTACAGCTTGATAATAAATTCGTTGAAAAGAGTCTCTTCGCTGAATATTGTGTTCTTAATGCTTGGTAAAGTGCTTATGTTCAACAGATCTCATATATATCCGTATAGCTGATACACGAAATAATAGCATGTTAGGTTCAGTCATCCGCAAAACTGACTTTACAGTCGGGCATATTATTATTATCAAAAAGGTTAAACACGTGTACTAAAGCAAATTACAACGTTGCACAAGTGAAACTAGGGAGCACTGGTAATATGGTTCTTTGAAGATGGTGACTCTTCGTCATTACGCGCTTACCAGGATTCAAACCCAGCACTTTCTGGGCATAGGGAGAACCCCTAGAACATCCAGAAACTAGGTCTCGATAAAATGGCCCTATGAATTGCAACTTGTACCAATTGACATAATACAGAGAGCAACCATCAGCCAATTTCATAGGCGAGTATCTGTCTGGTGACGAATTATCACTGGAACTCTGAGGAGCTTCCTTTATAAAGTCAGTAGTAACGAGGGTTTAAGTGGCTGAAAGATCCTTGGGCATGCCTTGTAGCAGGAATGTTTATGTCTACTCTGGCATAGAGTCGTTCGGCCCATTGATCTAATCACTTGATTTCCAACTTTTAAGTCGCAAGTTTGAACCCCATTACATTTACTGAGGTTTTTAAAGCTAGTGTGAAGCCGTGACCAGTATGGTACAACAGGTTGAAGATGAGGCAGTAACTCACTCATCGAAGAAGACATTGCGAAATGGTCGTGCTATGTCGTGAGTGAATTGGCAGAATTTAGAATTCATGCACTGTCTGAGCATTGGATCGAGTCCCAGTGGCTCAATGGTCTACGAGCTCGCTGGCCTTGTAACCAGAACGTGGTCCTGGGTTTGAACCCATTATGGTGGGTGCGTACTGCTGAATAGCCGGTCCCAAACTAGACTGACGAAACAGCTGTCCAATACTCCCTGGGTGGTTTTCCAGTTGTTCTCTAACTGATGTCAGCTCATGATGAAATCCTCCAGGCAATCGAAGCAATGTATTAGCACCAGCCATCTCAAACAATAGGTGTGGCTTGATCCCAACTAAGTGGTTGTTGAGTAGCTGGTCGTTGTTGTTGTCAAACGGGAGAATCTAACTGAAACCAAGTAACGAGAGAAGTGAAAATTAGGATGAATTAAACTTCTTCTAGCATTGAATATTGGACCAGCGTTACTTATAAGCACAGAATAGCCACATGCTAACATATTTTTGCTTCAAGTAAATTGATGAACAGGTGACTAGCAGTTGAATCCAGTTCAGGATAATGCACATTTCGTCCTATTTGGGACTCGTCAGCTAAATGGATATACCTGCACTCTACAGTGAGTCAGTTATGATGTTCCAACCACCGAGGAATAAACCCAGTGCCCCATAGTTACAAACATCAGACAAAGCGTTATCCTTTTTGATGTGGTTGTGTTCTCTGGGCTGGATAGTTAATTTGCGAAGCTTTCACCGCCCTACTAGGCAACATCTTCCTTCAGCGCATACTTCGATTTGAATTGCAGTGAGCTTTTCGATTTCTCCACAAGTGAGTTTATTAATCACCTCTCCTTGTCGGTGACCACCTTGCACGTGATTCTTTGGTTGTTTTTGTGTGTTTTCACACCTTCTAGGTTACTCGTTTCGATATTGAAACTGATTGTTTCTTTGTTTCTTTGACTCAAACTTTGACCCTTTGTGTGTGAGGTTTCCTTCTTATCGGTTGGTAGATTTTGTCTATCTCGATGTGTCTATTAATTGACGACGATTCATTGGAATATCAGGTAGGCTTCTAAAAATTCTCTAGCATTCTTGGTGTTGTTTTCACTGTCTAATATTTGAACGTTGGTTGTCCCAGTCGAATTGATGTACGTGGTTGTCTGTATGTACTGATATGAAGGAGTGGATGTCATATCCTTCGACGGCTAGCTTATGTTCGTGGATACGAAGACGAAGAGGACGTCGCCTAGTAGGGCGATGAAAGCTTCGCAAATTAACTATCCATCCAGCTAGCTCACAGAACACAACCACATCAAAATCATCCATCTGAGCTAAAAAACTTCTTTATCATATCTAAAGCGTTATCCACTAGACCACTTGGGCCACGAGAGCCACCCCACCTCTTGTGCAACTAGCATTATTAATTATTCAACTCAATTCTAGATTTTTCCATCGATCGACTGATTGGACCGATCGAAGTGCTCGTCGGTCTCAGGTCGACATGTCTGTTGGCTACTTGTGCAGATGCTTCGATGTAGATGTCTGTTCATGTAGCCTGAAATCACTTGGGAATGCAGGTGCATCCTGCAGGCAACTGACGAGTCCCAAATAGGACCGGTGAAATTCGTGTTATCCTGAACTGGATTCCCCACTGCTAGTCACCATCCACCAGTTGACTTCAAGTTACATAACCAGACATCGTCGAAGCAACAGACATGTCAACCTGACACTTAGTAAGACAAGGCTGCCTACTATCGCCAATGATTTTCTTGGTTGCAGTAGACTGGATAATGCGACAGACAGCAGGCCGCGCAATGAGGAAACAAGCATAAAATGGACCCACACAAAAACTTCGAGGATCTGGATTTTTGCCGATGATATATGTC
>OX235279.1:6107376-6419744 GCA_944472155.2 Trichobilharzia szidati
CAGCAGAGAACCGAACGCACTGGAGACGTTCAGCTGAAGCCCTATACTTCTCTAAGAATTAAAGGAAATAATAATAAAAGAAAACCCAGAGGGAGTAATGAATAATTACAATTACAATAACAAGTTTTTATCACACACGTATTGATCACTAATTCACTGTGTGTTTATCACAATCTGTTGTTGTGAAATGCATTCATTATGTGAGTGATATCATTATTATTATTATTATTATTAGTGGTTGTATTTATTGAGTAGAAATCAATACAGATCATATGTTCATGTGAAGTGAAGTGAAGTTCTATGTGTTCACGCAATGTGATCACTCTAATCTATATCTTATCTGTTTTGCATAGTGAATAACAAAGAGAGAGTGTGAGGGAGAGAGAAGTATAAGAAAGAGAATAACAGAATTAAAGTTCAACTCAAGGCTGGTTGAATCCGGATTTACAATTCAGATATATGCATTTGAAATTATTATATTATTATATCCTTTAATTCCTACAGGAACATAGGGCTTCAGCCATGCGTCTCCATTGCGTTCGGGTCTCTGCTAGGGTCTTCACCTGGCTCAAAGTCTGCCCACACGCCTTCATCTCCTCTTCACATGACCTCCTCCAAGTCACCTTGGACGACCAACTCGCCGCTTCCCTTTCGGGTTCCACTCAAGCAATGGCTTGTCTAGTGATGTCACTTGATGGTTTGTTTCCTCAGAGTATGGCCAATCCATCTCCATTTCTTCCTGCCTATTTGTTTCACAATCGGTTCCTGGTTGGTCCGTTCCCAAAGATCCCTGTTGCTGATCTTTTCTGGCCATCTGATCTTGAGTATTGAGCGAAGACAACTGTTAATGAAGGTCTGTAGTTTGTTTGAGATGCTCTTTATGACGCGCTGGCCAAGTCTCTGATCCGTATAGTAGCAGTGACTTCACGCTGGAGTTGAAAATCCGGATCTTATTTTGGATGCTGAGTGCTGTTGACCTCCACATAGACTTGAGAGTAATGAAGGCTTGCTTTGCTTTCCCAATCCTTGCTTTGATATCCTCGTCAGTTCCGTTGGCCTGTGGTTGAAACGATCCTTCTCAGGTCGTTGGGTAGGTGAAGGAGGTTGTTTCTTTCAGGTTCCTCCCATTTACGCTGATTGTTATCAGTTGTTGTTGTTGCTGTTGGTGGTGTTGGCCAGGAATTTTCATCACCTCTGTTTTATCTATGTTCACCTGAAGTCCTATCTTTGATGCTTCTTCTGCTAATTTGTTGCTTTTCGCTTGCATATCTTCCAGTTTGTGGGAAATCAGACATATATCATCGGCGACCCACACGGTCGCTTCTCTCCAAAATATAAATTGATGTAACAACCCTCCTTCTCAGGCGTGAGGCTAGCAACCCCACCCTGTAAACAAACCTGCTACAGAAACTTCAGCACGATGTATCTCCTTGAGACAAAAGAAAAAGTCTCTATGGGGACATGGAATGCATTTGAAATAGGAATTATTAAAAAGACAATTGCAACGAAGCGAATTTTCTTTTCGACGAAGTCACCGTCAACTAGGCTATACATTCGTGTATTTATATGAAATGGATGGGAACGGACGGAATGGATGAACGGAATGTTCCACTTCCTTGACATGCAGCTGACAAGAAATGCCAACAACTCTCTGAAAAGATCCATATACAAAAAGCCTACATGGAATGGACAATTCATCAACTTTCAAAGCAGCTTCGTGCCCCTAAGCAGAAAGAGCAACCTGATATATGCTCTTTTTGCTCGAGGATTCGGAAGATATGCAGCGAGGAAGTGATTGAAGAAGAATTGCGTATTTTCCGAAAAACCCTGATGGAAAACGGTTTCCCACCGAGGTTCATAGACAAAAATCTCAAATCTAAGAAGATTTCAGAACAAGTCCAATCCGTTCCAAGGAAAATACTTCTGATCAATCTAGAATTCAAAGGTGACATTGAAGCAGAAATCCTTCGCAAACGCCTCTGCAAATCTCTGAGGAAGACATACTTCGCCGCGAGCCTACGTCTGACGTTTTCTTGCAAGAAACTGTTCAGCCAGAACGTGAAAGACAAGTTGTCGCATTGGGCCACCTCAACGTGCAAAACCAGTTTACTTGCTCTTGTGGAGCTGAGTACATCGGCCGTACCATGCGCCAACTTGGAAAACGCGCTCGCGAACACTACCCAGCCTGGCTAGTAAAAGGAGAGCAAAAACGTGTATATAGTTCAGTGACAGAACATCTGGTCAACTCAGGTCATTCAGCGTCTTTCGAAAAATTCCTCAAAGTAATATACGAAATTCAATCAAACATATCAAAGGGAGTAAAATCAAGACATCTGGGCATAGCTGAGCCGCTAGCTATCCAAAAGCTGAAACTCACTCTTTGTATCCAAAAGAATTACGTCCAATCCCTGTCCCTGCCATGGCCATCATAAACAGGTAAAATTCTTTTTTTAGTAATGACAGTCTCATCGCCTTTCTTATCTCAACTTCCTGTTTATTCATGTTATTTTAAGTTTTTCTTAATCCCTGTCTACACTACCATATTTTCATATCCACTCTTCCTGTTTATTTTGTCATTTTACTATTTCTACATATTGAATCCCTGATTGCATAAACAATTATTCATCATATTAGTTTTTTATCCAAACATCCTGTCTATCTATTGTTGTTATTTCTACATATCTAACCCTCAATTGCACAATAAATGTCAATCTTCTCAGTAATTATGATGCTACTTTGTTTGAGTTTTAACCATCTCGCCCCCTGTTTATTGCGTCATTTTAATTCCTAATTGTAATTTTATTAATCTGTCACTTGACCAGAAATTATTCTGGAACTTTCCCATCCACCATTTGCTATAAATACACGAATGTACAGCCTAGATGATGACTTCGTCGAAAATAAAATTTGCTTCGCTGCATTTGAAATACATGCGAAAAATGATGTCACATCCCACTGTATTTACCAACGCAAAGGTACGTGTGGACACACACACAAACATACATAGGGAGGACTCGTGGATCTCTGCAAGTAAGGGCTGGTTGGCTTCAGAGCATATTCCTAAATGGCTCCAGAAACAAATGAAATCTTCAGAGCCCATGAATTAATGGTGAGAACAGACGACAACTTAGTTAGTTCCTCTATTGCGAAGCATACTACAAAGGAGACAGGATATAATTGACGTTAACACATCTTTTAAAGCTATCTATAGAAGCGTGTTTGGGTGAGGGCGTATCCTAAAGTTTGTGGGAGCTAGCCCTAGCTGGCAGTTAGGAAGTTTAAACCACTTTTATGCGTTCAAAGCAACAATTCGTCATCACAATAAACATACCTTCCATGTTGGTAAACTTTGTTTTGAAACCAACCATGGGAGATGTACTGTTACCTCTGTTATTTGGTTTAGTCATTCATCTTCATTGTTATTTTGACCTTCAGTATGTCCTCCTTTTAACTTGACCTAAGTAGTCTATTTTCTCACTCACCTCTTAACTCTTTATTAATTTCATATATATGTACTCCTATGACAAGTCCGTGTGTGTGTGATGGATCAGATTGTTCGAAATGTGTGTTGTGCGCGCAAATATGCACATTACACACACGATTCAGACAAATTACGTCTTCTTATTGCTGCTTTATTGCTATATTAAGAAAGGGAACTAATTGTTTTAAACATCCGATATACAAAAGAGAAAGCCTAGAGGCATTGCTAGGATTTACTGTCACACCACAGAAGCCCCCCATCTATGGCCTATCTATCTAGTTGTCGGCAAAACCAATCTTTCCTTCAGGATTCAAGCTTCTGAAGTGTAACTGCGTCAGGAAATGATAAACAGTCAACATAAATGCTTGATTGATAAGTGGTTCTTGATGGTCAGCGCTCATTCGTGCAGTACAGATTCGTAATCCCAGGGAGGTGATGACATTATGGGTAAATTTTGTTTTGATAAAGTCTCATAGTGTTATACAGTAATGTTTACGGATGACCACGTTTCGAGCACAATTTATTGCCACTCATAATCATAATCACACGACTTCCTAAATTCATTTATACAGTTCCGTTGTTTTTCACTTGATTTTCACTTGACTTGATTGGTACTAGTACTATTTTCTATATTTCGGGTATGAGTGATGAATCATTCCTATTGCATTTGTTGTGTGTAGACTCGATGAACCAGGCAGGATTCAGTAACCAACCCCTCTCTCCACCTACCTAGATTACTTTTTAGAATTTTAACCCTCTCCCACCCTATTGTGTGGTTGTGTGTTAACGCATGCATTGCAATTGCTGAGCTTTCTTCTCTGGGTCAACCATTCTTACCTTAGCTAAATTCTTATGTTCTGACAATCTGACTACCCCTGACATACTAGTTTGACCTATGTAGCTAGTTGACCTAACTCACAGTCATTGCATGGTATTTTGTATATATATTATTTTGTCTAATTGGGTCAACCGACAGGGTCCTTTAACCTACAGAGCTTGTCTCTGACTGAGTGAGTTTTTAGGTTTGAATGCCTCCCTAATTCCTGCTTTATTTAGCATCCTACGTCGGGTCTCAGATGTCCCTTTTTACATGGTATAACTGCAGATGACTTATATTCTCCCTTATTTATATTATTATTACTAGTTTCACAATTCTTTTTACTTTTCTTTTGGCCTTTTTCAATCTTCCTAATGAATTTAAGAGGATAGTTATTTAAAACCAACGCCTCTTCTATCTGTTTTATTTCATCATTTAGGTCTTTTTTTGTGCTACTTAGTGCCATTGCTCGGTTTGTTAAGCACTTAACTAAGCTTGCCTTAACAGTTGAAGGATGAGATGAATTAAAGTCTAAGTATCTATTAGAATGCGTTGGTTTGTTATAAACGCCGCTAATGTGCAGTTTACCTTCTTCTATTCGTTTTATTTTACAATCTAGCATAGCTAATTCTCCTTGCTCATTTTCGCCTTCAAATGTGAATTTTATTCTCTCCACCAGTGAGTTTATGTGTGTCAAGAATTTACCCATAATGGAATTACACTCTATCACAGTGCACAAGGAAGTGATGACATTTCAAACGCCCGGATAATGCACTTTAGGGAAGGCCAGACAATTCATTCATTCACTATAATGGATTGATATATAACTGTAGAGACTGATGATGATAATGATGATGAAGGGGTTATCGAAAAGAGTATTTATTCTTTGTTCAGTATCTATCCATTCTTTTGAAAATTCTGAATTCACTCCTCCATGTGATCACAATTCTATAGGTTTGTACACCTTCAATTACCCGGGATAACTGAGCTGGTTCTTTCCCATGTCTCTTGTTGTGCTGAGAGCTGGCTGCTAGCCAAAGTTGGTAGACAGTAATTGATATCAATGTTTATATCCCCAATATTTGTGGTGGTGACAAAATGAGAACAAAGGCCTTGCGTAGGCGGATACAGTTAGCATATGGATGATCTGACACAGCCACAAAGAGATGCAAGGTTAACTTTCTGTGAGAAACAACCACCAATCAAAAGACTGTGTTTTTCTACTGACAATAATCTACAATAATGTACATTAAAATCTATAAATATGTGTTGATTTTCCTGAATAAAGGCTATCTGTTTGGCTGGCTCTTGTCTTCTGTTGTTACATTGAAACATGAAGGGCATTGAATTAAAAACCAAGTCGAAAGGTAAATATTTTTCCGAGGGAGTGTTACCTCCTCTCATTGTTCTTCCCCGAGGGTGACAACACATTTGTCAGACCCTCGAGTGAAGGAACTTCCAATGAGAAATGACGAGTTGGGCGTTCAAGGGTGATGTGAAGGAGATGAGACATTATGGGTGGGCAGTTGTGAAGGCAGAAAAACAGGACTTCAGACAATACGGCATTGTTGAAGCCTGACATTCACTTCCCTCGGAATCCAGAGGGAACAGCAATAAGCAATCGGATCAGTCTTAGGCTTATATCTACTTCTTTTGATAAACTCTCACTCACAGTGTGTGTAGTGTTATACAGTAACTCATATTAACTGATGCGACCACACGCTTCGAGCACAATTTATTATTGCCACTCATAATCATCATATCAAGTCACTCACTCAGTCACTCACCCACACAACTTTCGTCTTCCTTCATTTATATACATGAGTGGAATTCATGATGATTAGACATTTGAATACAAATCAGTAATATAGGATAATGTACATTCAGAAATAATAATAATAATGTGAGTGTTATTGATCAATTACAATCAGATGGGAAATAAGACGAGTGTTTCCTTTATAGTCATAATAAGTGAGTAACTTGTTAGAATGTTGTGATGTACGTGAGTTGAATTGAAATAGAATACAATGTGAGATTATTTATTATCCTCCTCTGATTTCACTGACTGACTGACTGACTGACTGGTGGTAATAATATCTTCCATGCATATCTCTGGTACTTACATTGAGTCATTTCTGTTGCATGTGTTGTGTTGGATGTAGACTCAATGAAGCAGGCAGGATTCAGTAATCAACCTCTCTCTCTCCATCTTCATAGATTACTTTTCAGCATCTTAACACTCTCCCACCATGCTGTTGTGTGGTTGTGTGTTAATGCATGCATGCAGTTCAATGTAGTGGTGGGCTTTTTTCTAAATTACTTATCTTGTCGGGTGGGGTCAACCATTCTTGCCTAAGCTAAATTCTTGTGTTCTGACAACCTGATCGCCCAGATCTACTAGTCTGTTTCACCTATGTAGTTGACCTATGTGACAGTCATAGCAGGGTATTTTGTAAATGATATTATTTTGTTTAACTGGGTCGACCGACAGGGTTCTTTAAGCTACCAGAGCTTGTTCTACTTGAGTGAGTCAGTTTGTAGGTTTGAATGACACAGAATGAAATGCAATAGATACACATATACCCTTGGACGTCCCACTACTAGTCGCTTCCTTTTCGGCTTCCACTCGAGTGATGTTCTGACGCACGATGTCACCTAACGGCCTCCTCAGCGAGTGTCCAATCCATCTCTACTTTCGCCTGCATATATGTTGGGCGATTGGTTCTTGTTTTGTTTGTTTGTTCCCATAGTTTCTTGTTGGTTCTTGTTCTTTCCGGAAATCTGATCTGCAGTTTAGAACGAAGACAGTTGTTGTTGATAAAGGTCTGCAACAGGCTGTTGGAAATATTCTTTGTGACCCGCCACCAAGTTTCTTATCCGTATAGAAGAACTGACAGACTTGACGTTTGTATTGAAAATCCAAATTTCGTTGTTGATGCTGAGTGACGAAGATTTCCAGATTGGTTTCAGGTTGATGAATGTGTTTCTCGCCTTTCCGATTCTCGATTTGATATCCTCGTCCGTTCCTCGTGTAGTTGAGACAATGCTCCCTAGCTAGATGAGTGAATGAAGTGGCCTCTTTCAAATCCCTCCCGTTGATGGTGATTGGCGGCGCTGGATGTTGCTGCTGCTATTGTTGTTGTTGGTTGGTTGATTGGTTATTTTCATGACCTCCGTCTTGTCTATGTTCACCTGGAGTCCTGTCTTCTCTGGCTGCTTCTTCGACATCAGTAGTGTAGTATTGCAGTTATTGTCGTTGTTAGTTTTAAAAATTAAAATGTTTATACACATATATATCATTATTATTGTTGTGAAGGGACGTTAAATGCGATATTTGTACTATGTGATAAGAACTTCAGACTGTCTCATAATCAGTGTTTTATTAATCCTTTCTACATCTGCGCACGTACAGAATCTATCTGCACATTCATGACAATTTACCGTCTGAATTTCTGTTTTTCCACTTGTGTGATTTTCTTAGGATATAATAATCATTATGTTTTGTTATTCTCACAGACATCACAGACACTTGGACTTTAATTCTTTTAAGCACAATAGTATCACAAAGCGTTGTTTGAATAAAACGAGAACTACAGTTTTTGCAGAATAAAGTGGTACCATCATTGTTTATTTCGTTACCTTCTCATCAGCTACTTACAGGCCACAGTCATTCATTATTAAGTAGTATATCTACAGAAACCATTTTAACATACTTGCACAGAGGTCACTGAATGTTCGCCTGACTTATACCTGCACGGATCGATAAAAGGTGGTTGTCCTACCAATTTTGTTAATAGTATGTAATTAGACGAAGTGATAAAGTGAAAATGTGATGCCATGAGTAAGAAAAAGGACTTTCAAAAGAATGGCTACTGAACAAAGAATAAATACTCTTTTCGATAACCCCTTCATCATCATCAGGCTCTACAGTTATATATCCATCCATTATAGTGAATGAATGAATGAATGAATTAGTGTTATGAACAACAACATTAATGTTGCTGTTTAAATAACATCGAATCAATAATAATAATACCAATGGATTACAGCTCAATAGCATCAACATAACAATACACACTGAATGTCAGTTGAATTAGGAAAGATAATATTAAAAATTCATGAATTTATAGTCTCTAGTGAAGGCCGGTGAGCCAGGGCAATATTAGTGGCTAGCTGGCTGGACTTGCTTCTTCTCCACACACAGAGCAAACAGAGGCGAATTGCAATAGCCTATGGTGTTTGGAGCATGCGATGCTTCGATGATGATTTTGTCAATTTATTAGATACCCGTTAGATGATGATAGAGAAGGATTCTTCCACGCTGGCTGACTGGCTTTGTGGCCGGCCGATTAGCACCCGATGGTTCAATATTGAACTCTTGATGATGATGGTTTTCACTACACCTTTATTAAGCCATACTGGGAGATGTTCTCGCGGAGCGAGTATGAAATATGAGGTTCCTAGAGCAAGAACTCGCTCCATTATAAGCACAGTGGCAGTTGAATTGGTAGGTACAATTTGAAGTGACCAGCTAGTCTAGTCTACGTACTTCATCTTTCAGTCAAGGTAGCACAATCGGTCATGCAGAGAATAAGAGGTGTAGTTCGCCGCCAGCATTAAAGTTCTTCCAACTAATTTTCTTAATTTCTTCATAATTATCTCACCTGGGATATCCATCGCCCTTGAATTGCAGTCGTATATGAAGGGGCTTCTTGTTTACGGATGGAGAGTGAGTAGTCCTTTTCCACCGCTTTCTTTGTCATGTGTTTCTTGACAAATTTGTTGGGAGAGCTATTTTCGATCAAAGTATCATATATAATGCTTACTTAATTCATCTTCAATTACTTCTTCTTAGCATATACCTCTAACTCTGTGGCTGAGAGTGTTCAATAAATTTCTTTTGTACTTGATATAAAAGAAGTTGTGAAAATGTGTATATTGTCCTGTCCAAGTACTTTTTCTGTGCAAATTTATTTTTATCCTACCATCTGGTTTTATTGTAAGGAGGACATCCAGGAAGGTAATGCATTCTGTTATGGTATTCCTCTTCGAAAGTGAATTTCATAGCCGAATGTACTCCTATCCGTATCGTTATATCATAAAGAATGAAGGTGTCATCCATATACCGGCAATAAAATGAGAACTTACTGATACGGCGGTTGTTCAAAGGTCCACTTTTTATGAGTGCAGTGCGTTAAATATTGAAATGCTAAGTCGTAGGTTGATTAGATCTACTGAAAAGACTTCCTGTAACAAACAAGAATCGCATGTCACTAACTCAATCAGAGACCTATTCTGACTCAGTGAATTAAAGACAATTAACCGATAATGGTCACATCACTGAGTGTATACAGATTTAATTGTTTCTTAGGAGGTAGTAGTTATCCAAGCTGGACTTATAGGAATCTGCCTTTACGCACTCATGAACCAGGTCAATAACTAACGTAAACTTATGTAGATTTAGAACAGCACCTGCTTAAGCGAACAATAGTGTTGTCTTCGATTAGATCTCATCATCAGGCTTGATTCTAATATCCACCTACATAAGTTTACAAATAAAAATTCAAATATAAACCAACCATCATGGTGTTTTGTCTATAGAATAATAAGATGGTGAATATAAATCGTGCAATTAGTCATAATAATAGTAATGATAGTAATAATAATAATGGTCTTATCAATAATAAGGATGAAAAAGTAAGACAATCTGTGATAACACGAATACTGATGAAAAACAGCATGATTAAACAAACAAATGTGTTCAGGTCGACATAGTAGTCGATAAAGGCTATCTGAAAACAAATGAACCGATTAAGTAATGCTAGACTGATTGTAAGCGAAGGAAGTGAAAAACTTTTTTAATAAAGATGTGATAACATTGAGCGATGATAAGAGAGGGGTTGAAAATATAAGTAAATAAGGTGTGGTGGTGTAGGAGTCATCAGTTGGTTATGTCTTAATAGGCCAACAAGAGAGGGAGGGATAATGGCTATGTGTACGAACTTCTTTTGAATGAAGGCATCGTTTAGGTTTAATAGTTGTTCGAATGCCTATCGCCTGCCTCAGCTGTGTGTGTGTGTGTAGTAGACGAATACGAAGTCTAGTGGAAAGATTCGGAGGGAAATACGATGAATTACTTTGAAAGCTCTCGTTTTCTCCACCACCGCAACATGACCACTATCAATTAAATGTGACAAAATTGAGCTACGGATTGTTTTGTCTGTCCTTTGCCAAACCACGATGGGAGATGTTCAGCAGTGACACGTTGTCTAAGCTGTCTAGTAGTAGTGTGCCCAACATAACTGTCACCGCAGGTAGATAGTGGATAGTGAACACCATATCGAAATAAAAGAGACTCTTACGGTTGCTTATTGTGTCTCTTAGCCATAGCTGATAATGCTACAGGAATTGAAATGAATAAACACCCTTTGCGTCTACATTGATTACACTCATGCTTTATGTTTACCTTGACCTAACATAAGGTCATCGTGGACGTAAACATCTCATATTCCCACGTCTTATTATAACATAATAATAATAACAAAACCTTGTTATACCAGCTATGTAGCAACTACAGAATGCGATAAAGAGAAAAATATGCATAAAGTATAAAATTGTAGTAATAATAGTAATAACAACTAAAAATACAAAACAGCTAAGTTTTAATTAAACGATAGAAAGAGTGACACCATAAAATTAATTACAGAAAGATGAAGGAACGATGAAAGGGTCGATTCACTTTGCTAATTACATAGCAACTTCCTATATATGTTTCACGTCTAACAGTGAATGTCTCCATCACATAAAACACGGGCTAAATAAGGAGGGTATTGTAGAGTTTTTATACTTAGTGATGGTGCGAGCATATAACTTCTTCTCATATTGATTTCTCGTCCTACCTGATGAGATGCAAGGGGATAGTTGTGAATAAAGCGAGGAAGCGGCGCAGGGGTCTGATAGTACGGCCTTTGTCCATTTTTTACATGATTTTATATGTCTCTTGACTATAATATTGGCGTGGCGAGCTCACACAGTGGCATACCACAATCCCTACTCACAGCATTTAATACTTTTTGTAATATATGATATAGTCTTTTTTGAGAAGTCCAGGAAACATTAATGAAGAGCAATAGTGCAACAGGGAACAATAGGTAAAATACAGGAGTTTACAAACTGCAGAAGTAAAGGTTGCTTGATACCTGATTGTCTTAACATTTTCATCATGTAGGAGGTTGTAGACGAAACATTTTCTTAGAGATTGATAAGATGTGGTGGGATGACCATGAAAGGTGAGAGAGGAAAGAACTAATCCAAGGTATTTATTTAATGCTTGACTTGGTTTCAATTTCAGTGCCATCTATGTATGCTACAGGCATCATGGGAACTAACTAGTTCATGTTGTATGTCACATCGATGCTTGAAAGTGAAGTTAACTGCCTGACATTTGGAAGGATTTATTTAACATAAGACCATTTGACTTAGACCACTTGGTGATGTCCAACAGAAAGCTATTAAGTTTGGAGCAGTCAGACTCGAAAGTGATAGGCAGTGAGTGATAGTCAGATCATCCGGATATTTGACAAAGTTAGTTTCGTTTAAATGAGGCAGGTCGTGTAGGAAGAAAGAAAGGAGAAAAGTGGAGGGGAAGGCACCCTGAGGAACACCGGCTTTTGTAAGCAAAGCAGAAGAAGATTTGCCACTATATACTGTATACTGCATGCATTCTATCAGAAAAATAAGAATGCAACCAACTCTTAGCCCAAGACCCTGTTTGCGTCAACGAAAGCTTATGCAATAAAAGGCCCTTAGGAACAGAGTCAAAAGCAGATGTGTAGTCTGGGAAAGCACCACGAACATATTCGGCACCTTTGTCTAACTAAACAAGAAACAAGATTATGATATAAGACAACCGCAGCATCCTAGGTACATCCACCATGTTTATATGCAAATTTCTTAGGATCATTAAAAGGTTTCAATGAAGGTTGGAGACAAAGTAAAAGTAATTTTTGCATCAATTTTAAAAAAGGAAAAGTAATTGCAATAAGCCTAAATTTAATATCGGTATTTTCACCTTAATAATCTCTTCTCTTGCCTTCCTACACCTAAATATTTCTAAACTAGGACAGAATGATCGTCCAATACTCCATAATTTCGAATCCTTCTCTTACTGATATCAATCTGTGGTTTCTCCTTAAGCCAATAAAATCCTTGCAAATGAGGAGTCTTGACCACTTAGGCACACCAAGCCAGGTGTGATGACATTTTATGACAATGGCATTGAATTACATTCCAATTTCTGGATGGTCAGTTAGCTGGCTTAACATCCCAAAGGTCCTAGGTTCGACCCCTGAAAGTGGAGTCATGAATGTGTACTGATGAAGAACTGTGCGTCGGTGGCAAAGTTGTTAGGACTGTCGCCGACCGTGCATATTGTTCGAGGTTCGATCCCCATCCGATGCACACCTGATATGAATGGTCGGCCTGCATGCTGAAAATTCCATACATGCATCAAAAATACTTGCACCAAAAGAGGTTACTTCATTTACTTATCTAGGGAGCATTGTCTCAACTACAGGAGAAACAGATGGACGAGGATGTCAAATCGAGAATCAAGAAGGCGAGAAACACGTTCATCAACCTCTAAAAACCAATCTGGAAATCTTCGTCACTCAGCAACACTCAACAACAAAATTCGTATTTTCAATACAAACGTCAAGTCAGTCAGTTCTTCTATACGGATGGATCAGAAACTTGGCGGCGGGTCACAAAGAATATTTCCAACAGCCTGTTGCAGACCTTTATCAGCAACAACTGTCTTCGCTGGCTCTATACTGAAGATCAGATGGCCGGAAAGAACAAGAACCAACAAGAAACTATGGGAACAAACGAACAAAGCAAGAACCAATCGCTCAGCAAATATGCAGGAGAAAGAAGTGGAGATGGATTGGACACTCACTGAGGAGGCCGCTTGGTGACATTGCGCGTCAGGCCATCTCTCGAGTGGAAGCCGAAAGGGAAACGGCGAGTGGGATGTCCAAGGGTGACATGGAGGAGATCGTGTGAGGAGGAGATGAAACAGTATGGAATAACATGGACGCAAGTGAAAAGAACAGCAGAAGACAGAAGCAAGTGGAGGCGTGCAGTTGAAGCCCTATGTTCCACTAGGAACCCAAGGGAACAATTATAATAATAATAAATGCACTACTGATACAGCGGCGAGAAGAAGGAGGAATTGTTGATTTACTATTCGAAAACAAGTAAACAATTTCCTACCTAACTCTTTTGTGCGCATCATGAGATGTAGACTGACTTGAGCACTGTGGTAGTAAGTAATTCTATATTAGTTTGCTTATTAGATGCATCACACAGTGAAACAGTATTAGTATTTACTGGATGACACAGTTTCGAACAAAATTTATCGTTCATAATCATATCAATTATAATCACACGAATTCGAAACTTGAGTCTGATAGTTTTCTTTGTCCTCTCCTATTTGTCGCCGCCATTGAGGTAGTAGGACTTTCCAGATATCTGTGTGGACAGGTGTTGAATCATTCCTATTACACATATTTGTAGTTGATTCGATAAACAAAGCTTCTGATATCAATCTCTCCCTAAACCCTGTGACATTAGATTTTCAAACTGTCATCCTATCCCATCCAGCCTATTGTATGGTTGTGTGTAATTGCATGTAGTGAGTGCTATAGCCAGTTGAACTATTCTCTAGATTTATTATCTTATTCGGGTCAACCAATCTAGATTTTGGTGCTAGGTTTTTATGCTCCACTAGTCTGACTCACTGACTCTTTTCTATTACTTTCACCTATGTATTTGACCTGACAATCATTGCAGCAGCAGGGTATTAGATAAACTAAATTGTTTTGTTTTAAAGGCTCTACAGGATCCTTTAACCGACAAAGCTTGTTTCTAATTGAGTTTGTGGGTTTGAATGCCATTTTTATTCCTGCCTTGTTAAGAATTCTGCGTAAGGCTTCCGAGGTTCCTTCCTTGTATGGAATTATTACTGATGATTTACATTCCTTATTATTAGTGTCGTCATTAATATTATTATTATTGTTATTATCACTATCACTACTATCATTATTTATTTTATTTTTACATTTCCTTGCATATTTCTTGACTAATTTATCTGGGTAATTATTAAGTTTCAAAGCTTCCTTTTATGCGTATTTTTATGTATTTTATTATTTGTTAACAATATTGGTTGTGTAAAGTGGTTGTAGAGAAACTACGAAATGACGATATCATCTGGCGGGGAAATTTGTCTTCTTCTAAATGCCTTATTCAAATTTATCAAACGGGGACTAATTGTTTTAATTTACAAATATTAGTCTACTTTTTGTTATCAAGTATTGGTTTTGTAGGGATTTTTGTTTGATTGCATGGAGGATTTCATCATGAGCTGGTATCAGTTAGAGAACCACTGGAAGACCTGCAGGGAGTACTGGACAGCCAACTGTTTCGCCATCCTAGTTTGGGAGTCTTCAGCAGTAATCACCAACCGCCAGGGTTTGGCCCCAAGACCACGTTCTGGGTCAGCGAGCTCGTAGACCATTGAGCCACTCACTGGGATCCTATCGAATGGCCATTCAGCACCTGAATTCTAACTTCTGCCAATTCACGCACTACATAGCGTGACCATTTCGCAATGTCTTCTTCGATGAGTGAGTTACTGCCTCATCTTCAACCTGCTGTACCCTACTGGTCACGGCTTCCCACTAGAACCTCGGGACACTGCCTACCTGAATAGGGCCAGTCGCTAGGGTGCATCAGATTAATTAATTTTCAAGTATTGGTTTCGTAGGGACTTAGTTTGATTGACCAGGAGGTCCTGGGTTCGAACCCCAGTGGGGTGGGTGCGTACTGCCGATGATTCCCAAACTAGGTTGATGAAATAGCTGGCTATCCAGTACTCCTAGCAGGTTTTCCAGTGGTTCTCTAACTGATGTCAGCTCATAATGAAATCCTCCATCTAATATATAATGATAGCAGTGATAGTGATAATAGTATTATTATTATTAATGACGACATGCACGTCAAACATGCGCAAGACAACACCAGCAATAAGGAATCTAAATCACATGCAGTAATTCTGTACCGGGAAGAAACCTCGGAAACCTCGAAGACGGAGAAATCTTAACAATGCTGCGAAGAATAAAAGTGGTTGGAATTCAAACCAAGCACAAACTCAATCAAAAACAAGCTTTGTAGGTTAGAGAATCAATGCTATGGAGCCTCTAAAACAAAACAATTTAGTTCATGTGATCCCCTGTTTGCAATGATTGTCAGGTCAAATACACAGGTCAAAGTAGTAGAACAGGGTCAGTCAGTGAGTCAGACTAGCCAAGCATAAAAACCTAGCAGCAAAATCTAGATTAGTTCACCCGAATAAGATAAGAAATCTAGAGAATAGTTCAGCTATAACACTAAATACATACAATCACACACAACCATACAATAGGATAGGATGGGATAAGATGACAGTTTTGAAATCTAATATCACAGCAAGGTGTAGGGAGTGAGAGATTGATAACAACAGAAACTTTGTTTATCGAATCAACTGAGAAAGAATACGTGAGATAGGAATGATTCAACACCTGTCCACCCAGATATCTGGAAAATTCTACTACCACGCCCAATGACGACGACAAATAAGAGAGGACAAAGAAAACTATCAGACTCCTCAAGTTTCGAAGTCGTGTGATTATAATTGGTGATGTGTATGATTATGAACAGCAATAATGATGAATTGTGTTCGAAACAACTTTGTCATCCAGTAAATACTAATACTGTTTCACTCACTGACTGACTGTGTGTGATACATCCATCTAATAAACAAACTAATAAAAGGAATTACTTACCCATCTTTTGTCTTTCTTATGCAACTCCTTGTTTTGTTCTTGTTGTTGTGTTTTTGTTTTTTCAAATTATCAGAATGCTTTCTACTTTAAAAAAAATAAATTAACTTGAACCTTCTCTACATCGAATATATATAGATAAATGTAACTTCTTAGCACATTTTATCTATTTAATTTTGTTGTTTTTTTTTGTTTTTACCAATCCCCTGTTAGATTACGTCATGTCAAATCTTTCTTTGTAAGTATATTGAAGGCAATACTGCATTTACTTTCTTCATTATTTGATAATTTAATTTATCTTTGAAAGAGCGATAGAGATTAAACGCCCCTTCTTCTAATTACCATATACAGTATCAAGTTCAATAATCGATTATCATTGAATCAATCTGGGTTTTCGCTTTTTCGATAAACAGTTGTAAAATGCTGAAATCAGTAAAGAGTCTTCCAACTCTCCACTATCGATCAGTTTTGTATTTTCTAAGTGTCTCATGTTCCAATACCAAGTTTTAATTGTTTCTCTTTTAAATGAAAACAAAACACGTAGATCAGCGAAGAGTCTCTTTTCGGCGAATTCATCTTCTTAGCTGTACAATCGCAAATATATATGCATTGTTTTGTATGTATGTGTACATTAAGTTTGTCAAACAAAGTTACAATCGGTTAAGGTTAATTTTAACTAAACAAGTGAAGGTTGGTAATACAGGTCAAGAAAATTAAGTGTTAGTGAAACTAGGGTAGTAACAAAGGTGATGAGTTGTCACAATCAGTTGTAATAATAATAGTGAGTTTTACTCAGGATGCACATAGAAACAAAGTAGATAATACGACAGGATGCACGTCGAACGACCAATGTACCTGGCTCCAAGAGGATTCAAGAACACTATCCAGCATGGTTGCGAAAAGGCAATACGGGTGCAATTAGGAGTGCGATAATTGAACACCTGGTCAGCACTGATCATTGCATTTCAAGGAACGCCTCCTTCAAAGTAATCTACCGAGTCATGAACAACATGTCAAAGGCAATACGGTTTCGTCTCCTTTGAAAGGTGCTGAATATCCTCAATTGACCAGATGTTCCGTCACTGAACTGTATACTCGTTTTCGGTCTCCTTTTACTAGCCAGGCTGGATAGTGTTAACGAGCGCGTTTTCCAAGTCGGCGCATGGTACGGCTGATGTACTCAGCAGCTCCGCCAGAGAGCAAGTAAACTGGTATATGCACGTTGAGGTGGCCCAATGCGACAACTTGTCTTTCACGTTCTGGCTGAACAGTTTCTTGCAAGAAAACGTCAGACGTAGGCTCGCGGCGAAGTATGTTTTCCTTGCAGATTTGCAGAAGCGTTTACGAAGGATTTCTGCTTCAATATCACCTTTGAATTCTAGATTAAGCAGAAGCATCTTCTTCGAGACAGATTGAACTCTTTTGGAAGTCTTCTTTGATTTGAGATTCCTGTCTATGAACATAGGCGGAAAGCTATTTTCCATCAGGGTTTTTCGAGGTTACGCAGTTCCTCTTCAATCACTTCCTCGCTGCACATCTTCCGAATCCTCGAGGAAAGAGCGTATATCAGATTCCTCTTTCTGCTTAGGGGCACGAAGTTTTGAAAGTTGATGAATTGTCCATTCCAAGTAGGCTTTTTTGTATATGGATCTTTTCAGAGAGTTGTTGGCGTTTCTTGTCAGCTGGACGTCGAGGAAGTGGAACATTCCGTCGGATTCATTCTCAAGTGTAAAGTCGATGTTGGGCTGGACGTTATTGAAGATTTGAAGTAGGTTTTTTAAATCACAATTCTCATCACAAATAATGGAAGTATCATCAATGTATCTCTTGTAGAGATGGAGGTTGTTAATAGTTGACGATAAGGGGCTGTTTTCTAAGCTAACCAAAAAGCAGTCGACTAATAGGGGTCCTAAGGGAGAACCCATTGCTACACCATCTACTTGCCTGCATATTTCCTTGTTGAAACTAAAGTATACGTTGAAGGTGCATCGTAGTAGCAGTTTCTCTTTTCTACTTGTTGAATTCTTTGTGGTAAAGTTCAACAATAGGCGTTCCAGGAGTGCGAAAGCCCACGAGTGAGTGATCTTCAGCTGATGAATCATAAAAATTAGGAATGTTTGCTCAAAAAAATGATGTATATTGACAAGAAAATGTTTGAACACGCATTAAACAGGTTACCTTTCTGCGACACATGGCTTACAAATACGTCCTAGTTATATCGAGGAGTATCAGTTGCTGCTCTACATTCACATTTTTTTATTAGCTAATGGTTATCCAGAAAACTTCATCACATCTAGAAAAGACAGCTTCTGTAATAAAGAAAGCCATTGAGAGTGGAAGACATGAAAAGATTAGCTCTCTTTGACCATAGATGTCTGCGTTCTTTCTCCCGTGTGAAGTGGTTTAATATGGTGAGCAATATTGAGGTTAGGCGTCGAGTGCTAGGTAAGTAGGAGGGGAAATCAACCAACGAGGCTGTGAGATTATATCGATTGAGATGGTTAGGATATGTGCTACGTATGCCTAGCCTAGCCATCATCTTCCTCGACGGGCAATGTTAGCTGATATAGGATTGGTCAGGCTGGAAAAGAGCTAGCGGCGGTCAAACCAAAACATGGCACCAGTCAGTGAAATCTACAACAGTTAGTTTAAGGTGTAGACTTCCTGGTTGGGGTCCTCGAGACGGCAAAATCCATTGGTCGGAAACAATTGGTAACATTGCTCAAAATCGTTCTCAATGGCTGGCTGGCGCAGATGCATCCACTCCTTGTGACTTATGATTTCCAATGAAACTGTTTTGTTCTTCGTTATTACCATTCCTTTGTCTCAAACCTCTGTTTACTGTCTCTCTATTATGCATTTCTTCTACTTTCTTCTCTTGCTTTGTGTGCTTCAAGGAGTGGAATGTGGCGTCTTGAACTACCGCACATATGTGCAAAGTTCTATGCCGAAAAATGCCCGACAGAAAGAAAGCTATCTTCATTAACCTACCTATCATTCAACGGTGACCAGATTATGCAGTTGACAGCTAGCTCAACGACTTCGGTCAGCCATCAAGTGAACATTATACGCTGAATCTCTTTTTCTCATATGCCGAACATTTTCGATCCCTGTACCTACGAATAAAGGTTGAAATTCTGTGGACTCTACTTCAAACTGTATCTACAAGTTGACCTTCAGTTGTTGCGGTGACACACACCTATATAGGTAGAACCAATAGAATGTTTCAATGTCGCGGTCGGAGGGAGCATGTTTCAAAATAGTTATTAAAAACGCAGAGGCGAAGTTCAATAATAGCGTCCCAGAGGATGTGCGAACGCACACGAGTGACCTTCAGCCGACCAATCACAAGAAAATGAGGAATATTAGCTCAAAAAATGATGTGATGTATATTGACAAGAAAATGCTTGAAAACGCATTAAACAGGTTGTCCTCCCCTGACACATGGTTTAAAAATACGTCCTAGTTGTAACGAGGAGTATCAGTTGCTAAGTTAGACTAGTTTCTGTACATAGGTATTCACCAAGATGACTACAGATAAACTGTTTTTGTGAATCGTTTATCTCTTTCTCTCTCATCCTGCTTGCAGTCTTCCAAAAAAGCCCTTGGTTGAACTGTTATGGTTTCTAGCAAGAGGATAGACGACTGCTTACCAGGAAAATGTGGATAATAAAACAAATTACAATAAATAAATGACATCAGCTTTAAATCTCTCCCTAATCGCAACCATAAGCTTAATACTGACCCTAACACTAACCCTAACCTTAATCCTAACTCTAATCATAACCCTTATTCAAACCGTGATCCTAACCCTAACCCCAATACTTACCTTAACCCTAGTCCTAACCCTAACGAGCTATTAAAACATTGTCCAAACAGTACTTAGAAACGTGATCTGGGTGAAATTTGCTACTAAGTTGGTGAATAGCACGTTGATATTTCTTTCAGCTATGATAATGACAGATGCCGTTAGCCAACCGACTAGCATGCGTTCAAGGTCACTGGGGAGAGACAGAGTTCACACTCCTGGGACGCTACTGCTGGACTTCGTCTTCTTTGTTTTGCATCAGCATTGCGGAGAAGTTTAAGACTGACTATTCTGTGTATCTTCAAATTTGAATACTGCATAGCGGACGCTTTATCATCAAGCGGGACAACTGTGTGCGGCATCAATTTCGGATATAGAGTTACCGAAGAATGTAACAGGAAGAACTCAAAAGACGAAACATCGATGTTGGCATTCCAATATATCTTTTATGATGAAAGAGCTTCTCTTGAAATGCAAAATCAATGTCCACTTTTAAATTAATAAGGAACTATATAGACAAATCAAATCAGCCCAAGATATCAACAGTTCCGAGGCAAAGGAAGGCCTTATTCTTACAAATGCAGTCGGTTCCTTGAAGACAACATCAGCGAGATACGAACGCAGCGCCTGAGAAATGAGGCGGTGAAGTGAATAGCATTCCCTGCTGCAAAATTACGCTGTGTCTTCAAAACCACCCAACCCTATTTTGCGTTCGTTTGGGAGTAAAAGAAAAACTGCCTAACTGTGCCTCTTCCATATGTATCTACCAGTTGAACTACTCCTGTGGAGTGAGCCAGTTACTGGCATAGGCTGAACAATCAGGCGTGTTTCTCGTCGAATTTCACAACGTCACCCACCCTGCACAGTGGTTAGTTGGTCAGGTAAAGGACAAACAAAATCTATGTATTTGCAGCGCTATTCTATCTCACTCATCTTGTCGATAAACAACACAAGATTGATTAATGTTAACCAGGTGGCTTTCAGGATCATTTACCAAATACAAACAAATCTCAATTTTGCCTTAAGAGTTCGACTACTAAATATTGCTGAGGCTGACTGGCCGTTGGGATCCAGATTAACAAGCCTAATTTGTGCATGCAAAAGAAGCTGGTTGGTTCAGATATTATCCTTACCCGCTTGGCCATCTAGGTTTCAATGATCGATCCTGAGTTTTTGTGGAATTTTTCTAATTTCAGTTGATATTCTATTTGCTACTATATCTTTATTATTATTATAATAATAATTTAAGCATCTTTAATGAACAGTGGTGATTCCATTGTGATCTTACTTTACAAATCGATATTATTTAAAAAGCACACACTAATATTGTTATTGGCTACTACTAATCTAGAATATTCTATGTATATAAACATGCATATATAGATATAATTGTAGAGCGAGAAGATGGGAAGGAATTTATCGAGAAGGATATTCTTTACTGGCTCAATTATATTTTGTGTTTTATAGATGTCGAATGAATTTGTTGACTGCCGGTCTTACTCGTGTACTATTCTATCACAGAATCTTTTGTAGTCTTTGAGCTTCAATTTGTTTTATTTGGAACACAAACTTTATGCGAAAACTGAACACTGATGGACGCGCAATCACATCACCTTTTTTTTAAAAAGAAGGAATATAAGAGAAAACGTCACCTAGTTTCGTAGATGATTCGTACCTCCGAGAAGTAGAAAATTTGGACTTTGGAGTAAAGAAACCGTGAGGAGTAGACAGCAGAGACATACAGTGAGCCAACAGAAAGATATTTTTTAGTTGCGTTATAACTTGTCGAGGTTTTCCAAACAAAAACGTTCAACTAAAAAGACGAGAACAGCTTGGAACACTAAAAAGATCTATCTACAGAAAGTCGACGCCCAATGGACAGCGCGCATGGATAAAGCCCTCTGAGTACGGCCAATGTAACTAGCTTCACATGAGCAGTTGAATTCATAGATACACATTGATGAGGCCATCTTTGGTAATTTATCCTTTACTTGCTGTGTGAGTACTGGTTTAGTTGAGAAGCTGAGTACCAATTTAGATGCAGGAAATGTTCTATCTATTGGTCTATTAAGTCGACATTTTAGAATGTCAGCTGCAATTTCCCCTTTGTAACTTAACTTAAGATAGAGAGGTTTCTTGTCTACGGTATCCACCTTTACCTTGTCTGTAGGTATTGACATATACCATTTTAGGAAGCCCTGCGGATATCCCTTTTCTTGCTGTGTGAGTTTCAGTTTATGCATTCCTTCCTTAATGCATTCCTCTGAACATATACGTTTTATTCTATTTCTAGGAGACTTAACTAAGTTTCTTTTGTACTGAATCGGTGCAAAGCTATGGAAATGGGTGTACTGACCCGTCCGAGTTTTCTTTCTAAATAATTTCCATTGTAGATATCCGTCTGTCTTCATGGTAAGGAGGACGTCTAGGAAAAGGAAAACTGTCTTCTTCACTTGTAAACTGAATAGTCGGGTGAACACTATTAACAGCATTTAGAAGCTCTTGTTTATTAAGATTTAAATCACAAATGATAAAGGTATCATGTACTTATTGACAAAAATAGTCATCATTAAATCATTCGGCTTTATTCACCACATTTATTGCTTGTTTGGAAGCTTGGAATGGCAGTCACTTCTCTCAACATCTCAACTTCATCGACTTTGAAAAGGCCTTTGGCAGCTTAGCATCGATCGAGAGGTGCTTTGGCAACTACTTCGCTACTACCAAGGGGTGCCGCCGACAATTGAACATCCCATCCAACAGCTGTACGACAGTGCTGCATGCCAAATAATCCAAAACAGGAAACTTACGGAATCCTTCGAAGAAGTGAAGACGGGAGTAAGACATGGCTGGCTGGCCGGCTGCCTACTATCACCAATGATTTTCCTGATTGTAATAGATTGTATAATGCGATAGACAGCGGGTCGGGCAATGAGGAAACAAGCATAAAATGGACTCAAAAAAAACAACTTGGATGATCTGGACTTCGCCGATGATATATGTCTGATTTCCCACAAACTGGAAGATATCCACGCGAAAAGCAACAAGTTAGAAGAAGAAGCATCCACAGAAAATAGGACTTCAGGTGAACATAGAGAAAACAGAGGTGATGAAGATTCCTGGTCAACAACAACAACAGAGAACGATCAGCACAAATGGAAGGAACCTGAAAGAAACAACCTCTTTTACCTACCTGGGGAGCATCGTTTCAACTACAGGTGGACACTATTGACGAGGATATCAAAGCAGCGATGATCGGGAAGGCAAGACAAGCCTTCATCACTCTCAAGTCTGCGTGGAGGTCAACAGCACTCAGCATGAAAATGAAAGTAAGATCCGGATTTTCAACTCCAATGTGAAGTCAGTCAGTGCCATTCACTGTACGGATCAGAGACTTGGCCAGCGCGTCATGAAGAGCACATCAAACAAACTACAGACCTTCATTGACAGCTAGATGTCTTCACTCAACACTGCTCTAGATCAGATGGCCGGCCAGAAAAGATCAGCAACAGAGTGGGATCTCTGGCGATGAGCGAACCAACACAGCAGGAACCGATTGTGCATCAAATATGCAGGGAGAAATGGAGGTGGATTGGATTGGCCATCCTCTGAGGAAACAAACCATCAAGTGGGTGACATCACTAGACAAGCCATTGATCGAGTGGAACCCGAAAGGGAAGCGGCGAGTCACTGTGAGGGTGGATGACTTGGAGGAGGTCATGTGAAGGGGGAGATGAAAACGTCAAGGGCGGACTTGGAGCCAGGTAAAAACTCTAGGAGAGAACCGAACGCAGTGGCGGCGCACGGCTGAAGCCCTATGTTCCTCTAGGAATTAAAGGAAACAATAATTATAATTCAATATACATGAAAATGTCACTATTCGTCACTCCTTTTTTCAAGTGAAAAGAAGAAACTAAATGACATTGAATTGCCGAATTGTTCTACAAGATGACAACACCAGTTTTGTTTTGTGTTTTTTATTTTCTGCTTTCAGTTGTACTGATTACAGGAAAATGAAAACGAAGAAGAAAGTTAAGATTGTTGGGCACACAGAAGAAAACATTCAGTCAGAAAATTCAGAGATTGTCTCAAGTTTTGTAACTCTGACATTTTTTATTTTTGCTGTAAGAAAAAAATAAATAAAAAAGGATCGACACATAAACAGTGTTACGGACAATTTCCATCATTGTTTCAGCAGAGATTGAGAAAACAAAACAAAAAACAGACAACAAAACAAAAATCGAAAGTAGGCGGAAACGGTGAATTCTATTCACCATCACCTACCTCTAAATTTAACTGTCTCCCAAATTTCTTTTCTTTCGCGTGTGTTTTCAGTCGTTATTGTTGTTGTAGTGGTTGTGGCTATTGTTGTTGCTGCCGTTGTTTGTTTGTTTTTGTGTATTTTCCAACCGAATACTGTACACGCCTTGAATTAATTTCGATCTGAATGCAACAACAAGATGGAAAGTGTAGTAATTAATTCTACGAAAATTAACTACATATTGGTTCGTTCATTAGATATATTACACACAGTCAGTGAAACAAAATTAGCACATACTGGATGACCAAGTGTTTCAAACAAAATTCATTATTGCTGTTCATAATCATTTCACCATCAATTATAATCACACGACTTCGAAACTTGAGTTTTATAGGTTTCTTTCTTCTCTCCTATTTGTCGCAGTTGGGGTAGACAGGTGTTGAATCATTCCTATTACACGTACTCTCTCTCAATTGATTCGATAAACAAAGCCTCCCTTGTTATCAATCTCTCTCTCCCTCCACCCTGCTGTGACATTAGATTGTCAAACTGCCATCCAATCCCACTCAGCCTATAGTGTGGTTGTGTGTAATTGCATGTAGTGCTTGCGATAGCTGAACTATTCTCTAGATTTCTTGTCTTATTCGGGTCAACTAATCCAGATTTTGCTGCTAGGTTTTTATGTTCGGCTAGTGTGACTCACTGACCCTCTTCTACTAGTTTGACCTATGCATTTGACCTGACAATCATTCCAGCAGCAGGGTATTAGATAAACTGAATTGTTTTGTTTTAACGGCTCCACAGGATTGATCCTTTAACCGACAAAGGTTGTTTCTCATTGAGTTTGTGGGAAGGGGTTGAATTCCAGCCACTTTTATTCCTGTCTGCCTTGTGGAGGACTCTGCGTAAGGTGGTTTCCGAGGTTCGTTCCAAAGTCAACGGGTCATATTAATTATTTAACTGAATTTTAGATTTTCCCGTCCATTGATTGATTGGACCGAAGTGCTCGTCGGTCTCTTAGGTTGACATGTCTGTTGGCTTCTTGTGCAGATGCTTCGACGATGTCTGGGCATGTAATTAGAATTTAAAATTCAATTCAATAATTCATTAGTTGTTTTATCAGAAATATTCAAAACTTATCACGGCTGATAAACAACTGAGAAAAACGGAGGATGTCGCTCATTTCCCCTGTTTATTCTATCCTGTCTCTCATAGAATATTTCTTGGCATTTCCAGCTGCTTCAGGTTGGTTGTATGGTAATTTAACCACCTAAATTGTTTTATTGACTAAATAAATTGAAAATGATTCACTTAGCTTAGTCACATCTGACCGTTGGATATGCCAAGAATATGCCATTAAGTGATTTATCGTTATTCTGTCGCTAGTTGAATTGAACTGAATTGACAACAACCAGTGGTGTTCGTCAAGGATGTCCACTTTCCCCATTCCTGTTTAACTTCATCATAGACATGCTAACTGAACTTAATGACTTAGGAATTGACTTGTTACCAGGGAATAGTCTCATGGAATTAGAATATGCAGGTGACATAGTCCTGTTAGTGGAGGATGCCGACAAAATACAGCAGAGTCTTCTGAACACCTTGAGCGGCAATCTTCGTATGTTTGGCATGCGATTCGACCCTGTAAAATGTAAGATGCTGCTACAGGACTGGACTACATCAACTCCTGGCTTAGTGATAGGGAGTGAAGTGATAGAACACCATGTTGATCACTCCACCTATTTCGGAAGTTGTATCAGCACCAACGGATTGATTGGTGACGAAATCTCAGCACGGATCCAAAAAGCTCGGGCTGCTTTCGCTAACTTATACCATCACTGGCGTAGGCGTGACATACGGCTATCAACCAACCAAGGGACGTGTGTACTGCTCAGCAGTTCGCTCCGTCCTTCTCTATGGCTCTCTGAAACATGGCCAATACGAGTTGAAGACATGAAAAGGTTGACTGTTTTTGATCAAAAATGTCTACGATATCTTTCTCACGTTAGGTGGTATAATAAGGTAAGTAATGTTGACGTTAGGCGTAGAGTGTTGGGCAAAGAGGGAAGTTAATCGAAGAGGCTATGAAGTTACATAGATTGAGATGGCTAGGTCAGGTGCTGCACATCCCTAACCATCGCCTCCCCCTCCCGACAGGCATTACTAGCTTATATATATAGATGCAGGTTGGAAAAGAGTAAGTGGTGCCATGCCAAACAAAAACATGGCCTCATCAATCCATGAAATCCCTGACAGTTAAACTGAGTCAGGTAGTGAGGGAGATGCAGACTTCCGGGTTGGATCCCGTCCTCGGGACTCTAAGAATCAATGGCTGGAGACAGACAATAGGCGACATGGCTCCAAATCGTTGTCAATGGCTTATGCAGATGTATTCAGTCTCTTGTGTAATCTTTCATATTCCTTTCTACCATTACTCATTCTGTTTCACTCTTATACTTGTCAAAACTCTATTGATTCTCTTCACTCATTTTCTTGTCTACCTTTGTGTGGCATTTGGAACGTGGTAAATCGAACTACTGTACTTTCGGTGCCAAGTTCTATGTTGATTCCAGACAGACAGACATTCTGTCGCCAGTCTGCAATTACAGTCATCATCAGTATATCGTATCAATCAATCATCGCTGATTTCTTTAGACGGCATAATCTGTCGACTAAGCGCTTTAATCACAACATAATCACTGTTACTACTACTACTACTACTACTACTACTACTACTACTACTATGAATAGAAACCAGTAATTGCTCTTTTACCGCTATGTGAAAACGGTTGTGTAGAAAACAATGCATCACATAGAGCGCATAAAATCAAAGCAACAGAACGTGTGGAGACTGCAGCCTGACTTTCAAATCTAATGAATAATGAAGTTGTGTACGGCAATGCAGACATGAATGATTGATGGCTTCCAAAATCCCTTTAGTAGCCTCATTCATTATTACTTCTTGCTTCTATTAAAAAAACAGCTAAGAATTCCATATTCTAACAGACATTACGTATATATGAGTAATTTCATAAATGAATGAACAATGTTTTCTTTGATGGGATGTGATGTGAAACGGCTTCTTAATTAGCAAATCAACTGAGAATAGTTTAACAAGCATACGTTGAATTTAACTGGTGGATGGTGATTAGCAGTGAAATCCAGTCCAGGATAATGCGCATTTCACCGGTCCTGTTTGGTACACGTCAATTGTCTGAATGTACCTGCATTCTACCGCAGTGAGTAAGTGAAGATGTTCCCACCACGGAGGCTTAAGCCCAGTTTCGAACACAATTCATTATTGCTGTTCATAATCATTTCATCAATTATAATCACACAACTTCAAAACTTGAGTCTGATGGTTTTCTTTGTCCTCTCTTATTTGTCCTAGGGGTAGTAGGATTTGGAACGAACCTCGGAAACCTTACGCAGAATTCTTAACAATGCTGGCAGGAATAAAAGTGGCTGGAATTCAAACCAACCACAAACTCAATTAGAAACAAGCTCTGTCAGTTAAAGGATCAATCCTGTGGAGCCTCTAAAACGAAACAATTCAATTTATCTAATACCCTGTCTGCTGGAATGATTGTCAGGTCAAATACACAGGTCAAACTAGTAGAACAGGGTCAGTGAGTCAGACTAGCCGAGCAGCATAAAAAACTAGCAGCGAAATCTAGATTGGTTGACCCGAACAAGATAAGAAATCTAGAGAATAGTTCAGCAGTAGCACTCACTGCATGCAGTTACACAGAACCATACAATAGGCTGGATGATATAGGATGATAATTTTGAAATTTAATGTCATAGGGTGAATGGAGGGATATGAGGGAGTGGATGTCATGTCTTTTGCTCATGCATACGAAGACGAAGGAGACGTCCACTTTGGCCAATGTAGTGTTTTTCGCAGTTGTTACAATTCATTTTTTAGATGATGTTGGTTTTATCTTCTTTTGCTATTGAGTCTGTCTTTTGGATGAAATAGAGCCAGCTGAGTGAAATGATTTTGTTGGTTTGTGTGAGACGTCAATTTCTAGAAGTTTGAAGAGTCTTGCAGTGATTTCTGAGATATCCTTTTTTATATATGGTAGGACGACTTTCTTTGTGCTTTCCTTAGGGGCTTTTGGTTTGATAGATTGGCTTGGGGTATATGTCTTTTGGTGAAATTCCAACATCATCTACAAAATAAATTGTGGACCTCCTATTCGTCTTCGTATCCACGAATATAAGCTAACCGGCAAAAGACATGATATCCACTCCCTCACTCATATCGCCTCACTGCATACAGAAAACCACGGACATCAATTCGACTGCGACAACCAACGTTCAAATATTAGACAAAGGAGACAACATCAAGAATGCTAGAGAATTTTTAGAAGCCTACCTGGTATTCCAGTGAATCATCAATCAATAGACACATCGAGATAGACAAAATTTATCAACCGATAAGAAAGAAACCTCACACACACACAAAGGGTCAAAATTCAAGTCAAAGAAACAATCAGTTCCAATACAAGTAGCCTAGAGGGAATGAAAACACACAAAAAACAACCAATTACACCCAAGGTGACCGACCAGGAGAGATGATTAATAAACTCACTCGTGGAGAAATCTAAAAGCTCACTTCAATTGAAATTGAAGTATGAGCTGAAGATGTCGCCTAGTAGGTCGATGAAACCTTTGCAAATGAACCATCCAGCTAGCTCAGAGAACACAGCCATATCGAAATCATCCACCTGAGCTACAAATCTTCTCCATCATATTTAATATGTTGCATTTATTACATCTACGGCATTTTTCGCCAGTATTGTATCAACACAAAGTCATTACTGGAGAATAGCTGAAGGGAATTGTGTACGGGACTGATATTTTAGGCACGAGGCTTGCTTAACGACAACATAGATATACATTACGATGTCTGTGAGTAGTCTTCTGTTTCGATAAAAAAGAGGCTTACATTTGCAAGGAAAATACCACCTATTTAATAATAATAAAAAAGAAAGAGGCAAAATTGTACTAAGAACATTACTCCGGCTACGGTAGGGTGGGAGAATGTATGTAGCGTCTTTGAATGCTGAGGTCCGGTCTCAGATCCCGAATAGCTCATGCTTCACCGATACACAGATGGTGTATCCGAATTCCCTCTGTACGATATTGAGCGACTCTGTGTAGCACTGTGAGGCATTCATGCAGATGCGGGTGCTCGATGTCCGGAGATGACAAGGTGTTCGAGGATAGAGCTACTGCTATTCTTCTTTCCCCTCTGGCTGGCTAACCAAGCTGGACAGTGTTCCAGAATACGTTTGTGGACTTGACGTTGCGTATGGTCGATGTACTTTATAGCCTTTCCACTAGTTCCTGTCCATTCTACACGAGCTAATTGATTATTCATTATCTCACACTTATTACATCATGCCAACTTCTGTCTCTTTTCTAACTTACAATTAGTCATCCCTTCTAGGTTACACCTTACATTATGTAATACAATTTTTCGAGGACAAAGTTTACCAGTATCTGATTGGTGTAAAGATTTCTTTGTTAATTATAATTACGATTATTGTACAACAGCTCATGAAAATGAATCGTCGAATAGGGAAAATTTTCTTCTCCGCTGTTTGTGCCTTTTTCTTATTCATACTAAGTTTTCCATGTGAAGAGAATCAAAATTCAGCTGGTATTCCGATGAATAGGATAAAAGAATCCGCCGCATTCATTTCAGTTAAAACCGAGTGAAACCACTTACATTTTTTTGTGAATCAATGAACCTGTCAGTCATAATAAAATTGATCAAGTTTTATTCCCCTACTATGTCTGCAGCTGATGCAGTTTACAGCTTCAACGAAATCCTTATAACTGTTATTTCCTAAGGTTCTCTGAGTGAAACATACGCCGTGTCGACAGGACATCTCCATTTTTGAAGCTGTTTTTCACAGTTGTCTTCAGTTAGCTCCACGACTGCGCATACATAGGCTTTCATTCCACCCCCCGCCCTCCAACACAGTATCCCTTCCATGTCATCATCCATTCTATGACGCCGAACTCATCGTTAACGAGTCGGGTTCCTGTCAGGACTCTGCCTGAAGTGCTATGCCAATCAACAGACTCCTCAGAGTGTCCTCTTCAATTCATTCCCACCTCTTTTAGCATATTTGTTAGGCGAACGGTTCTTAATTGGTTCGTTGTGCTGTGCTGCTAAGCTTTTCTGACTGGCCATCTTATCTTCACTGTTGAGCTAGTGATAGAAGCTGTTAAGAACAGTTTGAAGGCTATTCTAAGTGCTTTTTAGGACACGCCAAGTCTCTGAACCATATAGAAGAAGAAATGACTTGACATTATTGTCGACATCCTTTGCCTTTAACATCAACACCCCACGCCGCCTGTAGTTGAAAAGATGCTCCTATTGATATAAGTACAAAAACCTGAGCAGTGTGGTTTGGATAAGATTATTTGGATAAGATTTGGATATAAGACTCCATTATGGATAAGATTTTCTACTTGGATACACTGTCACTCACAGTGTGTGTAGTGTTATACAGTAAGTAATATTAACTGATGCGACCACACGCTTCCAGCACAATTTATTATTGCCACTCATAATCATCATATCAAGTCACTCACTCACTCACTCACTGACACAACTTTCGTCTTCCTTCATTTATATACATGAGTAGAAATGATGATTAGACATTTGAATACAAATACATTCGGAAATAATAATAAAAATATGAGGGTTATTGATCAATTACAATCACAATAAGTAACTTGTTAGACTGTTATGATGATGTACGTGAATTGAATTGAAATAGAATACAATTTAAGATTACTTATTATCCTCCTCTGATTTCACTGACTGACTGACTGACTGGTGGTGATAATATCTTCCACACATATCTCTGGTATTTGCATTGAGTGATTTCTGTTGCATGTGTTGTGTTGGATGTAGAATCGATGAACCAGTCAGGATTCAGTAATCAACCTCTCTCTCTGTCTCCACCTACATAGATTACTTCTTAGAATCGTAACCCTCTCCCACCATGTTATTGTGTGGTTGTGAAGGTAGGTCCACTTGATATCTTGTCTCTTCACTGCCTCTTCTAACAACTTGTTGGTTCTCAACTGTGTGTATCTTCCAGTCTGTGTCACACTGGAGACATAAATTGCCTGCGCAATCATCAAAACCGTCTACAGTCTTGCAAAAATCTTCTCGCTTCCTCACTGTATTGCTGAAAGTTCCAGTCGAGTGAGAATGCAAGGAAGAACAGTGGCGAGGGGTAGTGTGGAGGAAATTTCCCGTCTAAAATTGAGAAATTCATCTCTCTTATTTCTCAAGACTGAAGACAACCAGTGGCACCCAGTGCATGCAAATTCCCTATGATGTCTTTCTTATCCAAACGCTATTGAGTAAATAGATGTGTAATGGTCACAACAGAAATTGGTAATTTTGTTTACTTAAAAAGAATACAACATGTTCGTTCATTAACAACGACAACTTCAATGCACTGAGTGCGTGTGTGTGAGTGAGTTAATGCACCACTATTCACTAGATGAAGGATGAATAAACATGTATGAATAATAAAGTACAATTGGCGTACAGAATGTTATTTTGTTTGTTTTATTGAAAAAAATTAGAACAGCTTCATATGCAAGTGATATCTATTGTCACTGGAAAGAAAGGGATTATCAAAGTCTGTGGAAAGTACAGAGAAAAATTGAACTGAGACAAACAACTGCTGAAGAGCACCAAACTAGGACGAAACAACTGACTGTCCAGTACTCCCTGTGGCTGGTTATCCAGTGGTTCTCTAACTGATGTCAGCTCATGATATGAAATCCTTCATGTAATCACACAAAAATCCTTATTATTATTGTATCCTTTTATTCCTAGAGGATCATTGGGCTTCAGCCGTGCGTCTCCATTGCGTAAGGTTCTCTGCTAGAGTTTTCACCTGGCTCCAAGTCTGCCCACACGTTTTCATCTCCTCTTCACATGACCTCCTCCAAGTCATCCACTCTTGCACTGACGACCAACTCGCCGTTTCCCTTTCAGGTTCCACTCGAGCAATGGCTTGTCTAGTGATGTCACCTGATGGTTTCCTCACAGAATGGCCTATCCATCTCCATTTCTACCTGCCTATTTGTTTCACAATCAATTCCTGGTTGGTTTGCTCATTGCCAGAGATCCCTGTTGCTGATCTTTACTGGCCGGCCATCTGATCTTGAGTATTGAGCGAAGACAACTTTTAATGAAGGTCTGTAATTTGTTTGAGATGCTCTTTGTGACGCGCTGGTCAAGTCTCTGATCCCTATAGTGAGTAGCACTGACTGACTTCACATTAGGGTTGAAAAGCCGATCTTATTTGCATTTTCATGCTGATTGCTGAGTACTGTTGACCTCTGTTGTTGTTGTTGCTGTTGGTGGTGTTGGCCAGGAATCTTCATCACCTCTGTCTTCTCTATGTTCACCTGAAATCTTATCTTTGATACTTGTTCTGCCAACTTGTTGCTTTTCGCTTGACTATCTTCCAGTTTGTGGGAAATCACACATATATATCATATCGGCGAAGTCCAGATCCTCCAGGTTTTTGTGTGGGTCCATTTTATGCCTGTTTCCTCAATGCCCACTGTCTGTCGCATTATCCAGTCTACTGCAATCAAGAAAATCACTGGCGATAGTAGGTAGCCAGCCAGCTTGTCTTACTCCTGTCCTCATTTCGAAGGATCCCGTAAGTCTTCCGTTGTGGATTACTTGGCATGTGGCATTGTCGTACAGCTGTTGGATGAGATGTGTCACTGTCGGTGTCACCCCTTAGTAGCGAAGTAGTTGCCAAAGTCATTCTCGATCGACATTAAGCTGTCGAAGGCTTTTTCAAAGTCAATGAATTTGAGATAGAGAGGTGACTGCCATTCCAAGCACGCTTTGTTCAATGATGATCCATAATGTGGTGATCTGATCAATGCATGACTTGTTTCTCCTGAATCCAGCCAGCCTGTTCCGGTCGAAGTTTTTCATCCAGGTTGGCATGTCTGATTCCCTCCAGGATGATGCGGCTTATTATTTTGCTTAAAAGGGACAGGAGCATAATTCCGCGCCAGTTCTTGCATTGACTTAGGTCTCCTATCTTTGGTAGTTTGAATAAGTATCCTTTCTTTCAATCCTCGGGTACTTTGCCTTATTTCCACACCTTCTGCAGTAGTGGCGTCATCAATTCCGCTGTTGTCTCTGGGTCCATTTTCCACACAAAAATCCTTACTAACCCAATACTTGACAATTAATCTGATGCTCACTAGCGACTGGCCTTATTCAGGTAGTTAACCTGGGGTTCTAGTGGGAAGCCGCGACCAATTACAAGCTGGGCCGCATAATAGGTTCTACGGAAAGCGCAATACCTTGATTTTCACAATTTCTGTTCATTACAGCAGAAGAGAGGCTTGGTGAAATGTCTATTTATTAGGAGGATTCAACGTATTTGCACGGCTGATGTGATAGAGAAAGAAAATGAAATATTGATTGATAGATACTCTTGTTGAAAACGGGGACATCCTATAAAAATTTTCAACAGGTGTAGAAGTCAACTAGCCTCTAAGCCTACAATCCCTACCTTGATATATAAGAATAAAACTTGTGAAATGTGGTAGAGTGTAATTCCATTATGTGTAAATTTCGTTTTGATAAAGTCTCAAAGTGTTGTTATACAGTAATGTTTACTGATGACCACGTTTCGAGGACAATTTATCATTGCCACCCATAATCATATCAAGGTAATCACACGACTTCCTAAATTCATTTATATAGTTCCATTGTTTTTCACTTGACTTGATTGGTAGTAATATTTTCCATATTTCGGGTATGAGTGATGAATCATTCATATTGCATGTGTTGGGTGTAGATCCACTCGATGAACCAGGCAGGATTCAGTAATTAACCTCTCTCTCCGCCTACATAGATTACTTTTTAGAATTTTAACCCTCTCTCACCATGCTATTGTATGGTTGTGTGTTAATACATGCAGTGAAATGCAGCGCTGGGCTTTTTTGTAAATCCCTTAACTTCTTGGGTGGGTTCAATCATTCTTACCTCAGCTAAATTCTTATGTTCCGACAATTTGACTACCCCCGATCTACTAGTCTGACCTATGTAGTTGACCTCACAGTCATTGCAGGGTATTTTGTAAATTATATTATTTTGTCTAATTGGGACAACCGACAGGGTCCTTTAATCTACAGAGATTGTAGGTAGGTGGAGAGGGAATTTGATTACTGAATCCTGCCTGGTTCATAGAGTGGATCTGCACCCAACACATGCAATAGGAATGATTCATCACTCATACCCGAAATATGGAAAATATTACTGCCAATCAAATCAAGTGAAAATCAAGTGAAAAACGATGGAACCATATAAATGAATTTAGGAAGTCGTGTGATTACCTTGATATGATTATGAGTGGCAATAATGAATTGTGCTCGAAACTTGGTCATCAGTAAACATTACTGTATAACACTGTGAAATTTTATCAAAAGAAAATTTATCCATAAAGGCTTCAAGTCTCAGATGCCCATAAGTTTCCAAAGACAGTTTACTCCCTTTTTCTGTTCGCATATTTTCTTCCCACAGTGGAATTATCAAACAGAACGACGGCTGTATTCAAAACCTCTTGTTCTTATGTCGCAATAGTAACTGAAACGAAGGACAGTGACCAGGTTGTTGTGTTGTATCTTTGAATTTGAAAATCCCCCCCTCTTTTCATCCTCCTGCTCTGGCGTTTAAACTGAGCCTCTGGGACAACATTATCTTACCAAAACTTCTGATTACATGCATGAAAGCGCTTTCTTTGTTATATGGTCGCCACAAGTTATATTGTGGAAATATTAAGAAAATCTTGTTCCTAGCAGGGTTCGGATCACCAGCTTGCGAAATATTTCAGTCTTCTGCTGTATCAACAGACTTATAAGTCTCAACTGCCAATTAAGTTTTCACTCCCCTACAGTTACCATCGTTAATGACAAGGCTGCCAGGTCGATGAATGATGTACAACAACCCATTTATCAATACACCAGTTGACTGGCCCCCTAGGCCTTCACCTTGCGTCAATCATAAGAAAGTTCCAGACTGTCAACTCATGAGAGGAATACATAGCGGGGGGTTAGCCTTGGGTTGTCAGAATACTTTCAGTGAGGAAGAGTGCATACATTTTGTTGTATGTATGTTAAGGCCAAGGGAAGCAGCAAGTAAAAATCGTCATTTTCGCCCCTATAAATATCTAGTTCATGGATAATCCTCCTATCCAGGCATTAATGAGAACAAAACACGTAGTGTTCAGCGAAGAGTCTCTTTTCGGCGGCGAATTCATTTTCTTAGCTGTTGAAATCGCAAATATATATATCATTTTGTATGTGTGTGTATATTAAGTTAACTAAACAGGTGAAGGTTGGTAATTGGAGTTACGTAATACAAAATCAGTCAAGAGAATTAGGTGTTAATGAAATTAGGGTAGTAACAAAGGTGATGAGTTGTCACAATCAGTTGTTAAAAAGAAGTTATGTAATAATAATAATGATATGAATAGTTTGATGATTGAGTTTTACTGAGAATGCACATGGGAACAAAGTAGAGAATACGAAATTACGTAAGAGTTCAAAATGAACAGAAGAACTATGAGCAACTGAAGAACAGGCAAACAAAGAAAATTTAGAAGACAGATTTCGCCGCGAGATGATATCTTCATTTCGTAGTTTCTTTACAAGTGCCTTACAACTAACATGGTTAACCGTAATAAAATAAAGTTCATGAAAATTACTCAGTTAAATAAAAAACATAAAAGACCATATCTCGAAAAGACAGATTCTGTACCAAAGAAAGCTATTTTTATTAACCTGCCATTCAATGGCGACCAGATTATACATTTGACAGCTCAAAAACTTCCGTCAGCCATCAAACGCACATTTTATGCCACATCTCTTTTTCTCATATGCCGAACATTTTCGATCCCTGTACCTAAGATTAAAGGACGAAATTCTGTGGACTCTACTTCAAACTGTATCGACAAGTTCACCTGCAGTTGTTCGGTGACACCTATATAGGTAGAACCAACAGAATGTTCCAATGTCGTCGAAAGGAACATGTTCCAAAATAGCTACTAGAAAATCCCACCAATGCGATTAATCTTAATAGAAATCCAGCTTCATCATCCATTGCAAAACACTTATTAATGTCAGGTCACAAAATCAATCAATATTAATGACTGTTTCACAATTATTCCATCACATAACTCTAATTCAAGGTTGGTTATTGAAGGTGATGGAAGCACTCTTCGGGGATTAATCACATACAGCCTAAACTGTGTGTACAGTCAAAACAATAGACTTCAACCTTCCTCGCCTACCATGGACTGACTACTTGACCTATTTAAATATGACTGGTCATTAGTATGTACTTTTGTTTTGTCTCATATAACTGAGTAATTGTCATGCATTTTATTTTATTTTATTGTTGTTAACCATGTTAGTTGTGAAGTGGTTGTAAAGAAACTACGAAATGACGATATCATCTCGCAGCGAAATTTGTCTTCTAAATGCCTTATTCAAATTTATCAAAGGAACTAATTGTTTTAAAGAAAATTAAGTCATCAAAATCAGCGATATTCTCAAGAGAAAGATAACATCATCTCTGAGAAGAACATTCTTTGCAGCAACGCTAAGAATAGTGTTACTTGCCTACTTACTCACTCACTTATTTATTTCCTCACTTACTGACTTTCTTGCTGATGGAGTGTCGAATCAATGACATCTACTATTTATTATACAAAGAAATACACTTTGAAACCACGAAACTGTTCTACAGTTTGTTTTGTCAGGGTTAGTTGTGTTTTAACAAGTTGATCATGGATTGATGTCATCACTTAGAGAAGCATTGAAAAGCAGCATTGCGGGGAGGAGTACTGGACAGCCAGCTCCTTCATCAACCTTCATCAACCATCGGCAGTACGCACCCAACACAGGCGGTTCGAACCCACGACCTTCGTATACCATTCAGCCACTCACTGGTATCCGATTCAGTGGCCAGCCAACCCATGAATTTTAACTTCTACCAATTCGTGATGCATTCAGCGTGACTAGTACCAACCAACCAATGTCGTCGGTGGGACATCCAGCCTCAAACGTGGCATCACTGGTCATGACTTTTCACTAGAACTGACTATCTCCAGGAAACTTCATCCTGTAGCTAGTGGTCACTAGCGAGTGAGCATCAGATTAATTTTTTCTATAGTTTGGTTTGTAAGGGTTAGTTAGTTATCTGCTATTACGAGTTCAAACAGGAGTTAGTGAATTGTTTACGTAGAAATAACCACAGATATATAAATTTTCATGCACACAGGTTGATTACTAGTCAACACTAGAGTTGTTTATTTTCTGTCAAAATGTATATATTAAACATATGTGTACGTGTTTTGTAAGCTCCAAGCCAAAAAAATCATGACAGTGCTGCCAACTCTGATCTGGGCTAAAATTTTGAAAAGCGTCAGTCAGCGGTGAGCATGACCTACATTTCATGACTTTTGACATTCATTTTTTTTAAATTGTGTATATGAAATCCTGAGGAAACTCATTTATCTGACCGCGTATTCAAATCTGCAATTAGGGAAATCCCTGAAAACCAACCAATACAAAACCAGTGCAGTACACTGTATACAAAGGTAAATCCTCCTCTGCTGTGCTCACTGAAGCTGGTGTCCCTCAAGATGCTGTACTCTCCCCACTTCTCTTTTCTTTCTTTCTTTCTTTCTACATGTCTTACCATCTTCAAATGACATTAATTTTGTTAAATATGCTGACGATCTGACTGTATCTTTGCCTGTCAAGTGTCAAAGTGACTGCTCTAAACTTAATGGTTTTCTGTCAGAAATCAGTCAGTGGTCCAAGGAAAACGGTCTAACCTTAAATCCCTCTAAATGTCAAACAGTCAATTTCACCTTTAGGCATAAATCTGACCTAAATAAACTGGTGAGCACTATCGAGGTGTGCAACATAGATGGTACTGAAATAGAAACCAAGTCGCAAATTAAATATCTTGGCGTCAATCCATCTGCTGATCTTTTCTGGTCGTCTCAAATCTTGATGATTTCTAAGAAAATATTCCGTCTTAGCTTCTACATCAAGAAGTTAAGACATTCTGGAATAACCGAACCGAACCGAACCCTTACTCTTACGATTCGTTAACTGTTGCATCCTGCCTATTATTCTCTATTGTTCCCCCTTAGTTTTTACCGGGCTACTGAAGAAGGACTATATCTTATTATGTAGGGTGTTAAAAGTTGTCAGCAGGGTAAGCAACGTGCCACTTAGTCAGCTTGTTAATATTCTGGTCGACAGGCACGCACTTGGACTCATGTGAAAAATGGGCTGAATCCTAATTCTATCTAACTCACACCACCACCCTCTTCATTCACAACTCTCCCCTCGTATCTCATCAGACAGGACCAGAAGCCTATATAGAAAACTATATGTGCTCACACTAGCAAGTACAAAAACTCAACCTTACCCTACTTGGCTCGTGTTCTGTGCGATAAAGAAAGCATTTGGGGTGATACCTGTAACTTATTAAATAGTCAGTAGAACAATTGGATCTCATCTTTCCAACTCATATCATTTATAGGTACAACGTTTTCTTTCTTTCTTTTCCTTTTCTATTTTTTTGTCATGTGCTGTTTTGTTTCTCTCTTCCTTACAAACTCTACTTAAAACATTCTTCTTTGTTCTTTCACACTGTACATCTCGACCATTTTGTTACTGCTTACGCCAGTAAATATGCTAGTATATGTACTTTTCAAACACCTCCAAACATTCTGTTCACCTTTAGCTTTGCTGCTGCCGATATGCCAATATATTGTTGTAATAATGAACTGAGATTTCCTTAATCTATTTAGAATTTTATTTATTGCTAATGTACACAAACTGGATGCAATACTGTAGAAAAAATGCTGAGAATTTCATTCTGTATCACCAGTGTACTGTTTTGGAATAAAGCATATTACTATTATTATTATTACTTGAAAATTAACCTCATGATCACCCCAGTGACTGACTGACTTACTACAGGGAGATGTTACTTGAATTTTTTTAGTGAAAAGTTGTGACCAGTGAGGTGTGCCAAGTTGGTTGTGAGAAGAGATAATTGCTGATGACACTAACTAGCGCATATACCATATATCTCATACTCCCTTCCCCTTATCTATTTGAACCGGACCTGAAAAACATTCACAGGTTTCATTTTGCATGATTAATTCAATGTAATTGATTTGCTTATCATTCTTATATCATCCAGTATATATATATATATATGTATATATAAGCATACATTTATAAAATTATATTTGTAAAATCTCAGCGAAATTGAAATGATTAATTCCAACGTTTCGTTCGGCAATCTGGTCCGAACTTCTTCAGGGAAATTAATCGAATTAAAATAAACAGAGGTTTATGTATAAAATGAACAACTCATGTTCATGTGAATCAATAAACAGCTATCAATAGGTATAGTAAACAAAACAAAACAAAATTTTAATATGAACTGTGATCAAAATTTGACCTCAGACTTTCAAAATTAGTCTACTTTTGTTATAATATATGTGTGTGTGGGTGAACAGTCATAAAGCATTCTGTTAGTCTTTCTTTATATGAACCAAAGCCTTTCTGTAAAACCTTACTCTTATCAAAGTCAATTTTGTGTCCCGTTTCTATCGAATGCAGTGCAATCGCTGAGTTGTTTTCTAGCTTCTTCAAGTCTGTAGAGGTCTTTGGAACCACCTTTAGACATTGTTTATGCTCTTTCACCCTTACATTTACCTGTCTGGAAGTTTCTCCTACATATACGGCGTTACAATCCCCACAATTGATCTGGTATACACAATTTTGCTGGTTTTCTTGTTCTATTTTATCCTTAACCTTCACCAGCTATGAGCGTAATCTGTCAGTTACACGAAAATACACTCGTATATTATGGTCGTTAAGGATTCGCTTTATTTCGTCGGATGTTTCTTTGCGGTAAGGAATCACCACTGTACTAACCCAATTCTTAGCAACAGGTTTTGATTCATCCTTATCTTCACATTTTAAATATCTATTTATGAAGGATTTTGGATAATTATTTGATTCAAGAGTGGATTGAACCTATTTTAATTCCTTGCTAATATCTTCCTCCTCAGTAACTAGACGTTTGGCTCTGTTAATCAAATTCTTGGCCACAGTTACTTTGGTGGTAAATGGATAAGCTGAATGGTAATCTAGGTATCTATCCGAATTTGTCGGCTTTCTAAAAATGTTTATTTTAAATTTTCCATCTAATTTTCTTTGTACTAAACAGTCCAGGAACGCCAACCTATTCTCGTCGGATTCAACCAATTTGGAATTCGATTAATTTCCCTGAAGAAGTTCGGACCAGATTGCCGAACACAGGAAATGTTGCAACTACTCATTTCAATCTAGCTGAGATTTTACAAATATAATTTTATAAATGTCTACTTCTCACTCAGCGCTCAATTATTTTGCAACTATCCGGTCAAATCTTGATCACAGTTCATATGAATATATATAAGTATCCTTACATGTAGAACGTTCAGCTGAAGAGTCCCACCAAGATTTGATGGGTGAGTTCATTTAATCCTGCTTTATTAACCTTTGTTACCTGTTTTAAATACAATCTGTTTAGATTGTAGCCAGTTTGTTATTCTTTGTAAATGGAAATGATCAACAGACAGTGAGTTAAGGATACACAACTCGAGTAGAAGCAATGAACTAATCGTTAACTGACTGAGCATGAACAAGTTTCCATCATTCATTCAGTGTATACCTTGAATTCCCCCTTTTCCAATAAAGCTACTTCCTAGGAGTCATCGTGAAATTTGTTATTTTGTATTATGATGATGTCCTGGTGACTGACACTGATGAGCCAGTTAGCTTGGCTTGTAACTGGAAGGTCCTGGTTTCGAACCCCAGTCGTTGCGTACTTTCACATGCCTCTGTTCTTTTCCTTTCTCGTTTGGCTTTGAAAGTTGTGACTGAATGAAATGCAATACGTATTTCGGACTATGTTTTGGTCAGAAATTTTCATCTCACTATAAAATGGATCTTGACTTCGCCGATGTGATATACATGTCTGATTTCCCACAAACTTGAAGATATGCAAGCGAAAAGCAAAAAGCTGGCAGAAGAAGCATCAAAGATAGGACTTCAGGTGAACATAGAGAAAACAGAGGTAATGAAGATTCCTGGCCAACAACACCAACAGCAACTACAGACAACGATCAGTCAGCATAAATCGTTCCAACCACAGGCCGACGGAACTGACAAGGATATCAAAGCAAGAATTGGAAAAGCAAAGCAAGCTTTCACTACTCTCAAGTCTGCGTAAAGGTCAACACTCAGCACTCAGCATGAAAATGAAAACAAGATCCGTATTTTCAACTCCAATGTGAAGTCAGTCAGTTCTACTCACTATATGGATCAGAGACTTGGTCAGCGCGTCATGAAGAGCACCTCAAACAATTCGCAGACCTTCATCCACAGCTAGATATCTTCGCTCAATACCACTCAAGATCAGATGGCCGGCCAGAAAAGATCAGCAACAGTGTGGGATCTTTGGCAATGAGCTGACCAACACAGCAGGAACCGATTGTGCAACAAATAGGCAGGAAGAAATGGAGATGGATTGGCCATACTCTGAGAAAACGAACCGTCAAGTGAGTGACATCACTAGACAAGCCATTGCTCGAGTGAAACCCGACCGAATGGGAAGCGGCGAGTTGGTCGCCAGTGCAAGGGTGGGTGACTTGGATGAGGTCATGTGAAAAGGGAGATGAAAACGTGTGGGCAGACATGGAGCCAGGTGAAGACTCTAGCAGAGAACCGAACGCAATGGAGACGTGCACGGCTGAAGCCCTATGTTCCTGTAGGAATTAAAGGAAACAATAATGATAATAATAATGATAATAATAATGTGAGTAGGGCATATCTGCGATTCTGAAGGATGTCACATCTTCAGGGTTGACGTTTATTTCACGTTTACCCGTGCCCTACATTCCAATCGGGATCCTAGGAATGAGTAATCATAATAGTAATAATACATAATGCTTATTGATATAAGTATAAAACTTGGGCATTGTGGTAGAGTATAACTCCAATAAAGTTGCTTCATAGGAGTCATCGTGAAATTTAATATTTTTATGGTATTTTATTATGATGTCCTGGTGATTGACACTGATGAAGGACTGGAACTGGGGTAGACCAACTCATGATTCATACTCACAGTAAGAATAATCACAGCTAAATAGAATTTATAGCCAAGCTTTTAGGTACTGGTTTTTTTTTAGGGTTTTTGATGTTTATTGCAATTACTGGATTCCATGATGAACCAAACAGCATCTTAAAAAAATTAGTCCTCGTTTGATAAATTTGAATAAGGCATTTAGAAAAACAAATTTCGCCACAAGATGATATCGTCATTTCGTAGTTTCTCTACAACCGCTTTACACAACTAACATGGTTAACAATAATAAAATAAAATAAAGTTCACATGACAATTACTCAGTTATATGAAAAACAAAAGTACATACTATGCTAATGACCAATCATCACATTTAAATAGGTCAAGTAGTCAGTCCATGGTAGGCGAAGATTGAAGTCTATTGTTTTGACTGTACACACACAGTTTAGGCTGTATGTGATTAATCCCCGAAGCGTGCTTCCATCACCTTCAATAACCAACCTTGAATTAGAGTTATGTGATGAAATAATTGTGAAACAGTCATTAATATTGATTGATTTTGTGACCTGACATTAATAAGTGTTTTGCAATGGATGATGAAGCTGGATTTCTATTCAGATTAATGAATGCATTGGGATTTTCTGTATGACTTAGTAACCACTTTGGAAAATTTTCATTTCGACCGCGACATTGGAACATTCTACGCCGCATCTGTTTTTCTCACATGCCGAACATTTTCGGTCGCTGTACCTTCGATTAAAGGACGAAATTCTGTGGACTCTACTTCATATATATAGGCAGAACTAACAGAATGTTCCAATGTCGCGGTCAAAAAGACCATCTTCCAAAATGGTTATTACCACACACACACAGAAAATCCAAATACAACCATGTTAGTTGTGTAAAGCGATTGTAGCGAAACTACGAAATGACGATATCTCATCTCGCGGCGAACGAAATTTGTCTTCTTCTTCTAAATGCCTTATTTTAAACAACATCTGTTCGTGAGAAACACTGGATAAGAAACCAAACAGTGTTGGACAACTGTTTCGTGCCTAGATTGGAACACACAGCATCCCCATCCAATATGCACCCATGCCCTATACCAGTCAGGAATCGAACCGAAATCCTTCAAGTTTTCAGATAAAATCGAGTCCAAGGCTGGGACCAAAAAATGATTCTCTGTCCAACTGGATATCTGTCTGAAATCTAGAGCAAAATCTCCCAACTCCCTGAAAAACCCATCGCTTCAAAAGAAACCATAATATTTATTGCCTAAATACACACACACACACTATTCAGTTTATCTTGCATAGAACTAACTATCCAGCATTTACCTTGTCAAATGGAATAGTTTCATTGAGAAATTTAAAAAAAATTCAAATTTTTTCAAGGCAGTTCTAATTACCGACATTAGACACTATAATATATATATATATTTAGGTATTGACAGTCTTCACCTGACACGAGTTTTAAATTTTCCTATTTTTTCCCCAAAATAATCATTAGCTCCACTGAATAGCCGTGGTGACTTTTATTTCTCCTCTTCTCCCCTTTTTGACAATCATATTTCTGCTCAACTGATTTTCTATATTAGAGAGTAAAACGGGTTTTCCTCGTTCTTGTGTGACACATGTGTTGAGATTAGAAAAAGGGGAAAAAGGGAAATGAAAACAGACCAGAATAGTGAATGCAGTTATGCAGTTATAGATACAAACAAATTAAAAATCTAAGTTCATTAATAATAAAGTCATATGATAGAGATAATTCGCATAGTGAGTGAATAAAGAAAGAAAGAAAGACAGTGATTGGTTGGTATTCATCTCCGAGGAAATCGATGCATGAATAACGCGTGGATTGATAACAACAACAATTGGGTTGGCTGGCCATTGAATCCGGTCGGGATCCAGTGAGTGGTGGCTGAATGGTATACGAGCCAGCCAGCCAGCATACTGGCCTTGTAATGGGAAGGTCCTGGGTTCAAACCATATGTGGTGGGTGCGTACGGTCGTTGATTCCCAAACTAGGCTGATGAAATATCTGGCTTTCTGTCAGGATTCCCTGTGGCTAGTTTTCAAAAGTTCTCTAACTCATATCAATCCGTGATCAACTCATAAAAACCAAACTAACCCTTACAAACCAAACTATAGAAAATTAATCTGATGCTCGCTCGCTAGTGACCACTAGTTACAGGATGGAGTATCGTGGAGTCAGTCAGTTCTAGTGAGAAGTCGTGACCAGTGAGGTGGGCCATCCAGATGTCACGTGTGAGGATTGATGTCCCACCGACGACAATGGTTGCTGTCAGTCGTGCTAAATGCATCACGAATTGGTAGAAGTTAAAATTCATGGGTTGGTTGGCCATTGAATCGGGTCGGGTCCCAGTGAGTGGTGGCTGGATGGTATACGAGCCAGCCAGTCAGCTTGCCTTGTAACCAGAAGGTCGTTGATTAAAACCCCGGTGCAGTGGTGGGTGCGTACTTCCGATGATTCCCAAACTAGGCTGATGAAACAGCTGGCTGTCCAATACTCCTTGTGGCTGGTATTCAAAGATTCTCTGACTGATATCAATCCGTGATCATCTCGTAAAACAAAACATAATAATAGTGTGGTGAGTGATGTTTGCTAGCCAAATTGGTTTACAGTAATTGAGGTCAATGTTTATGTATCAAATATTAGTCATGTGAAAACAAGGTCAAAGATGGACAGGCGGATACAGTTAACATATAGATGAACTGACACAGCCACAAAGTGATGCAAGGTTAACTTTCTGTGAGAAACAACCAACAATCAACAGACTGTATTTTCTACTAACATTAATCTACAATAATGTATATTAAAATCTACGAATCTGTGTTGATTTTCCTTAAAAAACGATCTGTTGCCTGACTCTTGCCTTCTGTTGTTACATCTCTTGCATAGAACTAACTATCCAGCTTTTATCTTGTCAAAGGGAATATCTCAATGCGACATTTTTTTTAGAAATTCAATTCTTTCAAGGCAGTTATAATTACCGACACTAGACAGTATAATATGGATATATTGACAATATTCACCTGACACGAGTTTTAAATTTTTCCTTCTTTTTTAAGAAAAAATATCATTAGCTCCACTGAACAGCTGTGATGACTGTTAATTCTCCTCTTCTACCCTGTTTGACAATCATATTTCTACTCCACTGATTTTCTAACACAAAATAAACTCCTTTCGTAGTTGTGTGACACATGTTGGGCCAAGTTAAGAAGCCTTACGCACCAGTCTAACTACCAGCAATCAGCGCGAATGATCTTGATTGGTCCAGTGACTTTCATCCATGCAAGTTGTATTCCGCTGTATTCCGCTTGATTCGAGTTATTAACACACAGTTGCTCTAACACAGTGTTGCGTCTGCAATCTCTGGTGAGGATAAGCTTGTCAAGTATTGATTAGGAAGAAAAGGATTTCAATATATTTATAGGGCTTATTCCCTGAGTAAAATTTAGAACAACAACACCTGCCTAAAGCGAACAATATTGTTGTTTTCAATTAGACAGATCTCATCAGCAGGCTTAACTCTTTTATATATATATATATATAAGTTAACAAATAAAAATTCACATATATAAACCAATCATCATGGTGTTTTGTCCCTACGAGAGATAATAAGATGGTGAATATTAATTGTGCAATTACTCATAATAGTAGTAATGATAATAGTGATAGTAATAATGCAGAACGAGTCTAGCATTCATTTCCTCGATGTGAACTTATCAAGAAGGACCGATGGAACCCTGAAAAGATCGATTTATCACAAGCTGTCATGGAATGGTCAACTGACAAATTTCTACAGCTGCAGGGTACCCATTGGTCGAAAACGAAACCTGATCCGGTCGCTTGCCACTCGTATTCGGCGCTGATACTGTGGAAGATGAGTTATATATAGCTTGAGGAAAATCCTAATAGAAAATGGATTTCCACCACGTGTTATAGATAAGAATATACATTCAAATCCTAAAAAACGTGACTTGTCCACCGTACCCAAGAAGATACTGTACATGAGCTTGGAATTCAAAGGGGACTTAGCTTCCGATATCATGAAACGAAGGATATCACAGTCCCTGAAAAGAACATTCCCTGCTGCATCCCTGAGAATAGCCTTTTCTAGTCGACCATTATTGTTCAATAACCTGAAGGACAAGATCCCGCTGTTGACCAACTCTATGTGTGTGTTTATCAATTCACCTGCTCGTGTGGAGATAGGTAAAGCGGTCGTTCGACACGAGTTTTGTCCAAGAGGGTGCAAGAACATTATCCTGCATGGTTACGAAGAGGTGGTAGTGGAGCAATAAGAAGCGCGATCATTGAACATCTGGTCAATAATGATCACCCTATCTCTATAGCCTCCACCTTCAAAGTCATCTACAAGGCAAAGAGTAATCTACCCAAATCCCTACGTACCTGACTCATCTGTATTGCTGAAGCTTTGGCTATCGAAACAGAAAAGCCAGATCTCTGTGTACACAAAAAGTTCGTTCGACCCCTCCCCTCCAACTTTCATGGTCTTAATCCCTCTATGCTAAAGTATGGTAATCCTCAATCATATTTTAGCTCTACCAATTTTTCATTTTTTTCCATTTTTTTCATTTTTGTCTATTCATTTTGTATACTCTTCCTTGTTAAGTCAATTGTTACTATTACTACTCTCACTTTTAATGGTCCCCGGTATTATTTCACTTGTTCCACTTGTCATTCTAAATCAATTCCTTTATGCAACAATAAATTCTATGCTATTAAATTTCACACAATATTACGTAACGTTTTTATTTTATTCGATGTGTTGTCTACTAATCTTATAATTGCACACCTTTTTTCAAGTTCTATCTATCCTATGAATTCTTCTATATAAGATGACATTAATTTGCTTTGCCTCTTGACAATTTAACTACGATTATAATCACAAACATTTTAGTTTTAATTGCATTTCATACTACTATTATTATTATTATTTTATGCATTCACTCAGACCTATGATTCAATTCCCTTACCGGATATAACTTCTTAAAGAAAACCAAATATATACGATTGTACAGCTTGATGATAAATTCGTCTGTTGAAATGAGTCTCTTCGCTGAATCACCACGTGTTTTGATTTTCTATATGTCACAATGGGAATTTTCCATGATTTGAAAAATAGCGGTTTTATCAATAGTAAGGATGAAAAAGTGAGACAATCTCTGATAACACGAATACTGATGAAAAACAGCATGATTAAACAAACAACTGTTCAGGTAGACATAGTAGTCGATAAAGGCTAGCTGAAAACAAATGAACCGATTAAGTAATGCTGGATTGATTGTGACGGAAGTAAATGAAACAAGTTTGTAATGAAGATGTGATAAGATTAAAGGATGATAAGAGAGTGAGGCTGAAAATAAAAGTAAGTTAGAATGGTGTAGAAGTCATCAGTTGGTTATGTCTTAATAGGCCAACAATGGAGGGAGGGAGGGATGATTGCTGCGTGTACGACCTTCTTTTGAATGAAGGCATAGTTTAGGTTTAATAGTTGTTCGAATGCTTATCGCTTGCTTCAGCTGTGTGCGTGTGTGTGTGTGTGCAGTAGACGAACGAATACGAAGTCTATTGGAAAGATTCCGTGGGATTGGGTTCAGCATGCACTCATGACTCCACCACCAGTTATCGAATCGAAATCCTTCAGGTTTTCAAATAAGGTCGAGTCCAAAGCAACGACAACAAAAATGATTCTCTAACTGGATGTCTGTCTGAAATCTAGAGCAAAATCTCCCAACTCCCTGAAAAACCCATTGCTTTAAAATGAACCATAATATTTATTGCCTAAATACACACACACTATTCAGTTTATCTTGCATAGAACTAACTATCCAGCATTTATCTTGTCAAATGGAATAGTTTCAATGAGACATTTAAAAAAAAATTCAATTTTTTCAAGGCAGTTCTAATTACCGACATTAGACACTATATCTGCATTGACAGTGTTCACCTGACACGAGCTTTACATTTTTCTTTTGTTTTTTCAAAAAAAAATCATTAGCTCCACTGAATAGCCGTGGTGACTGTTTTCTCCTCTTCCCCCATTTTTGACAATCATATTTCTACTCGACTGATTTTCTAATACAAAAAACAACTGCTTTCGTAGTCGTGTGATATGTTGGGCCAAGTTAAGCCTTACGCACCAGTAAGAAATTCAAAGAAATTACTGGTGGTAATCAGATGAACAGTATTCCTTTTCCCCTTGATGTTTCCAAACTAAACAAGTCCTTCATACATTCTCCCACGAATGCCAAACTTTCTAGTGTTACAAGTATTAATGAAACCTGCTTCCCTGGATTTACTACAAATGATGTTCTAAAATGTCTCCAGTCTATGAACCCTTCTTGTAGCCTGGGTCCAGATGGTTTGCCTAGTGTTATTCTTAAAAATTGTGCAGATATCCTGTGTTATCCTTTCATGGACATATTTAATGATTCTTTTTCCACAAATGTCGTTCCAGCCGCTTGGAAGGACATTAAAATTGTACCTATTCCTAAGTCGTCTACTGCGACATGTTTTAAATTCAGACCCATTGCTATTACTTCCCCTTTTCTAAAAGCTATGGAAAAGTTGCTCGTACTTAATCTTCAGCCCTCACTTAAAGCCTTTAACGATCCCAAACAATTCGCCTACAAACATGGTAGAAGTACTCTGGACGCAGCTGCAGTCCTGTATCATAACATTGTCTCCAGCTTAGACAAGGGGGCTAAATTTGTTCGCTGCACCTTTCTAGATTATACATCTGCTTTCGACTCAGTACCTAGGGACATTTTACTAAACAAGCTTGCTGAAACTCAAACTGACTGTTGGGTTGTCAAATGGCTGCATTATTATTTCTCAGGAAGAAAGTAATACACTGTGTGTCAGGGAAAGTCGTCCACTTCATTGTTTACTGAGGCTGGTGTCCCTCAAGGCATTTTCCTTTCTCCTTTTCTCTTTTCTTTCTTCTTGTATGACTTGCCTCACTCCGATGAAATGAACTTTGTTAAGTATGCCGATGATCTAACTATTTCGATGTCTGTTAACTCTCAACTTGACTGTATTAAGATTAACAACTTTCTATCAGAAATTAGCAAATGGTCTTCGTCTAACGGTCTTAAACTTAATCCTTCCAAATGTGAAACTGTTAACTTCAGTTTCCGATGTAAACGAAAGTTAAGTGAAGCCGTTGGCTCCTATGACCCTTGCAAAATCGATGATACTGATATAGAAATCAAGTCTGAAGTTAATTATCTTGGATTAGTTCTCTCTTCTGACCTATCTTGGTCTTCTCATGTCTTAGCGATTTCTAAGAGAATATTTCGTTTGACTTTTTACATTAAAAAGTTAAGGCACTCGGGCATAACTCAACCACTCCTCTTACAGTTTATCAACTCGTGTATTTTACCTATTCTTCTTTACTGTTCACCCCTGCTTATTCTCTCCTGGATTGCTTAAAAAAGACTATGTCATACTTCGTAGAACTCTGAAGACTGTCAGTCAGTAGGGTGAGTGGTATCCCATTGGGCCATATCGTTGGCATTGTCACCGATAAGCATTTGATGTCATGCAACAGATTCGCTAGAGGAATTTTGTCAGACTCTGAGCACCCGCTCTACCCGCAGCTCCAATCTTGTGTCTCCTCAGTTAAAACAAGAAGTCTTTTCAGAAGATTTTATGCACGTACGTCTAAGTATAAAAATTCCACTATACCATACTTAGCACGTATTTTATGTGATGAAAATAGTGTCAGACATGAACTAACTAACCATCTTAGCATCACTAAATAGACCATTTCCTTCAACCTTAAAGCATCATACTTTATTTGTTATTGTATTTCTTACATTTATAATCCTCTCAGTTTTTTCGTTTTGTTTATTTTATTTTTCAAAAGTGTGGACATAATTTTAAGCTGTATTATGACTGTTAACTTTGTATTTCACCTCACTATACCATATCAACAGAATATTAGACCCAATTATCCATAACATGCTAAAGTTTCCAAACTGAATCGACAATACCGTTTGAAGCAAACTCACTGTTATTATCATTTATTATTATAATATCTAATAATTATGTCGTTAATGTGGACAAATTCCTCCGATTAATTTTTGTTTTAATTTTTAATTTTATATACATTTTGAGTAAATCAGATGCAATATTGTGACAAATGCTGAGAATTCCATTCTGTATTATAAGTAGTGCTGTTTTTGGAATAAAGTAAATTATTATTATTATTATTACCAGCAATCAGCGCGAATGACCTTGATTGGTCCAGTGACTTTCATCCATGTAAGTTGTATTCCGCTGTATTCCGCTTGATTCGAGTTATTAACACACAGTTGCTCTAACACAGTGTTGCAATCTCTGCAATCTCTGGTGAGGATAAGCTTGTCAAGTATTGCTCGATTAGGAAGAAAAGGATTTCAATATGTATATATAGGGAATATTCCCAGAGAAAAATTTAGAACAACAACACCTGCTTAAGCGAACAATATTGTTGTTTTCAATTAGACAGATCTCATCAGCAGGCTTAACCCTAATATACACCTACATAACTTTACAAATAAAAATTCACATATAAACCAATCATCATGGTGTTTTGTCTCTAGGAGAGATAATAAGATGGTGAATATTAATTGTGCAATTACTCATAATAGTAGTAATGATAATAGTGACAGCAATAATAATGCAGAACGAGTCTAGCATTCATTTCCTCGATGTGAACTTATCAAGAAGGACCGATGGAACCCTGAAAAGATCGATTTATCACAAGCTGTCATGGAATGGTCAACTGACAAATTTCTACAGCTGCGGGGTACCCATTGGTCGAAAACGAAACCTGATCCGGTCGCTTGCCACTCGTATTCGGCGCTGATACTGTGGAAGATGAGTTATATATAGCTTGAGGAAAATCCTTATAGAAAATGGATTTCCACCAGGTTTTATAGATAAGAATATATATTCCACTTGTCATTCAAAATCAATTCCTTTATGCAACATTAAATTCTATGCTATTAAATTTCACAGAATATTACGCAACGTTTTTATTTTATTCGATGTGTTGTCTACTAATCTTATAATTGCACACCTTTTTCAAGTTCTATCTATCCTATGAATTCTTCTATTATTATTATATTATTGTATCCTTTAATTCCTAGAGGAACATAGGGCTTCAGCCATGCGTCTCCATTGCGTTCAGTTCTCTGCTAGAATTTTCACCTGGCTCCAGGTCTGCCCACATGCCTTCATCTCTCCTTCGCATGATCTCCTCCAGGTCACCCTTGGACGACCAACTCGCCGCTTCCCTTTCGGGTTCCACTCCAGCAATGGCTTGTCTAGTGATGTCACCTGCTGGTTTCCTCAGAGTGTGGCCAATCCATCTCCATTTCTTCCTGCCTATTTGTTGCACAATCAGTTCCTGCTAGGTTGGTTCGCTTCCAGAGATCCCTGTTGCTGATCCTTTCCGGCCATTTGATCTTGAGTATTGAGCGAAGTTATCTGTTAATGAAGGTCTGTAGCTTGTTTGAGCTGCTCTTTGTGACACGCCAAGTCTCTGATCCGTATAGTAGTACTGACTTCACATTGGAGTTGAAAATCCCGATCTTATTTTTGACGCTGAATGATGTTGACCTCCACACAGACTTGAGAGTAATGAAAGCTTGCCTTGCTTTTCCGATTCTTGCTTTGATATCCTCGTCAGTTCCGCGTGTAGTTGAAACGATGCTTCCCAGGTAGGTAAAGGAGGTAGTTTCTTTCAGGTTTCTTCCATTTATGCTGATTGCTGTCTGTTGTTGTTGCTGTTGGTGTTGGCCAGGGATCTTCATCACCTCCGTTTTCTCTATGTTCACCTGGAGTCCCTCCTATCTTTGATGCTTCTTCTGCCAACTTGTTGCTTTTCACTTGCATATCTTCCAGTTTGTGGGAAATCAGACATATATCATCGGCGAAGTCCAGATCCTCCAAGTTCTTTGTGTGAGTCCATTTTATGCCTGTTTCCTCATTGCCCGCTGTTTGTCGCATTATCCATTCTACTGCAATCAGGAAAATCATTGGCGATAGTAGGCAACCCTGTCTTACCCTGTCTTCACTTCGAAGGATTCCGTGAGCTTCCTGCTGTGGATTACTTGGCATGCAGCGTTGTCATACAACTGTTGGATGAGAGGTATAATTTTGGGCGGCACCCCGTAGTAGCGAAGTAGTTGCCAAATCACCTCTCGACCGACGCTGCACTATTGAAGGCCTTTTCAAAGTCGATGAAGTTGAGATATATGACATTAATTTGCCTTGCCACTTGATATTTAACTACGATTAGAATCACAGACATTTTAGTTTTAATTGCATTTCATATTATTATTATTAGTTTATGCATTCACTTAGACCTATGATTCAATTCCCTCTCTCACCGGATATAACTTCTTAAAGAAAACCAAATATATATACGATTGTGCAGCTTGATGATAAATTCGTCTGTTGAAAAGAGTCTCTTCGCTGAATCACCACTTGTTTTGATTTTCTATATGTTACAATGGGAATTTTCCATGATTTAAAAAATAGTGGTGGTTTTATCAATAGTAAGGATGAAAAAGTGAGGCAATCTGTGATAACACGAATACTGATGAAAAACAGCATGATTAAACAAACAAATGTGTTCAGGTAAACGTGGTAGTCGATAAAGGCTAGCTGAAAACAAATGAACCGATTAAGTAATGCTAGACTGATTGTAAGAGGAGGAAATGAAACAAGTTTGTAATGAAGATGTGATAAGATTAAAGGATGATAAGAGAGTGGGGTTGAAAATAAAAGTAGGTAAGGGGTTCTGGTATAGAAGTCATCAGTTGGTTATGTCTTAATAGATCAACAATGGATGGAGGGAGGGATGATGGCTGCGTATACGACCTTCTTTTGAATGAAGGTATAGTTTAGGTTTAATAGTTGTTCGAATGCCTATCGCTTGCCTCAGCTGTGTGTGTGTGTGTGCGTGCAGTAGACGAACGAATACGAAGTCTATTGGAAAGATTCGGTGGGATTGATTTCAGCATGCACTCATGGCTCCACCTCCAGGTTATCGAACCTGCATCCTTCAGGTTTTCAGATAAGATCGAGTCCAAAGCTAGAACAAAAAATGATTCTCCAACTGGATATCTGTCTGAAATCTAGAGCAAAATCTCCCAACTCCCTGAAAAATTCATTGCTTCAAAAGAAACCTCTAATATTTATTGCCTAAATACACACACACTATTCAGTCTATCTTGCATAGAACTAACTATCCAGCATTTATCTTGTCATAGGGAACAGTTTCATTAAGACATTAAAAAAAATTCATTTTTTAGAAGGCAGTTCTAATTACTGACATTAGACAGTATTGACAATATTCACCTGACACGAGCTTTAAATTTTCCTTTCTTTTTTCAAGTAAAAAAATCATTAGCTCCACTGAATAGCCGTGGTGACTACTTTTTTCTCCTCTTCTCCCCTTTTCGACAATAATATTTCTACTCGACTGATTTTTTATATTAGAGAAAAACGGGTTTTCCCATAGTCGTGTTGCACATGTGTTGATTAGAGAAAGGGGGAAAAAGGGATAACGAACACAGACCAGAATAGTGAATGCAGTTATGCAGTTATATATATACAAACAAATTAAAAATCTAAGTTCATTTATAATAATGTGATATGATAGAGATAATTCGCATAGTGAGTGAGTGAATAAAGAAAGAAAGAAAGAAAGACAGTGATTTGTTGGTATTGATCTCCGAGGAAATCAATGCATGATTGAAGCGTGGATTGATCAGAACAACAATTGGTAGTGTGGTGAGAGATGGTTGCCTGACTCTTGCCTTCTGTCGTTACAATTGGTGTCGCTGCCTCCGAACAATGAAGATCCCATGGCCAACTGCGTCTGAAGAAGGAGACATACGGAGCTTCTTACGTGACTTCGAGGCCATTGCTGAGTTGGTGGGTGTCAAAGAGCAGGCGGCGAAGGCGGTTGTGCTAAGGACTCTGTTGAGAGGCCAAGCGAAGGTGGCATATAACAGCGTAGAGAGGTCAGATGGCACAGCGTCTTGGAAGACATTGGTTGAACGATTAGTGACGGAGTTTGACAGTCCAACAGACAGACAGCTGGCAATGCAGCAGTTCCGTTCAAGGAAACTCGGACCTGATGGAGATCAGTTAGTGTTGGCCGTGAAATTGAAGAATCTACTTCGACGTGCGCTTCCCACTATGGATGAAGAGTCAGAGGCGCAGTTGTTGAGTTCCCAGATAATCGAGAGTGTCCCAGACCATATTTGTCAGCAATTCTTTCAAGGTAGTTCTAATTACTGACATTAGACACTATTATATATATATATATATACATATATATATTGACAATATTCACCTGACACGAGTTTTAAATTTTTCCTTTTTTTTCTTAAAAAAAATCATTAGCTCCACTGAATAGCCATGGTGACTTTTTTCTTCTCCTCTTCTCCCCATTTTGACAATCATATTTCTACTCCACTGATTTTCTATATTAGAGAGAAAAACGGGTTTTCCCCATTGTTGTGTTACACATGTGTTGAGATTAGAAAAAGGGGGAAAAAGGGAAAAAGAATACAGACCAGAATAGTGAATGCAGTTATGCAGTTATATATACAAACAAATTAAAAATCTAAGTTCATTAATGATAATGTCATATGATAGAGATAATTCGCATAGTGAGTGAATAAAGAAAGAAAGACACTGATTGGTATTCATCTCCGAGGAAATCGATGCATGAATATAGCGTGGATTGATAATATCAACAACAATTGGGTTGGCTGGCCATTGAATCGGGTCGGGTCCCAGTGAGTGGTGGCTGAATGGTATACGAGCCAGCCAGCCAGCATGCTGGCCTTGTAATGGGAAGGTCCTGGGTTCAAACCATATGTGGTGGGTGCGTACGGTCGTTGATTCCCAAACTAGGCTGATGAAACAGCTGGCTTTCTCTCAGGATTCCTTGTGGCTAGTTTTCAAAAGTTCTCTAACTCATATCAATCCGTGATCAACTCATAAAAACCAAACCAAATTATAGAAAATTAATCTGATGCTCGTTAGTGACTTGCTACATGATGGAGTTTCGTGGAGTCAGTCAGTTCTAGTGAGAAGTCGTGACCAGTGAGGTGGTCCATGGAGATGTCACGTGTGAGGATTGATGTCCCACCGACGACAGTGGTTGGTTGGTGTCAGTCGCGCTAAATCATGAATTGGTAGAAATTAGAATTCATGCAATGGCTGTCCATTGAATCGGGTCCAGGTGAGTGGCTGAATGGTATACGAGCCAGCTTGTTGGCCTTGTAACCGGAAGGTCCTGGGTTCGACCACCACCCCGGTGCAGTGGTGGGTGTGAACTGCCGATGATTCCAAAACTAGCTACAATTTTTCTATAGTTATCGTTGCAACAGTTGAATCTTATCATCAACCTCTTCAATTTCATCAGAAACGAGGAAGCTACCAACACTGGAGGTTAATGTGTCAAAAAGAATTCTGAGTACACTAACTAACAGTTTACCCTCTTTATATCTATATATCTTGTTTCTCTTAAGATTTTAGCAAAGTTTGAATACTTCCTACCGGCATCGTGGACATCGAACTTTTTAAGTCATTTAATAAAAAGGTTGTAAGTCCAGTAGGAGGATGTAATCCAGCTGTGACAATGATTAATAGTTTAGACAAAGAAATCAACGATTAGTCAGATTTCCTGAAGTATATAATAACTGACCAACTCATTCCAGGTGAATCCATGCATCGAGTTAATCAAAAAGCCGTAACAGATCATACAACATCATTATCATTATTATTCCCTTAGGTTAGGGAAAATAATATATATATATGCTTATGTATATATATATACATGCATTGACAGTCTTCACCTGACACGAGTTTTAAATTTTCCTTCTTTTTTTCAAAAAAAAAATCATTAGCTCCACTGAATAGCCATGGTGACTACTTTTTTCTCCTCTTCTCCCCCTTTTTGACAATCATATTTCTGCTCGACTGATTTTCTATATTAGAGCGAAAAACGGGTTTTCCCCGTTGTTGTGTGACACATGTGTTGAGATTAGAAAAAGGGGGAAAAAGGAAAAAGACAACAGACCAGAATAGTGAATGCAGTTATGCAGTTATATATACAAACAAATTAAAAATCTAAGTTCATTAATAATGAATGTCATATGATAGAGATAATTCGCATAGTGAGTGAGTGAATAAAGAAAGAAAGAAAGACACTGATTGGTTGGTATTCATCTCCGAGGAAATCGATGCATGAATAAAGCGTGGATTGATAATACAACAACAATTGGGTTGGCTGGCCATTGAATCGGGTCGGGTCCCAGTGAGTAGTGGCTGAATGGTATACGAGCCAGCCAGCATGCTGGCCTTGTAATGGGAAGGTCCTGGGTTCAAACCATATGTGGTGGGTGCGTACGGTCGTTGATTCCCAAACTAGGCTGATGAAACAGCTGGCTTTCTGTCAGGATTCCCTGTGGCTAGTTTTCAAAAGTTCTCTAACTCATATCAATCCGTGATCAACTCATAAAAACCAAACTAACCCTTACAAACCAAACTATAGAAAATTAATCTGATGCTCGCTAGTGACCACTAGATACAGGATGGAGTTTCCTGGAGTCAGTCAGTTCTAGTGAGAAGTCGTGACCAGTGAGGTGGTCCATGGAGATGTCACGTGTGAGGATTGATGTCCCACCGACGACAATGGTTGGTGCCAGTCGTGCTAAATGCATCACGAATTGGTAGAATTTAGAATTCATGGGTTGGTTGGCCATTGAATCGGGTCGGGTCCCAGTGAGTGGTGGCTGAATGGTATACGAGCCAGCCAGTCAGCTTGCATTGTAACCAGAAGGTCGTTGATTAAAACCCCGGTGCAGTGGTGGGTGCGTACTGTCGATGATTCCCAAACTAGGCTGATGAAACAGCTGGCTGTCCGTCAGCACTCCCTGTGGCTAGTTTTCAAAAGTTCTCTAACTCATATCAATCCGTGATCATCTCGTAAAACAAAACATAATAATAGTGTGGTGAGAGATGATTGCTAGCCAAATTGGTTGACAGTAATTGAGGTCAATGTTTATGTATCAAATATTAGTCATGTGAAAACAAGGTCAAAGATGGACAGGCGGATACAGTTAACATATAGATGAACTGACACAGCCACAAAGAGATGCAAGGTTAACTTTGTGTGAGAAACAACCACCAATCACAAGACTGTATTTTCTACTAACATTAATCTACAATAACGTATATTAAAATCTATAAACTGTATGTGTTGATTTTCCTTAATAAACGATCTGTTTGGCTGGCCCTTGTCTTCTGTTGTTACATCTCTTGCATAGAACTAACTATCCAGCTTTTATCTTGTCAAAGGGAATAGTTTTAATGAGACATTTTTTTTAGAAATTCAATTCTTTCAAGGCAGTTCTAATTACCGACATTAGACACTATAAAATATATATATATATATATTTAGGTATTGACAGTCTTCACCTGACACGAGCTTTAAATTTTTCCTTTTTTTCTGGAAAAAATAATCATTAGCTCCAGTGAATAGCCGTGGTGACTTTTATTTCTCCGCCTCTCCCCTTTTTGAGAATCATATTTCTACTTGACTGATTTTCTATATTAGAGAGGAAAACGGGTTTTCCCATTGTTGTTTGACACATGTGTTGAGATTAGAAAAAAGGGGAAAAAGGGAAAAAGAATACAGACCAGAATAGTGAATGCAGTTATGCAGTTATATATACAAACAAATTAAAAATCTAAGTTCATTAATAATGATGTCATATGATAGAGATAATTCGCATAGTGAGTGAGTGAATAAAGAAAGAAAGAAAGACAGTAATTGGTTGGTATTCATCTCCGAGAAAATCGATGCATGAATATAGCGTGGATTGATAACTACAACAATTGGGTTGGCTGACCATTTAATCGGGTCGGGTCCCAGTGAGTGGCTGAATGGTATACGAGCCAGTCAGCTTGCTGTCCTTGTAACCGGAAGGTCCTGGGTTCAAACCATATGTGGTGGGTGCGTATGGTCGTTGATTCCCTAACCAGGCTGATGAAACAACTGGGTTTCTGTCAGTACTCCCTGTGGCTAGTTTTCAATTGTTCTGCAACTGATATTAATCCGTGATCAACTTGTAAAAACATAACTAACCCTTACAAACCAAACTATAGAAGATTAATCTTATGCTAGCTAGTGACCACTAGATACAGGATGGAGTTTCCTGGAGTCAGTCAGTTCTAGTGAGAAGTCGTGACCAGTGAGGTGGTCCATGGAGATGTCACGTGTGAGGATTGATGTCCCACCGACGACATTGGTTGGTGCCAGTCGTGCTAAATGCATCACGAATTGGTAGAATTTAGAATTCATGGGTTGGTTGGCCATTGAATCGGGTCGGGTCCCAGTGAGTGGCTGAATGGTATACGAGACAGCCAGTCAGCTTGCCTTGTAACCAGAAGGTCCTGGGTTTGAACAGCCTGTGTTGGGTACGTACTGGTGATGATTTCCAAACCAGGCTGATGAAACAGCTCTCGTTGTCTCCACTACAACATTACCATTTTCGATTAAATGTGACAAAAAAGAGCTACGGGTTGTTTTTTGTTTGTCCATTGCCAAACCACGATGATGGGAGATGTTCACTAACACGTTGGCTGGCTAAGCTGTCTAGTAGCAGAGTGCCCAACAAAACTGTCACCGCAGATGCAGTTCAATTGATATATGCACATAGATATGTGGCAAAACTATCTAGCTGTCTATCCTTCGTTTGCATCCCAATCATTCGTCAGCTAGAGGATGACAAACACATAGGTATGCTGCGTGAAACGTTCTTCACACACTCCTGGAAAGTCTCTGGAATAAAATCTCACTTGATAGGTCAGCATTAGATTGTAACTTAATAAATAAAGGTTTTTCACGTGCAGTCATACTCTCAAGTTCATGTTCAGGTGTCATAAGTATAAAATGCTTCAGCAGGTCGATTTTGATGGATATGTCCATCGTTGTGCAATTCGCTTGAGACGAGTTAGTGTCAGGGAAGGTAAGCTGATGATTCCAGTATTCTGTACGAACATTTTTTTGCAAGGTCCCATCTGTCCTTAACCCAGATTTTGTATATATTTGTAATTACTGGTTTTTAAAACAGTCTGTGAGAGGTAGAGCTACTGAAACTATAAAATAGCCCCGTGTCAACAGTTCAGTGGTACGAGCACTGCAGAGACATCGCCTCATGGAAAATGCAGTGAATTACCTCGTTGTTATACGGAGAAGTTGTCGTCGTACACGTGGACGAAACTCTCTGATTGAAGAAAAAATACAACCGTAGTTGTGAGCGAGCCAAAAATGTTTGGTTGATCGGTTTATATGACACCTCCCTGCAGAAAGGATTCGTGGAGAGAATAGCAGACAGAATGTCTACTACCTTAATACCAATTGTCACTCAGCTTGTGAAACAGGGATCTATAGTACATACTGATGAATGGAAAGGCTATAACTCACTGTCATCGCTTGGATATATTCATCACAGAGTGAACTATTCTAATGATTTTGTGGATCCCATCACAGGGAAAGACACAAATTCTATAAAAGGATTTTGGGGAAGATTGAAAAGTAGGATTAGGGCTATAAATGGATCTCAAAAGGATTTCATTTATAGTCATTTAGATGAATATATGTACAGAATGTGGGGTGACTTTCTGTTGACACTCGCATGCTAAACTGGGAGATGCTTTTATCATACTTTAGAGAAAGATACCCTTATGTAACAGTTATAATGCATTTTTCTCAAAAATATAAAAATATATGTTTCCCATAATCAAAAATGCCTCATTCTTGTAAGTGGTTCATTGGAGGTCATTCACTGATTGGTAGTTAATGGTGCTTAAAGCTTAACTTCGCCAGATGCTGATTAGAAAAAGGGGGAAAAAGGGAAAAAGAATACAGACCAGAATAGTGAATGCAGTTATGCAGTTATATATACAAACAAATTAAAAATCTAAGTTCATTAATGATAATGTCATATGTTAGATAATTCGCATAGTGAGTGAATAAAGAAAGAAGGACATCTCCGAGGAAATCGATGCATGAATAAAATGGGGATTGATAACAACAACAACAATTGGTAGTGTGGTGAGAGATGGTTGCCTGACTCTTGCCTTCTGTCGTTACAATTGGTGTCACTGCCTCCGAACAATGAAGAGCCCATGGCTAACTGCGTCTGAAGAAGGAGACATACGGAGCTTCTTACGTGACTTCGAGGCCATTGCTGAGTCGGTGGGTGTCAAAGAGCAGGTGGCGAAGGCGGTTGTGTTAAGGACGCTGTTGAGAGGCCGAGCGAAGGCGGCATATGACAGCGTAGACAGGTCAGATGGCACAGCGTCTTGGAAGACATTGGTTGAACGATTAGTGACGGAGTTTGACAGTCCAACAGACAGACAGCTGGCAATTCAGCAGTTCCGTTCAACGAATCTCGGACTTGATGGAGATCCGTTAGTGTTTGCGGTGAAATTGACGAATCTACTTCGACGTGCGCTTCCCACTTTGGATGAAGATTCAGAGGCGCAGTTGCTGAGTTCCCAGTTCATCGAGAGTGTCCCAGACCACATTTCTCAGCAATTCTTTCAAGGTAGTTCTAATTACCGACATTAGACACTATTATATATATATATATATACATTTAGGTATTGACAATGTTCACCTGACACGAGTTTTAAATTTTTCTTTCCTTTTTTTAAGAAAAAATCATTAGCTCCACTGAATAGCCGTGGTGACTATTTTTTCTTCTCTTCTCCCCTTTTTCACAATCATATTTCTACTTTTCTGATTTTCTATATTAGAGAGGAAAGCGGGTTTTCCCATAGTGTCGTGTTGCACATGTGTTCATTAGAAAAAAGGGGAAAAAGGGAAAAAGAAAACAGACCAGAATAGTGAATGCAGTTATGCAGTTATCTATATACAAACAAATTAAAAATCTAAGTTCATTAATAATGAATGTCATATGATAGAGATAATTCGCATAGTGAGTGAATATAGAAAGAAAGACACCGAAATGTATTCATCTCCGAGGAAATCGATGCATGAATATAGCGTGGATTGATAACAACAACAATTGGGTTGGCTGGCCATTGAATCGGGTCGGGTCCCAGTGAGTGTTGGCTGAATGGTATACGAGCCAGCCAGCATGCTGGCCTTGTAATGGGAAGGTCCTGGGTTCAAACCATATGTGGTGGGTGCGTACGGTCGTTGATTCCCAAACTAGGCTGATGAAACAGCTGGTTTTCTGTCAGGATTCCTTGTGGCTAGTTTTCAAAAGTTCCCTAACTCATATCAATCCGTGATCAACTCATAAAAACCAAACTAACCCTTACAAACCAAACTATAGAAAATTAATCTGATGCTCGCTCGCTAGTGACCACTAGCTGCAGGATGGATTTTCCTGGAGTCAGTCAGTTCTTGTGAGAAGTCGTCACCAGTGAGGTGGTCCATGGAGATGTCACTTGTGAGGATTGATGTCCCACCGACGACAATGGTTGGTTGATGCCAGTCGTGCTAAATGCAACACAAATTGGTAGAATTTAGAATTCATGGGTTGGTTGGCCATTGAATTGGGTCGGGTCCCAGTGAGTGGTGGCTAGATGGTATACGAGCCAGCCAGCCAGTCAGCTTGCCTTGTAACCAGAATGTCGTTGATTAAAACCCCGGTGCAGTGGTGGGTGCGTACTGTCGATGATTCCCAAACTAGGCTGATGAAACAGCTGTCTGTCTGTCAGTACTCCTTGTGCCTGGTATTCAAAGATTCTCTGACTGATATCAATCCGTGATCATCTCGTAAAACAAAACATAATAATAGTGTGGTCAGTGGTGTTTGCTAGCCAAATTGGTTGACAGTACTTGAGGTCAATGTTTATGTATCAAATATTAGTCATGTGAAAACAAGGTCAAAGATGGACAGCAGCGAGTTAACATATAGATGAACTGACACAGCCACAAAGAGATGCAAGGTTAACTTTGTGTGAGAAACAACCACCAATCACAAGACTGTATTTTCTACTAACATTAATCTACAATAACGTATATTAAAATCTATAAACTGTATGTGTTGATTTTCCTGAATATAAACGATCTGTTGCCTGACTGGCCCTTGTCTTCTGTTGTTACATCTCTTGCATAGAACTAACTATCCAGCTTCTCTATTATCTTGTCAAAGGGAATAGTTTTAAAGAGACATTTTTTTAGAAATTCAATTCTTTCAAGGCAGTTCTAATTACTGACATTAGACAGTATAAAATATGTATCTATATATATTTACGTATTGACAGTCTTCACCTGACACGAGCTTTAAATTTTTCCTTCTTTTTTTAAAAAAAAATTATTAGCTCCACTGAATAGCCGTGGTGACTTTTTCTTTTCTCTTCTCCCCTTTTTGACAATCATATTTCTACTCCACTGATTTTCTAATATGAAACCAAACTGCTTTCGTAGTTGTGTGACACATGTTGGGCCAAGTTAAGAAGCCTTACGCACCAGTCTAACTACCAGCAATCAGCGCGAATGACCTTGATTGGTCCAGTGACTTCCATCCATGTAAGTTGTATTCCGCTGTATTCCGCTTGATTCGAGTTAATAACACACAGTTGCTCCAACACAGTGTTGCAATCTCTGCAATCTCTGGTGACGATAAGCTTGTCAAGTATTGCTTGCTTAGGAAGAAAAGGATTTCAATATGTATTAATGGGGAATATTCCCAGAGAAAAATTGAGAACAACAACACCTGCTTCAGCGAACAATATTGTTGTTTTCAATTAGATCTCATCAGGCTTACCTCTAATATACACCTACATAACTTAACAAATAAAAATTCACATATAAACCAATCATCATGGTGTTTTGTCTCTAGGAGAGATAATAAGATGGTGAATATTAATTGTGCAATTACTCATAATAGTAGTAATGATAATAGTGATAGTAATAATGGAGAACGAGTCTAGCATTCATTTCCTTGATGTGAACTTATCAAGAAGGACTGATGGAACCCTGAAAAGATCGATTTATCACAAGCTGTCATGGAATAATGGACAACTGACAAATTTCTACAGCTGCGGGGTACCCATTGGTCGAAAACGAAACCTGATCCGGTCGCTTGCCACTCGTATTGCCACTCGCTGATACTGTGGAAGATGAGTTATATATAGCTTGAGGAAAATCCTAATAGAAAATGGATTTCCACCACGTTTTATAGATAAGAATATTCATTCCACTTGTCATTCAAAATCAATTCCTTTATGCAACATTAAATTCTATGCTATTAAATTTCACACAATATTACGTAACCTTTTTTATTTTTTCGATGTGTTGTCTACTAATCTTATAATTGCACACCTTTTTCAAGTTCTATCCATCCTATGAATTATTCTATATAAGATGACATTAATTTGCTTTGCCTCTTGACACTTACCTACGATTATAATCACAAACATTTTAGTTTTAATTGCATTTCATATTATTATTATTAGTTTATGCATTCACACCTATGTTTCAATTCCCTCCCTCACCGGATATAACTTCTTAAAGAAAACCAAATATATATACGATTGTACAGCTTGATGATAAATTCGTCTGTTGAAAAGAGTCTCTTCGCTGAATGGATCACCACTTGTTTTGATTTTCTATATGTTACAATGGGGATTTTCCATGATTTAAAAAATAGTGGTTTTATCAATAGTAAGGATGAAAAAGTGAGGCAATCTGTGATAATACGAATACTGATGAAAAGCAGCATGATGAAACAAACAAATGTGTTCAAGTAGACATAGTAGTCGATAAAGGCTAGCTGAAAACAAATGAACCGATTAAGTAATGCTAGACTGATTGTAAGGGAAGTAAATGAAACACCCGTTTATAATGAAGATGTGATAAGACTTTCGGATGATAAGAGAGGAGGGGTTGAAAATACAAATAAGTAAGTTATGGTGGTGTAGAAGTCATCAGTTGGTTATGTCTTAATAGGCCAACAAGGGACGGAGGGATAATGGCTGTATGTACGAACTTCTTTTGAATGAAGGCATAGTTGAGGTTGAATAGTTCGAATGCCTATCACCTGCCTCAGCTGTGTGTGTGTGTGTGCAGTAGACGAATACGAAGTCTATTGGAAAGATTTTCGGAGGGGGATACGATGAATTAGTTTGAAAGCTCTCGTTTTCTCCACTACAACAACATGACCACTATTTGTCAATTAAATGTGACAAAATTGAGCTACGGATTGTTTTTGTCTGTCCTTTTCCTAGTGAGTGCTTTGCTGGAGAATGATAAACACATACTGCGTATGCTGCGTAAAACGTTCTTTGTATACTCCTGGAAAGTCTCTGGAAGAAAAATCTCACTTGACAGACAAGTCACCATTAAATTGTAACTTAATAAGCGGAATTTTTAATACATTTGTGCGTTGAAGTTTTTTTTCGCAATTTGGTTAAATTTTGGAGGTGGAGTTGCTGGCACCACGTCCCAACCCTCCTCTTTATCCGGGCTTGGGACCAGCTAGAAAACTAGTGACCTAGTAATCATTCATCAACCTGAAACCAATCTGAAAATATTCGTCACTCAGCAACACTAAACAACAAAATTCGGATTTTCAATACAAACGTCAAGTCAGTCAGTTCTTCTATAGGGATAATAAACGTGGCGGGTCACAAAGAATATTTCCAGCAAGCTGCAAACCGTTATCAACGGCTCTCTTCATTCTTTACTGAAGACCAGATGGCCGGAAAGAACAAGAACCAACAAGAAACTATGAGAACAAACTAACGAAACAAGAACCAATCGCTCAACAAATATGCAGGAGAAATTGGAGATGGATTGGACACTCTCTGAGGAGGCCGCTGGGTGACATCGTGCATCAGGCAATCGGTCGAGTGGAACCCGAAAGGGAAGCGGCGAGTTGGTCGTCAGCGTGAGGGTGACATGGAGGAGATCGCGTGAGGAAGAGTTGAAAGAGTATGGACTAACATGGACACAAGTAAAAAGCACAGCAGAAGACAGAAGCAAGTGAAGACGTGCAGTTGAAGCCCTATGGGAACCCAAGGGAACAATAACAATATAATAATAATAAGCGGAGGTTTTTACGTGCAGTCATCGTCTCAGGTTTTCTCTCTGAAATGTTTTCATATGTTTCGTTATGAAACCTCTCGGATAGCCAGCCCATCTCCATCAAGGAATCGTGAATATATTCAAATCCCTTTGTTTTTACGGGGCGATAAATGTGGTGAGATTCGATATATATATATATATATATATATATATATATATATATACACAAAATAATGATTTACAAATCTAGGAACAAAAGAGACTCAGTTGATACCTGCCAATCGAGAAGTTTGTGTTTGTGTGTTTCCTTAGATAAAATTTCAAAGGGTATGTGTATATAGGAATATGATGAACTACCTTTTGTTTTCATTATAATAAAGGTTGTTTACTTGTATTTCCCAATGAATGAAAAACAAAACGATATTGTTGCTCTTACTGACGTTTCGCTATTTAATGCTAATAGCTTTATCAAAGTATTATTAAACCGGAATTTACAAAAACCACTCGGCATATATATAACAAAGAGTTAAGAGGTGGGTAAGAAAATAGATTACTTAGGTCAAGTTAAAAGGAGGACATATTGAAAGTCAAAATAACTATGAAGATCAATCACTAAACCAAATAACAGAGGTAATAGTACATCTGCCCTGGTTATCAAAACAAAGTCTACTAACTTGATCATCGTTCATTAGTCTGGGGTCATTTTTCGTTGTCCAGTTGGTCAATTGCTAAAGATAACAAAATCAAGTGTAGACTGTTGGATTTGATCGGTGTGTAAAATTGTAAAAGCAGTGTGTGTTTACATAGTGAACTTGCTTATCACATTCGTGTTGATTTTGTCACTTCATAGGGGAGGGAGAGGTGTTGTAACCAGGTCAGATTCTGTTTTGGTCCATCATTCCTATTCAGTTCGGACAATTTGGATTCCACTTGATTTGAAGTGCTTGTGATGATATGAGATGTTCTTTATGATTTCTCAAGATTTTCTGGATGACTTCAGTATTGTCAAAATCAATTTTGTCGCATGATTCTAGAGCATGTAGACCTATGGCTGATGATTTTTCAAGATTTTGTAGTTCAACCGGATTTATTTCTCGGTGGTCGAACAGATGCGGCTCTACGGTGTTCATTTCTTCTGATTTTGATTTCTCTCTAGCGATGTTTGTCCGATGTATATCGCATCACATTCGAAGCAAGCATTTAATTTTATAGACACAATTAGATAGAGAATCTTTAGGGATTTGGTCATTTATATGGACAAGGTTTGTTTCGCAGTGTGCCTGTCTGATGTTTTGACGGAAACTCTAATTTCGAGCTGATTGAGTACTCTTCTGATATCGCCTGACGTCTCTGCTCTATATGGAATGACGACTGTTGAGGTCCATGTTTTCGGAATGCGTTTTCGACCATACTTAATGTCTGTGTTGATTTTGTTGATGAAGTTCCATGGGTAGTTGTTTTGCTTGAGGAGAGTTTCAGTAATGTTTGATATTTCTTCTTCTTTTTCTTTCTCATCCGTTATCAGAGAGTCTATTTTCTTACCCACCTTAACTCTTTGTTATATATATGCTGAGTGGATTTTGTAAATTCTGGTTTAATATAGCTGCTTTGATAAAGCTATTAGCAGCAGCATTAAATAGCGAAACGTCAGTAAAAGCAACAATATCGTTTTGTTTTTCATTCATTGGGAAATACATATCAGGATTAATAGCTGAAGCCGTTATGCAAAGATTAGAATTAATAGCTCTACCTATTATTAAACCGAAAATCTGGATACGTTACGTTGATGATACATTTGTAATAATTAAGAGAAATGATTTACAATATACCCATAAATTAATAAACAACATATTTGAAGACATCAAATTCACAAGAGAAGAAGAACTAGATAAAAAAATCCTATTTTTAGATGTCTTAATCAGGAGAACCAACACAGGAGATTTAGAGACACAAGTATATAGAAAATCAACGCACACACACAGATCAAATACTCAACTATACTAGCAATAATCCAATTACTCACTCACAAAAGAAACTGTGTGCAGACATTGTTCAAAAGAGAGTTCAAACACATTGTAGCACTCCAGAGTTGAAAAGAATGGAAGAAAAATACCTACTAACGGTCTTCAAAAAGAATGGTTATCCACAAAATTTCATCAAAAAGTGTTTAAAGTCGAATCAAAACACCAACAAGAAACCATCATCAAAGACCACAAGAAAATTCATCCTATCATATATAAGCGAAAATATCTCTGAAATAACAGCTAGAATACTGAAACCGTTTGATATAGATATAGCACACAAGCCAGTAAAATCGCTTAATTCGATATTATGCAAACCAAAAGATCCAACAGAAAAAGGAGATAAAATTAATACCATTTACAAAGTAAATTGCATGTGTGAACTGTAACAAGCATTACATCGGCCAAAGTGGGCGTCCCCTTCGAATTAGAATTCAAGAACACAAATCAGCCGTGAAAAGACACGAAATGTATATTCTATAGTATCAATGCATATAGACAATTATGGACATCAATTTGATTAGGATAATGTCAAAATCTTAGACGGAGGAAACATCAAAAGTGCAGTCAGTAAATTCCTAGAAGCCTGGTACTCAAACGAAAATGCAATTAACAAGCACGTTACTATAGACGAAATATACCAACTAATAAAAAGTAAATCACGTGTGACAAGAAAGTTTAAAATCCAAGTCAATAGAAAATGGTCAATACATATGTAAAGATAGTTATCAGGAGACGCAATTACATCGCTCGTGAAGAAATTTAAATCATTTAACTTTATGCTAAATATGGCGCTGAAGAGGGATGTTGTCCAGCTGGACGACGAAAGCTTCGCAACTAAACCCCAGCAGCTCAGAGAACACTGTTAATTGCAAATCATCCACCTGAGCTACAAATCTTCTGTATTATTTCAAAATACAAAAACCTTTATTATAATAAATATCATATATACAATGCCCAAATTTTTTCAAACCGTTAAAAGTGAACTTGGTTTGCGGACACATATATCTTTTGTTTTTGTTGTTTTGTTTTTTTTTAAACACTGCAATTCACTGTATGACATCTTGACCTTTAGAATACCAGGTTGAAATACATTTTGCCTGACATATAAAACATGGATTTTAGCTAGATTATTCCATAAACTTAAGGTTTCTGATATTTAAGCATAAATGCCATCCATACTTAAAAATGTTTATTTATTATGCTACTATTATTATTACCGGCTGTTACAGAAACCCATGCTGATTCAGCAATACTTCACCGACATTTTAAGTAATGTAAGTAATCTAATGTCTGTTTGGCAGTGCATTGCAGTGCACAAAAGTGATGGGAACAACAAAAGGATCAAGAGGAAGGGGGATGAGGAGCCACATAATGACTCAGTGTTTACGTGACCTGTAAACCAGATCTTTAGAAAATAAAAAAACATGTGGAATCAGTGGATTTCTATCGGTGTATTCTTTCTGTCCAACCAGAACATTGTCTAAAGCAATTAGTGTTCCCTTGAGATGAATTTCGACAACACAATAAGAAGACGTGTGTAATTCCATTATGGGTAATTTTTGTTTTGATAATGTCTCACAGCGTGTTATACAGTAATGTTTGCTGATGACCAAGTTTCGAGCACAATTTATCATTGCCACTCATAATCATATCAAGGTAATCACACGACTTCCTCAATTCATTTATATAGTTCCGTTGTTTTTCACTTCATTTTCACTTGATTTGATTGGTAGTAATATTTTCCATATTTCGGGTATGAGTGATGAATCATTCCTATTGCATGTGTTGGGTGTAGATCCACTCGATGAAGCAGGCAGGATTCAGTAATCAACCTCTCTCTCTCCCACCTACCTAGATTACGTTTTAGAATTTTAACCCTCTCCCTCCAGCCATGCTATTTTGTGGTTGTGTGTTAATGCATGCATGCAGTGCAATGTAGCTCTGAGCTGTCTTCTAAATTACTTATCTTTTTAGGTGGAGTCAACCATTCTGACATCAGCTAAATTCTAATGTTCCGACAATCTGATCCACAACGGAAAACTCAGCGAGGCGTTTGGAGTAAACACAGGAGTCAAACAAGGGGTGCTTATTATCACCAATGATATTCCTAATTGTGGTGGACTGGATTATGCATCGTCAGACAGTGGGAAACGAGAAGACAGGGATATCCTGGACCGACGCGAAGAACCTAGAAGACCTGGATTTCGAGCGTGGATGACTTATGTTTGATGTCACACAGAATCGAAGACTTACAAGCGAAAACCGACAAATTGGTCGAAGAAGCAGAAAAGACAGGACTCCAGGTGAACATAGACAAAACGGAAGTTATGAAAATAACCAACCAACAACAACAACACCAGAGCAAATCACCATCAACGGGAGGGATTTGAAAGAGGTTACTTCATTCACTTATCTAGCTAGGGAGCATTGTCTCAACTACAGGAGGTATGGACGAGGATGTCAAATCGAGAATCGGGAAGGCGAGAAACACATTCATCAACCTGAAACAACCAACCTGGAAATCTTCGTCACTCAGCAACACTCAACAACAAAATTAGGATTTTCAATACAAACATCAACTCAGTCAGTTTCCCTAAACGGATCAGAAACTTGGCGGGTCACAAGAACACTTCCAACAGGTTGCAGACCTTTATCAACACATGTCTTCGTCCTATACTGAAGATCAGATGCCTGGAAAGAATCACCAACAAGAAACTATGGGAACGAACAAACGAAACAAGAACCAATCGCTGAACAAATATGCAGGAGAAAGTGGAGATGGGTTGGACACTGGCTGAGGAGGCCGTTGGGTGACATCGCGCGTCAGGCCATCGCTCGAGTGGAACCCGACCGAAAGGGAAGCGGCGAGTGTTACGTTGAAGGGTGGTATGGAGGAAATCGTTTGAAGAGGAGTTGAAACAGCATGAACTATCATGGATGCAGGTGAAAAGTACAGCAGAAGACCGAGTCAAGTGGAGACGTGTAGTTGAAGCCCTATGTTCCACTAGGAACCCAAGGGAACAATAGTATTAATGACAGGCTAGTTGATGGCTTCGTCGAAAAGAAAATTTTCTTCCTCGCTGCAACCATCTTTTTAATAATTTCTTTCGACTTAAATGGACAGCAATAATCTAAAGTGTATCAAGCGACTCAATCTTGATGCATTATAGAGACAGAACCAATTCTGTACACTTTTGCTTTATTTCCTTCAAGAACTGCACGCTGCATTTGAAATTGGAAGGTGATTAAATATGCTCGCAGGTGCATGTAGTCGTGATCTGATGCAATCCTAAGATCAAAACAGTAAGAAAAACAGAAGAATTTAAGTATTTTGATGGGTGGAAGTTCTGGCAGCTCAGTGATTCAAGCAAGCCGCCGTTACACTAATACTGTACATTGTGAGCAAAGCTAAATATTAACCCGGTATTTTCTATAGTTTGGTTGGTAAGGTTTGGTTTTGCTTTTACAAGTTGATCACGCACGGATTGATATCAGTTAGAGAACCATTGAAAACCAGCCATAGGGAGTACTGTCAGACAGCCAGCTGTTTCATCAGCCTAGTTTGGGAATCATCGGCAGTACGCACCCATCACAGGCAGTTCGAACCCAGGACCTCCCAGTTACAAGGCCAGCAAGCTGGCTCGTATACCATTCAGCCACTCACTGGGACCCTTACAAACCAAACTATGGAAAATTAATCTGATGCTCGCTAGTGACCACTAGCTACAGGATGGAGTTTCCTGGAGACAGTCAGTTCTAGTGAGAAGTCATGACCAGTGAGGTCCATCCCAATGTAATCAAAACAAGCTTTTGAGCGAACAATTGTTTTCGATAACTTCTTCTTCTTCAGGCTCTACAGTTATAAATCCATGAATAATAGAGTACACAAATAGCCAATAAAGGCAAATGAAAATAATATCAGAAACTGTATTGGGGTGCATGTGTAAGTTGAGATGATAGTCCATTAGTGTTAACATAGTCAATCAAATTTGTATAGGGTGTATAGTCAGAAAAAATGTGATGAAGTGTGAATATAAACAATTGGGTGATATAGTGCTGTTTTCCAGTCAACAGAATACAAGTGTCATTGGGTTGAGAGAAATGCGAAAACCACAAACTACATCCAAACACATTTATGAAGGAGGCTTAAATGAATGTGAGGGCTGATCGATAATGTCTAATGATAAAATAAAGAGGCTAAATTGTAAATTGTAATAAGATGTTACAGAATTGGTAGGCTTAGTATAAAATCACAAAGGTTGACAAAAATTAAGGGTAACGATGGGGTGATATAAACTGGGTGGAGAAATGGATAATAAAGACATGATATCACAGAATGATAATAATGGTAATAATTTTACGGAAAATTATGATCCTGGTGACCTTATAGTGGGCCAGGGTAGACAGAGAGAGTGAATAAGTTTTTTCTGTACACATAAGTCTGGTCTTTCTCTATTAATCTCTAAAGCCTCAGCTATGGCTAGGAGGCGTAATCGTGTGCCTTTGGGGAGATTGTTCGGTACTCGATATACACAACTGTAAATGACTCATCTACTTTGATGCTGTGTTCGCTATCCACTAGATGAGACAGAATTGCACTATTTAATGGTTTGGTTGCTCTTTGTATCCCAAGCCAAACAGGAATATGTTCACAAGTGTGTAAAGATAAATTCCTTTGGGTACAACCTGTATATAACTAGCTCCACAGGAGCAGTTTAATTTATATACACACACATTGATGTCGCAATTTTGGGTAATTGATCTATCTTTAATGCACAGTGTAAATATCGGTTTGGTTGAGTAACTACTGACATGCAGTTTTGCGTCATTAAAAGTTCTTTCAATTGATCTCGTTAATCTACGGTTTAATATATTTCGCTTATATTGTATAGGTACGAAACTATGGAAGTGGGGGTATTGTCTACCTCACGTTGCTTTCCCGATAGATGTTTCTCTTTTTAAGGTACCGTCTGTTCTTCTGTAACAATGGAAAGTCCTCCACTACCTCACTTACTTTAGCTGGTGTTCCTCAAGGTGCTGTTCTTTCTGCTTTTCTGTTTTCTTCTTTCTTACATGACTTGCCTCATTCTGATGTAGCCAATTTTGTCAAGTATGCTGATGACCTCTCTATTTCCATGCCTGTCAACTCTCAGTCAGATTGTTCCAAATTAAATAACTTTCTGTCAGAAATTAGTCAGTGGTCCTCTTCAAACGATCTTAAGCTGAATCCGTCTAAATGTCAGGTAGTAAATTTCACTTTCAGACGAAAACGTGACCTACAACAACTAGCTAGCTCACATGGTCCCACTATCATTGACGGCATACAGGTTGAAATTACATCTAATGTCAAGTACCTTGGACTGAGTATTTTCTCCAATCTTTCTTGGTCCTCTCACATCTTGCTAGTTACTAGAAAGATGTATCGCTTAACGTTCTACGTAACGAAATTAAGGCAGTCTGGTATAAAGCAGTCTTTGCTTTCTCAGTTTGTCAACTCTTGTATTCTAACCATCCCTCTTTACTGCTCCCCATTAATCTTCCCTGGACTACTTAAGAAAGTTTTTGCTTCGCTGCGTAGGGCACTAAAAGCTGTTAGTAGGGCAAGTGGGATATCGTTAAACCAACTGATTAACACTATTGTGAATAGACATATAATGTCATGTAAGAAACTAGCGGATACTATATTGTCAGACCCTGAGCATCCTCTCTATATGCAGCTCTCTCCTTGCATTTCATCTGGTAGAACTAGAAGCAGCTATAGGAGGCTATATGCCAGGACTACCAAGTACAAAAACTCCACAAAACCTTATCTGGCACAGCTGTTATATGATGAGAAATCCGTTAGGTATCACACGATCAACTTGCTGTGGCACTCTAACAAATAGTTCCCATTCGTTTTTGTTTTCCTTTCTGTGTTACTTTTATATTGTTGTTCACATCTTCTATTACACATTAATTTTATATTTCATATTCCTGTGGTGCATTGTTTAAAATGTGAATGCAAGGCCGTTCTTTTTTATTTCATTTTATTTATCTATTTTTGTTGTTGTTGTTGCTTTTAATTTTTTAAATCTTATAAAATTTATGAGGTAATTGGATGCGATATTGTAATGCACGCTGAAAATTCCATACCTGTACCACAAATACTGTTTGAAATAAAGCTATTATTATTATTATTAAGAACATCCAGAAATGGAATACTACCGTGGAGTTCCTCTTCACAAGGGAATTTGATAGCTGGGTGAATGTACTTTATATTGAAGACTTGGAGCAGGTGTTGTCTATCCAAATTATTGTTACAAATGACAAAATGTATCGTCAACATCTCATCGACAATATTATAACCGAGTTGGTTTAGTATCTTTTGGTAATCCGGTGTTGCTTTATTTTGATATAACTGAGAAATAAATCATATTGTAGCTGAAGAACACCATGGCATTCGCTAGAAGGATAGTTCATTTAACCAAATGATGTGCAGTGTCAGGATATTATTATTATACTATTGTTTCCTTTAAATCCTAGAAGAACATAGGGCTTCAGCCAAACGTCTCCATTGCGCTCGGTTCTCTGCTAGAGTCTTTACCTGGCTCCAACCAAGTCTGCCCACACGTTTTCATCTCCTCTTCACATGACCTCCTCCTCAAAGTCACCCACCCTCACACTGACGACCAACTAATTCGCCGCTTTCCTTTCATATTTCCACTCGAGCGATGGCTTGTCTAGTGATGTCACTTGATGGTTTGTTTCCTCAGAGTATGGCCAATCCAATCCATCTCCATTTCTTCCTGCCTATTTGTTTTACAATTGGTTCCTGCTGTGTTGGTTCGCTCCCAGAGATCTCCGTTGCTGATCTTTTCTAGCCATCTGATCTTGAGTATTGAGCGAAGACAACTAGCTGTTGATGAAAGTGTGCAGTTTGTTTGTGGTGCTCTTTATGACGCGCTGGCCGAGTCTCTTATCCGTATAGTAGCACTAACTGATTTCACATTGGAGTTGAAAATCCGGATCTTATTTTCATTTTCATGCTGAGTGCTGAGTGTTGACCTCCACACAGACTTGAGAGTAGTGAAAGCTTGTCTTGCTTTCTCGATCCTCGCTGCTTTGATATCCTCGTCAGTTCCCTTCACCTATAGTTGAAACGATGCTTCCCAGGTAGGTGGTGGGTAGGTGGAGGAGGTTGTTTCTTTCAGGTTCCTCCCATTTATACTGATCGTTGTCTGCTGTTGTTGTTCTTGTCCAGGAATCTTCCTCACCTCTGTTTTCTTTAGTTCACCTGAAGGAAGTCCTATATTCTCTGGATGCTTCTTCTGGCAACTTGTTGCTTTTCACTTGCATATCTTCCAGTTTGTGGGAAATCAGACATATATCATCGGTGAAGTCCAGATCCTCTAAGTTGTTTTTGTGTGAGTTCATTTTATGGCTGTTTCCTCGTTGCCTAGCCCGCTGTCTGTCGCATTATCCAATCTACTGTAATGAGGAAAATCATTGGCGATAGTAGTTAGCCAGCCAGCCTTGTCTTACTCCCGTCTTCACTTCTTCGAAGGATTCCGTAAGTTTCCCATTGTGTCAGAATATTAAGAAATGCTAACATCGAAACTGGGTGACATCATGTTGGGCACGAGGACAAATACTCGCCCACCGACAGCATTTGTGAATAAGCAGAAGTTGGAATTCATGGACTGGCTGGCCATTGAATCGGGCCCCAATGGCCTAATGGTTGGTCTTCGAGCTACCTCGCCTTGCAACCAGAAGGTCCTGCATTCAAAACCCAGTTGGTGTGTTCTCCCCTAAAGAGTCCCAAATTAGGACGAAACAGCTCTGTCCATAACTCCCTGGCTGGTTTTCCAATGATTCCTTGAGTTGTAATAAGATGTTACAGAATTGGTAGGCTTAGTGTAAAATCACAAAGGTTGAAAAAATTAAGGGTAACAATGAGTTGGGTGGAGAAATGGATAATAAAGACATGATATCACAAAATGGTAATAATAATACGAAAAATTATTATCCTGGTGAGCTTATAGTGGACCAGGGTAGACAGAGAGAGTGAAGAAGTTTCTTCTGTACACATAAGTCTGGTCTTTCTCTGTTAATCTCCAAAGCCTCAGCTAATGGCTAGGAAAGATTGTTCGGTACTCGATATACACAACTGTAAATGACTCACCTACTTTGATGCTGTGTTCGCTATCCCTGTAGATGAGACAGAATTGCACTATTTAATGACTTGGTTGCTCTTTGTATCCCAAGCCAAACAGGAATATGTTCACAAGTGCGAAAAGATAAATTCCTTTGGGTACAACCTGTATATAACTAGCTCCACAGGAGCAGTTGAATTTATATACACACACATTGATGTCGCCATTTTTGGTAACTAATCTATCTTTAATGCACCATGTCAATATCGGTTTGGTTGAGTAACTACTGACATGCAGTTTGGCGCATTTAAAAGTTCTTTCAATTGATCTCGTTAATCTACGGTTTAATATATATATCGCTTATATTGTATAGGTACGAAGCTATGGAAGTGGGTGTATTGTCCATTCCACGTTGCTTTCCGATAGATGTTTCTCTTTTTAAGGTACCATCTGTTCTTTTTGTAAGAAGAACATTCAGAAATGGAATACTACCTTAGAGTTCCTCTTCACAAGGGAATTTGATAGCTGGGTGTATGTACCTTATTGAAGACTTGGAGCAGGTGTTGTCAATCCAAATTATTGTTACAAATGACAAAAGGTATCGTCAACATATCATCGACAATAATAACCGAGTTGGTTTATTATCTTTTAGTTACCCGGTATTGCTTTTCTTTTGATACAGCTGACGGAGAAATCATAGTGTAGCTGAAGTACACAATGGTATTTTATGGAAGGATTGTTCATTTAACGAAATGATGTGCAGTGTCAGAATATTATTATTATTCTTTCCTTTAATTCCTAGAGGGCTTCAGCCACACGTCTCCATTGCGTTCAGTTCTGTGCTAGAGTCTTCACCTGGTTCCAACCAAGTCTAACCACACGCTTTCATTTCTTCTTCACTTGACCTCCTCGAAGTCACCCCACCTTCGCACTGACGACCAACTCGCCGCTTCTTTTCCGAGTTCCACTTGAGCAATGGCTTGTCAAGTGATGTCACTTGATGGCTTGTTTCGTCAGAGTATGGCCAATCCATCTCTATTTCTTCCTGCCTATTTGTTTCAAAATCAGCTCCTGGTTGGTTTGCTCCCAGAGATCCCTGTTGCTGATCTCTTCTGGCCGGCCATCTGATCTTGGGTATTGAGCGTAGACAGTTGTAGATGAAGGTCTGTAGTTTGTCTGAGATGCTCTTTATGATGCGCTGGCCAAGTCTCTGATCCATCCGTATAGTAGCACCGACTTCACATTGGAGTTGAAAATCCGGATCTTATTTTTGATGCTGAGTGCTGTTGACCTCCACACAGACTTGAGAGTGATGAAAGCTTGTCTTGCTTTTCCGATGATTTTTGCTTTGATATCCTCGTCAGTTCCATCCGCCTGTAGTTGAAACGATGCTTCCCAGGCAGGTAGGTAAAAGAAGTTGTTTCTTTCAGGTTTCCCCCGTTTTCTTAGGCTGATTGTTGTCTGTTGTTGTTGCTGTTGGTGTTGTCGCTCAGGACTTTTCATTACCTCTGTTTTCTCTATGTTCACCTGAAGTCCTATCTTCTCTGGATGCTTCTTCTGTCAACTTGTTGCTTTTCGCTTGCATATCTTCCAGTTTGTTGGAAATCAGACATACATCATCGGCGAAGTCCAGATCCTCCAAGTTCTCTTTTTGTGTGAGTCCATCTTATGCTTGTTTCCTAATTGCCCGCTGTTTGTCGCACTATCCAATCTACTGCAATCATGAAAATCATTGGCGATAGTAGGCAGCCAGCCAGCCTTGTCTTGCTCCCGTCTTCACTTCTTCAAAGGATTCCGTAAGTTTCCTGTTGTGTCAGAAAATTAAGAAATGCTAATATCGAAAATGGTTTACAGTAGGTCGGGTATGAGAACAAATACTCGCCGACAGACAGCATTGGCTAGTGTGGTTGAGCCATTTCTTGAAAAAGCAGAAGTTGGAATTCATGGGCTGGCTGGCCGGCTATTGAATCGGGCTCAAATGGCTTAATGGTCTACGAGCTAGCTCGCCTTGCAACCAGAAGGTCCTGCATTCAAACCCCAGTTGGTTTGTTCTCCCCTAAAGAGTCCCAAATTAGGAAGAAACAGCCCCGCTCAATACTCCTTGGCTGGTTTTCCAATGGTTCTCTAGCCGATGTCATCACCTGAATTGAAACCGCAATGTGCCAAACTAAATTCTTTTCTGCCTATTTTATCTTCAGTTCATGCTTTTTACATCACTTTTATAATGAATGATCTTCAATTCTCGACATTATTACTCTGATAGACAAGGTTTTTGAAGTATAAACCGGGAACATACTACTCACAAACTCCTGTCAGTAATATACATCCCATTGTTGCATTACTTGATGTATGTACAGTCCTAGAACATTTATTAACCGAAAGTCTCTGTAAAATTTACCCTATATAAGTGAACCAATCAATTCTTAAGAAGTTTCGAGTAATGCGGATATCTAAGTAACTATGGTAACCTTTGTGTATCCGTGTAAGTGTGTGTGTGTCACTATGTAGGTTATCGAATTTCGTTTACATTGAGTGTTAAGATATAAAGTTTAGATGCGAAAGAGAAGATTTATAGCTCAGGTGTATGATTTTGTGTGTGTGGTTGTGTTCTCCGAGCAGCTGGATGGTTAATTTGCAAAGCTTTCATCGCCCCACCACTAGGCAACAATTTTCTCTCAGCGCATACACTTCAATTTCAATTGAAGTGACCTTTTACATTTCTCCACGAGTTTAAGAATCATCTCTCCCGGTCGGTGACCTTGGACGTGATTGGTTGTTTTTGTGTGTTTTCACACCATCTAGGTTACTTGTATCGACATTGAAACTGAATGGTTCTTTGACTTGAATTTTCACCCTTGTCTCTTTGTGTGTAAGGTTTCCTTCTTATCGGTTGGTAGATTTTATCTATCTCGATGTGTCTGTTGACTGGTGATTCAATGAAATACCAGGTAGGCTTCTAAAAATTCTCTAGAATTCTTGGTGTTGTTGCCTCTGCCTAATATTTGAACGTTGGTTTGGTTGTCCCAATCGAATTGATGTCCGTGGTTATCTGTATGCAGTGAGGTGATATGAGTGGGGGAGTGGATGTCATGTCTTTTGACCGCTAGCTTATGATCGTGGAAACGAAGACGAAGGCGATTAGAGTCCACTTTGGCCAATGAAGTGTTTCTCACAGTTGTTACAATTTATTGTGTAGATGATGTTGGTTTTATCTTCTTTCCTTTTTGAGTGTTTCGGTTAACACAGAGCCAGCTGAGTGAAGTGATTTCGTTGGTTTTTGTGTGTGTGGCATCAATTCCCAAAGGTTTGTAGAGTCTTGCAGTAATTTCTGAGATATCCTTTATGTATATGGTAGGGCGACTTTCTTTGTGCTTTCCTTGATGGCTTTTGATTTGATAGGCTGGCTTGGGGTTATATTTTAATTTGATGAAGATCCATGGATATCCATTCTTTTGGAAGACTTTCATCAGATATCTTTCTTCAATTTTCCTTAAGTTGGAAGTGCTGCAGTGACTCCTGGCCCTGGACAACGTCCAAATATTAGAGAATTTTTAGAAGCCTACCTGGTATTCCAGTGAATCACAAATCAATAGACACATCGAGATTGACAAAATCTAACAACCGAGAAGAAAGAAACCTCACACACACAAAGGGTCAGAGTTCAAGTCAAAGAAACAGTCAGTTCCAATATCGATACAAGTAGCGCAGAAGGTGTCAAAAACAAACAGCCAATCACGTCCAAGGTGATCACCGACCAGGAGAGATGAATAGTAAACTCGTGGAGAAATCGAAAAGCTCACTTCAATTCAAATTGAAGCATGCGCTGAAGGAAGATGTTACCTAGTAGGGCGTGAAAGCTTCGCAAATTAACCATCCAGCTAGTTCAAAGAACATAATCGCATCAAAAGATATAAAGTGTCATGATGAATCACTACAAGAGAACCAATATAATTTCAGAGACAAATTAAATTAAATCGATTCTCTGATTGAGTGCATCGGTGGCACAGCGGTCAGGACGCTCGCCAACCATGCACATGGTCTGGGGTTCGATCCCCGGCCACCGACGCACTCCTTTACCTCGCTAAGCCAGAAATAAAGCTGGTAAAGTGGAAAGGTTGGGCATGAGGCTAGCAGCGCCATCCGGTAAAAATAAACACACTGCTACAGAAACTTCAAGCCTCTAGCTTGAAGCCCTATGTTCCACTGGGAACGTGAAGGAATAAAAAAACTAAAGATTCTCTGATTAACTGGTGACTTGTGTCATCTCGTTTACTACAAGCTAACTAATCTTCTCTTGCACTCCTCAGAGCCAATAACTAAACCTACCGCTGTCATCAGTTACAATCTTGGAAATCATCACAACCTAGCTGCTATAGAGCATTGTCAGACTTACATGCGGTACAGCTTCTTCTTCTTAAATAAGTTTTCAGTCATTTGGAATAGACTACCAGCTGATGTGTGACAGGGATATCCTGGAACGCGGATGATTTATGTTTGATGTCACACAAAATCGAAGATTTACAAGCGAAAACCGACAAACTGGTCGAAGAAGCAGCAAAGATAGGACTGCAGATGAACATAGACAAGACGGAGGTTATGAAAATAACCAACCAACAACAACAACAACAACAGCAACATCCACCGCCGCCAATCACCATCAACGGGAGGGATTTGAAAGAGGTTACTTCATTCACTTATCTAGCTAGGGAGCATTGTCTCAACTAACAGGAGGAACGGACGAGGATGTCAAATCGAGAATCGGGAAGGCGAGAAACACATTCATCAACCTGAAACCAATCTGGAAATCTTCGTCACTCAGCAACACTCAACAACAAAATTCGGATTTTCAATACAAACTTCAAGTCAGTCAGTTCTTCTATACGGATGGATCAGAAACTTGGCGGCGGGTCACAAAGAATATTTCCAACAGCCTGTTGCAGACCTTTATCAACAACAACTGTCTTCGCTCTATACTGAAGATCAGATGGCCGGAAAGAATCACCAACAAGAAACTATGGGAACAAACGAAACAGGAACCAATCGCCCAACAAATATGCAGGAGAAAGTGGAGATGGATTGGACACTCGCTGAGGAGGCCACTGGGTGACATCGCACGTCAGGCCATCGCTCGAGTGGAACCCGAAAGGGAAGTGGCGAGTGGGACGTCCAAGGGTGACATGGAGGAGATCGTGTGAAGAGGAGTTGAAACAGTATGGACTAACATGGATGCAAGTGAAAAGTACAGCAGAAGACAGAAGCAAGTGGAGACGTGCAGTTGAAGCCCTATATTCCACTAGGAACCAAAGGGAACAATAATAATGAACCAGCTGATGTGTGTGTGATGCAAACACACTCCCAGTGTGTTCATCTCCTCAGTCTGCTCAAAGATGTGCTCAAAGATGACAATTCACTTCTGCGTCTGACTCTTACACCCTCTTTTTTCACCCTACATAGATATTTTAAGTTCATTAAACGTGTAAGTTACAACAAACTACAATTATAAATTTTAATATTATTGGAAGTACATGATAAACATTTCTACACAGGACAATAATATTAGTTCACACATAATATAAAAGTTAGCATAACGGGACTAGTTAGTTAGTTTGTACCAAAATAACCATAGTTACTAAACAGAATATATATGTATATAAATTTATTAATCACTCCTTGAGGACTCCACTTGCTTTCTTTTGTATTGCTGTTGTTTGTCTTCTTTTTTCGCTCTCACCATTTTAGCTTCCGTATGACTTTTTGAATGAGAATGAAGAATGTGGATATTTGACCACTTACAATGACAAATGATCTGCAAACATTATTGGTCCCATATCTTACAAATGCCTCGTGAATTACGCATTACCTTCCCCCACGACGCATCCTGGATTACAGTTGTGGAATATACCTTTATACCAATGAAATAGTATTAATTTATAATACTTCATGACTCTTGCATTTCTTAAAAGCACCCCTGTTATAAGAAAATATAAACTATCATTATTATTATTAGTCTACATTGAGTACAATTCACTTGTGATGTTACGATGAAAATGCTGACAAAATTATACAAGTGTATCACTTATTTTAAATTATTACCAAATTTGGATATAAATCAAGAATAAGACTCGATTCCGTACACACCAAAGTTATATGGGGGGGGGGAATGACTTCAAGCTTTATTTTTTCCCAAGTAAAGCATTTGATAAGGTATCCCATTTAGATCTTCTTAGTAAACTTAAACATTTTGGATTAGACCAACGCTTATGCGAGTGGTTTAGTGACTACCTGATGGATAGGAGGCAGAAGGTAAGGGTTAATGGTGTACTGTCAGGGTGGAAAGCAGTACTAAGTGGAGTACCTCAGGGAACGGTACTTGGCCCTCTGCTATTCTTATTATACGTAAATGAAGTGCCGAAAATTCTTACCTCATCTTCCTTACTATTTGCGGACGATATTAAGATATGGAAAACCGTAAATAGTAGCGATGATAGGTTGGTACTACAAAACGATCTAGACAAATTAACAGAATGGGCTAACCTTTGGAGTCTGGAAATTAATTCCAAGAAAAGCGCGGTAATGCACCTAGGTCAGAAGTTATACACGTCGTACTCCATGGGGGACACAGAACTGCCAGATGTTAGGGAACAAAAGGACTTAGGAATTATTGTTAGCCATGACTTAAAAACAACGGTAAACTGTAATCGAGCCGCAGCTAAGGCTTTTCGAATGCTATGGGCACTTCGAAGAGCTTTCAAACGATTAGACGAGGGTATGTTCCAAGTACTCTATGCAACATATGTCAGGCCTCATCTAGAGTACTGCATACAAGCGGCGAGTTCATGCTTCAAAAGGAGGCACATACCCTGGAAAGAGTACAGAGGGTAGGAACTAAATTAGTTAGTGGTATCTCACACCTTCCTTATGATAAGAGGATGGAGCATTTAAATCTCTTTCCGTTATCATACCGAAGGAAGAGAGGAGACTTAATTTTAGCATACCGTATACTTAAGGGTGATTTAGGAACTGACCTTTCTAAACTTTTCCTCCCTTTCTAGGATACATTTACAGGGTCACCGCAAAAAGGTGGTCAAACCGAGGACGATTAAAATACGTTTGGAGTTTAGATTCTCTCACAGAGTGGTCAACGACTGGAACTCCTTACCTGATTCAGTAGTAACAGCTCCATCGGTGAACGCTTTCAAAGAGAAACTGGATCTCTGCAGAGATATATATCGCGAGGATTAACATAGGCAACAACAGCCTTCTATCCTTATAATCTGAATCTATTTGTAATCCATCCAAAACAGACTTGGGTTGTTTGTTTTTGTTAATGCGAAGACAATATTTCTATATTTCTTGATGTGTTCCATTGAATGACTAGTTATCATATTGTTCCCACAAATCAAAGACAAAAATGACAGCAAGCATGTAATTTCACCATAAACCGAATTCGTGTAATTTAAATAATACTTATCCATGCCTGTACAATTGGTGTGTCCTACACAGGTAGGAAAAAATATGTATTTTATTGCATTACTATTATTATTAAATATGCTTCCTAATCGTATATGTAATTTATCATATTGATGATGCCTGTAAACTGGCGTCCCTCATGTACAAAAATGAGAATATACTATTATTATTATTATTAATCCTTCTTGAATAATAATAACATCATGGTGTATGATAAAAATCGACGGAAATCTACACTGTTGAATTTGTACGAAATTTATTGCAGACTTGTATCACTTTCAAACAAAAGTTCTAGGAGAGGGGAGAAATAAAATGCAGCCTAATGCTGATTTTGAATTTTGTTTATAGAATTGAAAGGATCAATCAGATTAGCGGTTCTTTTAAAGACATTAATTAGAGTTTTCAAACAAATTGTAAGATAAAATTTAAAAATAAAAATTCGACGGAATATTCCACTTCCTCGACGTCCATCTGACAAGAAATGCCAACAACTCTCTGAAAATGTCCATATACAAAAAGCCTACATGGAATGGACAATTCATCAAAGCTTCAAAGCTTCGTGCCCCTAAGCAGAAAGAGGAACCTGATATACGCTGTTTCCTCCAGGATTCGGAAGATATACAGTGAGGAGGTGATTGTTGAAGAACTGAGTAATCTCCGAAGAACCCTGATGGAAAACGGTTTTCCACCTAGGTTCATAGACAAGAACCTCAAATCAAAGAAGACTTCCTCACCTTCAATCTGCTACACCCCATAGGTCATGACTCACCCCAAAAGTATGGTGGAGGTACGTAGATGACACATTCACTGTACTTAGAACACAGGATATAGATAGATTTTTCGAACACAATAACTCAAAGATGGAGGCAATTCAATTCACTTATGATGAATTGGAAAGTCAGGAAGCGGGGAGCTTCCAATGTTAGATTGCAGCGTAAAAAGGGAAGAAGATGGGAAGTTAAACACACACTATGTGTTTACAGGAAACTCACACATTCAAACAGATATTTGGACTTCCGATCATCCCATCCTATGTCAGTGAAAATAGGATTGGTGAAATGTTTAAGTGACAGAGCACAAAATCTAAGTAGTACCAAGGAAAATCTAAGACAGGAAGTGAGACATATAAAAGAAGAGAAGCCTTGAAACTTAATAATTACCCTGATAAATTAGTCAGAAAGCATGTAGCGAAATGTAAAAATAAAAATAAAATAAATAATGATAGTAGTGATAGTGAAATAATAATAATATTAATGACGACATGCATGTCAAATCTGTGCAAGATAGTGACAACACCAACAATAAGGAATCTAAATCATCAGTAGTAATTCCATACAAGGAAGGAACCTCGGAAACCACCCACCTTACGCAGAATTCCTAACAAGGCTGGCAGGAAGGAATAAAAGTGGCTGGAATTCAAACCAACCACAAACTCAATTAGAAACAAGCTTTGTCGGTTGAAGGATCAATCCTGTGGAGCCGTTAAAACAAAACAATTTAGTTTATCTAATCCCCTGCTGCTGCAATGATTGTCAGGTCAAATACACAGGTCAAAGTATTAGAACACGGTCAGAGAGTGAGACTAGCCGAGCATAAAAATCTAGCAGCAAAATCTAGATTAGTTGACCTGAATAAGATAAGAAATTCGGAGAATAGTTACTAATAGAAGCTTTGTTTGTCGAATTAACTGAGAGAGAATACGTGTAATAGGAATGATTCAACACCTGTCCAGCCAGATATCTGGAAAATTCTACTACCCGAATGACGACGACAAATAGGAGAGGACAAAGAAAACTATAAAACTCAAGTTTCGAAGTCGTGCGATTATAATTGATAATGAAACGTCATCCAGTAAAATACTAATACTGTTTCACTGACTGACTGACTGTGTGTGATACATCCATCTAATAAACAAACTAATATGGAATTACTTACTACCACCACCACCACAGTGTCCTAGTTTTATACACACATATTTATATTCTTTTTGCATATTTTGTACCTCCCAGAAATGAAAGGATATTATAACCTTCCAATTCTTTATTTCATAACTATAAATTCATCACTTCAGTGAGCATTTGTTTTTTGCATAATCTAGTTTCACTCATGTATTTTTGAATGACACTTTTTTCTGGAGTTTTTTCAATGCTACCGTGAAATCTGTCACCATCTCTTTTCAATGGAAAGCCTAAAGCATATCGATCGCTTGAGTGAATCTTATTCACCTGAAATGGGTAACAGAAAACGAAAATCAAAAAAAAAAACAAATGGGATGGAATACGGTGTAATAGCGACGACGTACTGTTTGAAAGATACATATCTCTTATTGGGATGAAATAATAATAATAATGATAATAATACTAGTATTAATATCAAAAACTATTTCCTAGTAGCGTCACCAACTGTACCGATAAGCAGTAGTGTTGTGTCACATGAGAGATATGAAACATTTCTCTCTAACTGTGTTCACTTCACCTGTTTATTCCATTCTGTAGAAATTATAATTTCACTCAGTTAAGTACACTTGGAGCGACAGAGGACAAGGGCGAGGCAACAGATCGCCTTTATTTAGGAAATCAACACATACAATTTATAGATTTTCATGTACATACATTATTATCGATTATTGTTAGCAGACAAACACAGTCTTCTGATTGGTGGTTGTTTCTTTTTTGTGACTGTTTCTTCAAGGTCAGATCATCTATCTGCTATCTGCTAATTGTATCCGCCTACGCAAACAAAGTGTGCTGTGATTGGTTGTTGGTTGAGTCAGTCAGTCTTTGTTCTTGTTCTTGTTGCTTTCTCATGACCAATATTTGGGACATAAACAACATTGACGTAAATTACTACTGTCTACCAATTTCGGCTAGCGCAGACAGCTCTCACCACATACACACTTACTTGTTATCCTCCGGTTGAAATAAACTGATATATATATAATGTCCAGCTATCTTCTTCCAATGGGGCATCCGATATCAGCTTTATTACTTGAGACGTCTATCTGCAAGGAAAATTTATAAAACACCAAGAAACTGGATAACAGCATTGGCAAAGTTAAACTTTAAGCACCACTAACTACAATCAGCGAGTGACCTGTAACACACCAGTCACGTGAAGGAGGCATTTTCGTGTAGGGAATATATATATATGGGGAAGTTGAACAACAGGCCTATCAGGAGTGCGATTGCTCCAATGACCTTGAACGCATGCTACTCGTTGGCTCTCAGTTTTAGCTTGGAGTATCAACAGAGTAGCGGAATTCCATTGTGGGTAAAATTAATTTTAATTTAGTCTCATAATATAATGCAGTAATATTTCCTGAGCAATAAATGGTGGTCAGAATATCATCGGTAAATATGACTGTATAACACCACTGTGAGACTTTATCAAAATAAATGTTGCCCACAATCGAACTATTATACTCTACGACAACCACAGTGCGCAAGTTCTATTCTTTAAATCATCAACAGAGTAATTAAACCACATTCTCTGCATGTAATTATTTAGGTCTTATAAACCTAACGATAACCCTAATGTTTCATGAACCTAACCCTAATTTGTAAAGATCCCTAAACTAACTGTTGTCTAACTCGAACCAACTCTAATGTCGCCTTTTGATTAGGTTAACCCAACCCTCACTTGTCCTTGGCTTAAAGAGTAACTTCATCTTTCCCAAACACCTAAGCTGAAACTTTCCAGATATCCTCTTTAAATAGCATAACACTTCGATGAGCATATTTTATTGTTGATGACAACATTATTTATTGGCCAGGTTTCCCTAACTTGCTCAGTGAGCGTTTCAAGGTTATTGGTGCGGTCGCACTCTATTGGTAGTTAGTTAGTGGTGCTTAAAGTTTAACTTGGCCACAGCATTTTTCCTACATATTAACCAAACTACAGGGAATAATCCATATTGGATCCATATTGGATTGCATATCAGCTAAGTTGATGGTGAATATCGACGGAATCCAAGGCCTCTACTTCTCATTCAGTTTGGAATTTGTCAGTGGCTTATAACCAACCACAACCAGTCTCATTGATGGTGCTACCATTGTGACTCATACTCAGAACTCTTCGATTCATAAGTGAAATCTAAAGACATTTGTAAAAAATTTTATTTGCAAAATCTCAGCGAAATTGAAGTGATTAATACCAACGTTTCCTCTGTGTTCGTCGCAATCTGGTCCAAACTTCTCCAGGGAAATTAATCGAAATAATTATAACAGAGGTTTATTTAAATAAAAGGAACATCACTTGTGTTTTAAAAACTTAGTCCAGTCATATGAATCATGAAACAGGCATCAACAGGTATAATAAACAAAATTGTATGAGCTGTGATCAAAATTTGACCTCAGACTTTCAAAATTAGCCTACTTTTGTTAAAATATGTGTGTATTTGCAGCATACAATGGTGTGTGTGTGGGTGAACATTCATAAAACATTTTGTTAGCCTTTCCATAAGAAGACGTAGACAATCAGAAATTTTGACCAAGTATGACTAATTGTTGATACATATCCAATTTTTATTTATTAGTCAGGATTTACCATGCATCAGCTAACATCACACCACAACTTCACGTCTGTTCAAATTGTTGGGATTCACCCATATATGCAGGGCTTCTGCAGTCAGCCCTTCTATATATGAACTAAAACCTTTCTGTAGAACCTTAGTCCTATCAAAGTTGATTTTGTGTCCCGTTTCTATTGAATGCAGTTCAATCGCTGAGTTGTTTTCTAGCTTCCTCAAGTCTGCAGAGGTCTTTGGAACCACCTTTAAACATTGTTTATGCTCTTTCACTCTTGTATTCACCTGTCTGGAAGTTTCTCCTACATATACGGTGTTACAATCCCCACAATTGATCTCGTACACAAAATTCTGCTGGTTTTCTTGTTCTATTTGTTCCTTAACCTTCACCAGTAATGAGCGTAAGGTGTTAGCTGCACGAGAATACACTTTTATGTTGTTATGATCGTTAAGGATTCTCTTCATTTCATCAGATGTTTCTTTGTGGTAAGGAATCGCCACTGTACTAACCCAATTCTTAGCAGCAGGTTTCGATTCATCCTTATCTTCACATTTTAAATATCTATTTATGAAGTCTTTAGCATAATTATTTGATTCAAGAGTGGACTGAACCAATTTTAATTCTTTGCTAATCTCTTCCTCCTCCTCTGTAACTAGACGTTTGGCTCTGTTGATCAGATTCTTGTCCACAGTGTTACTTTGGTGGTAAATAGGTGAGCTGAATACTAATCTAGGTATCTTTCCGAATTTGTTGGCTTTCTAAATGTGATTATTCTAAATTCGCCATATAATTTTCTTTTTACTAAACAGTTCACGAACGTCAACTCATTCTCATCGGATTCAACCTCTTTGGAAAACTTCATGGTTTCTGACATATTGTTTATTAAGTGAAAAAGTCCATTTAACAAACTAAATTTGATTATGACGAAGGTATCATCCACGTATCTTATCGACATCTTTGGAGGACTAGAGCGTCTCATAGTTGCATATGTTTCTAATGAGTGCATAAACAGATTGGCGACTAGCGGAGATACTGGTGATCTCATAGCAATGCATCCTGTTTGACGGTAAAGAACTCCTCTAAATGTAAGCAACGTGGACCAAAGACACAATTCTAATGCCTTCATAATTTCGTCTGGATTTAAAGGACAAACCTAAAGATTCTGAGTTTCTGTTCATTAGAAAAAGGCACAAACAGAGAAGAAGAAAAGTTTCTTTTCGACGATTCATTTTCATGAGATGCTGTACAATCGTAATTATAATTAACAAAGAAATCTTTAGACCAATCAGATACTGGTAAATTTTGTCCGTGGAAGATTGTATTACATAATGCAAAGTGTAAGAAGGGGTGATTAATTGTAAGTCAGAAAGGAGACAGGAGTTGGCATGACGTAATAAGTGTGAGATAGTGAATAATCAATAATCTCGTGTAAAATGGACAGGAACTAGTGGAAAGGCTATAAATTGTTTTTGTATAAAATATGTATGAAAAGCAATATTATTAATGAACAGTAATAGAGTGGTAATAAAATGTGGATGATGGGAACAATAATGATAATAAAAGTATTAATAAAATAAAATAATAATGGTAATAATAGTGAACTTACATAATAAAGGAAAGAAGCAAAATTGTGGTGAGAACTTTACTCTGGCCATGGTAAGGCAAGAGAATGTATGTATCGCTTTTGGATGCAGAGGTCCGATTTTAGATCTCGAATAGCTAATGCTTCAGCTATGTACAGATGGCGAATCTGAAGTCCCTTTGTACAATATTGAGGGACTCTATGTGACAAAGTGAATCTTTCATGCAGATGCGGGTGCTCGATGTCCGGAGATGACAAGGTGTTCGAGGATCGAGCTGTTGCTATTCTTCTTCTCTCCTCTGGCTGGCTAACCAAGCTGGGCAGTGTTCCAGAATATGTTTGTGCACTTGACGTTGCGTATAGCCGATATACTTTGCTCCACACGAGCAAGTAAATTGATGAATACACGCTGAAGTGGCCAGAAGCGCTATCTTATCCTCAACGTTAGACTGGATTAACTATCTGCAAGAGAATGTGATATGTAAAGTGGCTGTTTGAAATGTCTTCTTCAGACATTTAGAAAGGCGGTTTCTGGGAATTTCCGCTGCGACATCAGCTTTGAATTCTAGGTTCATGAAGAGCGTCTTCTTAGGAACCGTTGCGATGTTTGACACCGGAGGCTTCTCCTTCACGTTTTTGTCAATAAATCTTGGTGGATACCCATTCTCCAGTAGGGTTTTGCGTAATAAATTTAATTCTTTCTCTACCATGTCTTCCGAGCAGATTTTTGTGATCCTTGAGCACAACATACGTACCAGGTTTCTCTTTCTGATTAGTGGGACAAAGCTGTGGAAGTTGATAAACTGTCCAGTCCATGTTGTCTTCCGGTATATTGATCTTTGGATAGTACAGTCATGTCGTCCGGTGAGTAGTACATCAAGGAATGGAAATGCGTTGTTCGATTCTCGTTCTAAGGTGAAACTTATTGATGGATGCGCTGCGTTGAAGGTTTTGAGGAGAGAATATAAATCACAATTTTCATCACAGATTATAAACGTATCATCTACGTATCTCTTGTATAAGTGCAGTTGACTTATCAAGGGATTGAGGATGTTGTTTTCAAGACTTGCCATGAAGTAGTCGGCGGTCTTCATTCAGCAGTCTTCATTCACTTACACCCAAAAACTTGAATTCCTACTCGGCAAACGCTTAGTATAATGTCAGCATATGATTCAAAAACCTCCACCAACCATCTAGTAATAACATTTTAGAGAGCACCTTGATTTTTTTATTCCTTCACGTTCACAGTGAAACATAGGGCCTCAAGTTAGTAGCTTGAAGTTTCTATAGCAATGTTTATTTTACAGGATGAGGTTGCTAGCCTCATGCCCAACCTTTCCTCTTCACCAGCTTTAGTTCTGGCTTAGCGAGGTAAAGGAGTTCGTCGGCCGGGAATCAAACCCCGGACCATGTGCATGGTCGGAAAGCGTCCTAACCGCTATACCATCGACGCACCTGATTGCGTCGGAGCATCTTGATGGCGATACACAAATCATGGAGGCCACATTGAAAACTTGACTGATAGAATTCACCAGTCCACACCAAACAAAGGATTAGTTACATCACACTACTTACTAACTAGTCAAAAATATTTATTCACCACAGTCATACAGGAGGTGAAAAGTCAGCCCGAATAGCTCAGTTATGTCTCTGACTGCATCACAGGCTGTGACACGGAAAGAATATGAGTTGCTTCAAGCAGAAGCTAGGTACGCCTTGATTACAGGTGAATGACAGCAAGCACGAAACCTTGGTCATGGGCAGGACTTCCTCTTGACTGCCTCCAACTATCCATTAGAAATAAAACGACTTACTGGAAGAATTACTGTAAAAAAATCAAGTTGAGAACACTTAAAACCACTATATATATTTCACTTCGTTTGTCGATACATTCTTTAATTCGTCTATCTGCATAAGAATGTAAGTGCATGTGATGATTAGGTTAAAAATATTTTATGTGCATGAAGGATAGTCACGATAAACAGTGATCGATGTCGGGATACAATATGTGTAACAGACCCTTGACTGATAACTTTTTCCATTTGGTTTTCGACAGCGAATCATACTTAAAATTTTAAAGAAGGTCACAAGCGTGATCTTATGTCATTTACTTCTGAACTACGACATCTCACGCTAGTCAGATCACTTTCAGTAGCTTGAAAATCCCCATTGAGTCATATATGAAAAAGAAAAGACGTTCAGCGAAGAGACTCTTTTCGACGGCGAATTCATTCACATAGCTAGTTGTACAATCGCATTCATATATACTTATTTGTGTGTGTGAGTGTGTCCATGAGATTTTTCAAATTAAGATGATTAATCAGGTAATACAAGAATGATCTAATATAGAAACAAGGTTAATTAGACAGCAACTAAAGTAATATTGAGTTAGTAAGTTAGATGACGTTTTAAATTAAGTCAGGGTAGCAACAAAGGTAATTACAGGTAGAGAGAGACTAAGTATAAGTGGGGTAGAGAATAATTCCATTTAGATTAGAACTCAAATTGAGCAAATAAGTTGGATGACGTAACATAAATGACTAGAAATTGAGCGTTAGTCAAGTCAGTAACAGTGGTAGTGAGGTGTAGAAATTGAATCGGGTGGGGGTAGAGAACAAGAAGGTTGAAAATGTAAAATATTACAATTGAGAAGACAAAATAATACTAATGAAGAGACAGAAGAGAAAAGGATTAGGTAGAATTTACCTGTCAGGTAATAAGATAGATTACGTCCATTGCAAGTGTAGTGATTGAACGAACTTCTCCTGTATGCAGAGTTCAGGACTTAGCAAGTGAATCGCCATTGCTTCTGCAGTTTGAAGAAGTCTGATGATTCGTACACTTTTAGGAAGACTACTTCGTATTCTGTAGACGACTTTGAAGTTTGTTTGAGGTGTAGCTTGGTGTCCGGAATCTATGAGATGTTCGAAGATAGAGCTGGATGGGGGCATCGTTTTTCTCCTTTGTAAAACAATGTTGGTAAGTGTTCGATGATACGTTTGGAAAGCGAACGCTGGATACGGCCGACATACCTGGCTCCACACGAGCAGATGAATTGATAAATACACATTGATGAGGCCAGCAGTGGTAGCTTATCCTTCACATTCACATGAATCATAGGTTTTGTGGAGAAGGTTAGTCGTAGTTCAGCTGCGAAGAAGGTTTTCTTAAGTGAGCGCGACAGTCGATTTTTCAGTGTTTCCGCAGATATATCTCCATTGAATTGAAGGTTCATGTAGAGTAGTTTTTTCGGAACGCCAAGCATGGGTGGCTTTTGTGGTCTAGGATTCATGGATTTTGCAATAAATCGTTCTGGATAACAATTCTCGACGAGGATTCTCTTGAGATTGTCCAGTTCATCTTCTGTTGTATCCGGGGTGCAAATTCTGCGAACTCTGTATGGCTGAGTGAACGTACCAGGTTTCGTTTTTGGTGTATAGAGGTATCCAACTGTGAAATTTAGTAAGTTTTGTAATAGAACAGCACAGACAATAATGAATATATCAAGCACGCTGAGATAAGAGATGTTAAAAGCAGAACACAGACGCAGGTCGAAACACTGTTTAACTATCAACCGAATCAATAGCAGAAGGATTCAAAAATGTATACAGCAAAAGAGCCAGGCTGTAACTGTTCAGCGACCACCGAGTTTTGAACTGACGCCTCCTTTTGAATTTGAACCACTACACAACCCTCTCGCTTCCAAAAAGCTGTCCTCAGCGACTTCCGTCTTGCGTTCTCCCCCCCCTCGACGTCATCCCTGGAAGAGACATATGGTTATTATGACTATCAATATAAGGCGGAGTTTTCCTCGGTGCCTGTCTCCTTGTTCGGAACGGTTTAAGACGGTTGATGCATCGTTGTTGTCTTCTTGGATTTCGTAGGTATTGTCAGCTGCTCTGCGATACACACCACATGTATACCTGCTCACTGTTTTTGAGCTTTATGACGACTTCAGTTGTCAGTCCCTGGTTGACGCTTATCATTGTAATGTTTCTGTCGTTCTTGTGCTCTCTGGAGTTCCTCGCGTGCATAGCTATGTTACCTGGCTATGTCTCCCTTCTCTCAGCCTTATTATCATATCCGATGTAGTCAGCGGATCATTTCACCGGGGCATAACCAATGTATCACTAGGCAGGCGTAACTCGCGGCCAGTCCATAACAGGTGTGATGTCTTCCCCGTAGACATGTTCGTGCTTCCTCGGTAACATGATGTCCCAGGCTGATTGAGATTCTCTCTCTAAAAATAGTCGTAGTAATGATTTCAAGGTTCGATTGGTACGCTCTACTAACCCATTGCCTTCGGGCCCGTGTGGTATGCTGTGGTTCTTGACTTCTTAATTCCATATAGATGACATAATTCTCTAACCAAGAGACTTTCAAAGTTGGTTCCTTGATCAGAATGCAATTGCTCTGGTGCGCCCCAACGGAGAAATCCTCCCACAAGGTGAACAATTCCCTCGGAACAATATTTTTCTAGTGCGGGGAATTTAACTTTGGGTTTGGTACTGGAGGACTGTGCCAGTGTGTCAGTAGTCATCAACGCTATTCGGAAGGCAGCGGTCATTGCTTGAATCATGTCTGAAGCAGGCGTGGAGGTCGACGCTGTCGGTAGGGTTGATGACATCTCCGGTGTGCTCTGGTATTGTCTTCCTGATCACAGGTGCAAGCATTATCAGTAGATACCAAGTTCTTTATCTATCGCTTTGATTTAAACGAGATTCTGCATATATAAAACACAAAATATAATTGAGCCAGCAAAGAATATCCTTTTCGATAAATTCCTCCTCCTCTTCTCGCTCTACAATTATATCTATATATGCATGTTTATATACATAGAATATTCTAGATTAGTAGTCAATAACAATATTAGTGTGTGCTTTTTAAATATAATATCGATTTGTAAAGTAAGATCACAATGGAATTACCACAGTTCATTAAAGATGCTTAAATAATAATAATAATAATAATAAAGATATAGTAGGAAATAGAATATCAACTAAAATTAGGAAAATTCCACAAAAATTCAGGATCGATCATTCAAACCTAGATGGCCAAGCGGGTAAGGATAATGTCTGAACCAACCAACTTCTTTTGGATGCACAAATTAGGCTTGTTAATATGGATCCCAACGGCCAGCCAGCCAGCCTCAGCAATATTTAGTAGTCGAACTGTTAAGGCGAAATTGAGATTTGTTGTTGGTATGCGGTAAATGACCCTGAAAGCAGCCTTGTGTTGTGTATCCACAAGATGAGTGAGATAGAATAGCGCTGCGAACTGATAGATTTTGTTTTTCCTTTACTTAACCAACCAACCACTGTGCAGGTTGGGTGATGTTCGGAAATTCGACGAGAAACACGCCTAATTGTACGGCCTATGCAAGTAACTGGCTCACTCTACAGGAGCAGCAGTTGAATTGGTAGATACACACACATGGAAGAGGCGAAATTAGGCGGTTTGTCTTTTACTCCTGAACGAACGCAAAAAAGGAGTGGTTTGTGAAGACAGAGCTATTTGCTACTATATCTTTATTATTATTATTTAAGCATCTTTAATGAACTGTGGTGATTCCATTGTGATCTTACTTTACAAATCGATATTATTTAAAAAGCACACACTAATATTGTTATTGACTACTAATCTAGAATATTCTATGTATATAAACATGCATATATAGATATAATTGTAGAGCGAGAAGAGGAGGAATTTATCGAAAGAAGGATATTCTTTGCTGGCTCAATTATATTTTGTGTTTTATAGATAGAAGATGTCTGAATGAATATTTTCGCTATATTAAAAATTACTTGATGATCACCTAGACGAAAAGAATGGAGTTGCATGCAACTCGGTGTAATAGTTCCTACAGTAGTGAACAGGTTTATTATCACTATCATTTCCTACCTGTTCTTCTTTACTTTTCACCCCTACTTATTCTCTCCTGGACTGCTTAGAAAAAGACTACGTCATACTTCTTAGAACTCTGAAGACTGTCAGTCAGTAGGCTGAATAGTATCCCATTGTGCCATATCGTTGACATTGTCATTGATAAAAACTTGATGATATATAAAAAATTCGATGAAGGGATTTTGTCGGACTGCGAGCATCCACCACAGCACCCACAGCTTTCACTTTGTGTCTTCTCAGGTAAAACAAGAAGTCATTTCAAAAGACTTTATGCATGAACGTCCAGGTACAGAAATTCTATGATACCACATTCGGTGGCACGTATTTTATGTGATGAAAATAGTGTTAGGCATGAACTAACCAACTAACCTTCTTTGCACTAGTAAATAAACCATTTCCTCCACTCTTACAACATCAACCTTTATTGTTGTATTCTTCTTCTTATATTTATAATCCTCTCAATTTTTTGTTTTTATTTGTTTATTTATTTTCTCAGAACATTAGATTCAATGCCTCTATAATAACATGCTAAAATTCCCAAACTGTATCGACAATATTGTTAGAAACAAACCCACTGTTATTATTATTATTATAGTTGTTATTCCTCCTTTGTACTGTGCATACTCCTGTGGTTAATTTCATTTATAGTATGAGTTAATTAGATGCAATATTGTTACAAATGCTCAGAATTCCATGTTGTAGTATATGTACAGATTTTGGAATAGATTTGATAGTCATAACTATCACTTCTTCCTAGTGCGTCGGTGGCATAGCGGTTAGGATGCTCGCCAACCATGCACATGGTCCGGGGTTCGATCCCCGGCCACCGACGCACTCCTTCCTCGCTAAGCCAGAAATAAAGCTGGTAAAGGGAAAAGGTTGAACATGAGGCTAGCAACCTCATCCTGTAAAAATAAACACTGCTACAGAAACTTCAAGCCATTAGCTTGAAGCCCTATGTTCCACTGGGAACGTGAAGGAATAAAAAAAACACTTCTTCCTTGAGTTCCCAACGGGACACAGGACACAGAGAAACCTATCCGTTCGACAAGATTCTCTGCAGTCATTATCAACTGTTTCAATAATTGAACAAAAGCTTAGACTTTTACTCAACGGCTTGGTGATTGATGACAGTAAGAAGATTGTTTAACAAATGTCACTGCCGTTGATACTCTATTTGCTACTATATCTTTGTTATTATTATAATTTAAGCATCTTTAATGAACTGTGGTAATTCCATTGTGATCTTACTTAACAAATCGATATTATTTAAAAAGCACACACTAATATTGTTATTGACTACTAATCTAGAATATTCTGTGTATATAAACATGCATATATAGATATAATTGTAGAGCGAGAAGAGGAGGAGGGATTTATCGAGAAGGATATTCTTTGCTGGCTCAATTATATTTTGTGTTTTATAGATAGGTGTCTGAGTGAATATTTTTGCTATATAGAAATCTGCATATAACTGTCTGTTATAAAATATATTTGAAGCTTTACCGACACGCAGAAAACACCGTTCATTCCTCAGCAGACTGTTTGAAGCAGTTACTCACAGTTTTTATAACTCTACCTTGTCCAACCATTTTCCAAGTTACCTTACCCTCATATAGCAGCAGTTATCGACATCTTAGAAGAAGGGAATCGCTGAAGTAAGATTCTGTAAATACCATACAAGTAGTAATTAACCACATCAGGTCAGATTTTGTACTGAACTGTCGAAATTTTCAAGGCGATATTAGGATCAATAATATTTCATTTAATTGAATTTTAGATTTTTTTTCCAATTGATTGATTGGTTGAACCGAAGTGCTCGTCGGTCTCAAGTTGACATATCTGCTGGTTCTTGTGCAGATGCTGCGATAGTGTCCGGGAAAATCTAAAATTCAATTAAAAATAAATGATAAGACCCGTTGCACAAGAAGTGGAGTGGCTGTCGTGGCCCAAGAGGTCCAGTGGATAACGCTTTGACTGGTGTTTGAAACTATGGTCACTGGGTTCGAGCCTCGGTGCGAGGAAGATCATCACTGACTCAGTGACTGGGGAATGCAGGTACATCCTCAAGGCTCTTTTATTTCTCTCTTATTTTGTATTCTATAGTGAACTCCTTCTCAAACATACTTAGCTACCTAAATTATTAACATTAGCTTCCTTTTTTGTACTTTACTATATTCCTTCTTTTGTGTATCTACCGGTTCCGACTATATTAGCACAATGAGTAGTACAAAATTGTCCTGTCATTAACCATCATGTAATTATTAGTTTTTGTGGTTGTTGTTTCTTATTTATTATTTTTTCGGAAATATTAACCGATAATCATTGGTTGTGAAAGCCATTATCACCACCTTAAAATTTTGTATTATGCAGGATTACTCACACTACCACTACAAACACTGCATTAGACCTGACAATAAAAAACACAAAACAACAACCCTGAAATGTTATTTTATGACTGTTTAGTGTTGTTTCGACCAAATTAACTGACCATCTTGGCGATAAACATTGTTAAACATCATTTCATAACTTCTTGTATGACTATAGCTTTACTGTCACCATGCATTATCACATCATAGCTTCCACTAACCAGTACTGAGTAATTATTATATGCTGTTTATTTTCTTTTCTACTTCCTGGTATTTTTTCGCATTTTTAAGATTATTTTGTGTTTTTCCTGTTTTTTTTACTGTTGTTGTCTTTATATTTATTTTTTTTGAAATACTCCTTTTAAACGTTGGATAAAATTAGATGCAAATATTGTAGATATGTGTTGAAAATTCCACACTGTACCACTAGTACTGTTTCTGGAATAAAGCAAATTATTATTATTATTATTAAAGCCAACTGACGAGTCCCGAATAGGACCGGTGAAATGTGCGTTATCCTGGACTGGATTCCACTGCTAGTCACCATTCACCAGTTAAACACTTATTTAATTGTTTGAAAAACGTATACATTATTCAGAAGCAAGGTCATTTGGAAACCATCACAATCTTTTATTTTCATTAAAGTGTTATTTGAATATGTCATGAGTTTCAGACGAATACTTTTAGGTTGGAGAGCTGAAAAACACTCAAAGAAATTCACATGGAACAAAGAAATGAATTACAGCAAAATAGAGCAGTTCCACCTCAGTCGCAGAATGGTCAACGAGCCTGACTCGCATTCCGAAGTTCCTAAGTTAGACTCCGTGTGGTCACAGGTGTTTAATACTGAATACACTCAAACGAGAACGAAACAGCTGTCCCTTCTCCTGGGAATTGATTATTTCTTTGATTGATAACCATTCTTGATCAGACGTGAAACCCTAGTCAAATCCCTACAAAGTAACACTTGAAAAGAAAGATGAACACAACTCATCTATCTCGACGATGACTGATACATGCACTGAGTAGATTAGCACATTTATTCACTTCTCTTCCTCTTCTTACTCAAGATTCCGTTGATGGAGGATTTCATCATGAGCTGACATCAGTTAGAGAACCACTGGAAATTCGACTGGGAGTACTGTCAGACAGCTGTTTCGTGCTAGTTTCGGAATCTTCATATGTTCATGGGTTGGCCATTGGTTTTGGGTCTCAGTGGCTCCATGGACTACTAGCTCGCTGGCCTTCTAACCAGAATGTCCTCACTTCGAACCCTGACGGCGGCGGGTGCGTACTACTGAAGAGTCAGTCCTAAACTAGGCTGATGAAGCAGCTGTCTGGCAGTACTTCCAGTGGCGGTTTTCCAATGGTTCTCTGACTGATGTCACCACCTCATGATGAAATCCTCCATCTGAGACTATTCTGTTTTGTGCAGTTACTGAAATGCTCGACAATTTATGTAAGACGAGCGGAATAATCCTTCTTCCTGTTACATTCCACATACTGGAATTGATATCAGTAGTGTTGATATTTTTATAGAAATCCAGTCGCTAAACCCTTTTCATTTTAATACTTTTCCACTAATTAACAATATATAAGTTTCTTTCTAGCTGAGTTCCACTAGGCCAATGTAGATGTATTCATTTCTTTTGTGTGCATAGTTCTGGTCCTTCTTACTGAATGGCTAGGGCTTCTGCAATGCAAAGAAGATGAAATCGTACTGTCTTTTGTAGGTTGTTCTTCACTTTGTAGATTACTTAGAAGCAGGAGGCGTTTGTTGAGATGGAATGACCACTGTTGACAAGATGTTCGATTATTGCACTCCTGATACGGCCACTACTTCCTTCCTGCAGCCATGCTTGATAGTGTGTGTTCTTTGACTCTTTTTTGACAGGATGCGCGTTGAACGACTAATGTTACTGGCTCCATAGCAATAGGTGAACTGATATATACACATAGAAGTGGTCAAGTGCGGGATCTTGTCCTTTGGGCTTCTGTAGATCAGCGGGCGACTGGAGAACCCTACTGTCAGTGTTTCCGCAAAGAAAGTTCTTCTTAAAGAAGTAGAAATTCTCCTCCTAAGGACATCACTGAGTAGGTCACCTTTGAAGTCAAGGTTCATATAAAGTATCTTTTTTGGCACGGATGGTGTCTCTTGCTTTTGGATTTTCTCTTTGATACTTTTGTCTACGAATCTTGATGGATAACCGTTTTGTATGAAGGTTTCTTTCAGGAAGTGTAGTTCTTCTTGCTCCAGGGTATCAGAGTTGCAGATGCATCGGACGCGAGTGGCAAGAGATCTAATTAGGTTTCTTTTTCGACTGATTGGTACTCAGCTGTAGAAGCTTGTCAGTTGGCCGTTCCATGTGGGTTTCCTATGGATGAACTTTCTTAAAGTTCTGACAGCTCTCCGTGTAAGTTCAACATCAAGAAAAGAGATTTTAGATTGATTTTCAATTTCAAGAGTGAAATTTGTAGCTGAATTGCATTTGTTGAATATTTGCAGTGACTGACTGAGATCGTGACCGTCATCACAGATAATAAAGATGTCGTCCACATATCTAACATACAAGTGAAAATTGTCAATAGTTGATTTTACTGGTCTTCCAAAGGTGCACAAAGATGATGTCCCTCTGCGACCGGTATTGGATATGCTGAATTCACCGTATCACCCTACCGCTAAATGGCTTGCGGAAATTCTGGAACCAGTGAGATTAAATCTATGTAAACATAGTCTTTCGGACACTTTTGACTTTGTCAGTTGTGTTGATGAAATTAATGTGTCTGGTAAGCATATGATTTCGCTAGATGTTTGTTCTTTGTTCACAAATGTACCACTAGTAGACACTATCTGCTATCTATGTGAGTATATTGATTCAAATAGGATGAACATTGGGTTACCAACGGAATATCTTAAACAACTATTATTGAGATGCACAGTGAATGTGCAATTTAGATTTAATGATGTCATCTACAATCAAAGGGATGGAGTCGCAATGGGGTCTCCTTTAGGACCGCTCTTAGCGGACGTCTTCATGGCTGGCTTAGAGAATGGCCCACTAAGGGAAACCTTCGGTAGTTTGTTTATGTATAAAAGATATACAGATGACACTTTCATTGTATGTGACGAAAACTCTTCAACTGCTGAACTTCTTAGAATATTTAATGGTTCTCACCCATCTTTGCTTTTCACGGTCGAAGAACAGTCGGATTCCTCATTTCACTTCCTTGATGTAAAGCTAGATAGAAGAGAGAATGGTACGTTGCTAAGGTCTATTTATCGAAAGCCAACATTCACTGGGCAGTACACTAACTTCAACAGTTGGGTACCGTTAGGGAGAAAGAGAAATCTTATTCATTCCTTATGCTCTAGAATTCGTAAAATCTGCTCTGCAGAGACAATCGATAGTGAACTAGATAAGCTTCGATCAAATCTCCTTAATAATGGTTATCCTACAAGGTTTATCGAACGTAACATCAAGAAAGAACACGCCCCCAGACAAATTACAGTGCCGAAAAAGAAACTGTTTATGAGTCTGGCATTCAAAGGTGACACCATTTCGGAATTGATTAAAAATCGTTTATCTAAATGTATTAAACGTACTTTTCCTGCAGCTGACTTACAACTAGTTTTTACCAGCCGTAATATGATTAGACAATGTGTCAAGGATAGATTACCGCTTTTGTCCACATCCATGTGTATTTACTCTTTTACCTGCTCTTGTGGAGCTGTTTATATTGGACGTTGTAAGCGTAATCTCTGAAAACGTGTAGCTGAACACTATCCAGTCTGGTTAATGAAAAGCGAACATAGAACTGCGAAGTCGTCTATCTGTGATCACCTGTTAGAGTCAGGTCATTTAGCCCCACGTGATTCATCTTTCAAAGTTATCTACATGGCAAAATCGAATCGATCCAAAAGTTTACGTTTTCTTCACTTATGCATAGCCAAAGCTTTAGCTATACATGAACAGAAACCTAAATTATGTGTTCAAAAACGTTTTGTCGAACCCCTTTCCTTACCTTGGTCATAGTAATGTTCTTTCTAGTTTTTACTTTATTTTATTTTACCACTTGAATTCTTTCCACTTCACTTCACATCTTCATTTTTATCGTAATCGTACTCTTATTTTATAAAATTTTTTAGACAACACTTGACATTTTTAAAACATTTTTGATTTCAATTCACTTATAAAACAATCTTTAATAATTTTGTAATTTATCCACTTCAACTCTACCCCTTATAACATTTTAATTATCGTTATTCTTATCACATATATGTATATTGACTGAGCAATTATTTAGTGCCACTTAATGACCTTTTCTGTAAAATAAATACGACTGCACAGCTTGAAAATGAAGTCGTTGAAAAGAAATTTCTTCGCTGAACAAAAACTGTGTTTTTACTTATGAATAAATGGGTTTTTTCCATGAAGCAGTCTGCTAGTAATGAGCCCGGTGGAGATCCCATTGCGATCCAATCTTGTTTTCTGTAAATAACATCATTGAATGTGAATTGTACATTGAGTGTACATCTCAGCAGTATCACTTTTGAACAAGTCGTCGGTAATCCGATGTTCAGATGATTTTCGTCTATGTATTGACAAATGTGACAGAGAGTTTCTGTGAGTGGAACGTTGGTAAATAGCGACTCAGTGTTGAGAGAGAGAGCATATGTTTGTTCCTTACATTGATATCTTTAATATAATCGACGAATCGGAAGGTATCACGAAGCGAATAGTGGCACATCTTCCTTTTCGTACAGGTTCACATGTTTTTTTAAAAATTTCAATCAATATCCTTCGAACTAAAGTAATTGTGTAGATATCACTTGTAGGTTTAAACAGCAAGTGTAGCTTTTGATGAAACTGAAGTTTCATCATTACTCCGGTACACCGAAATTCCATCTTGGTCTCGGAATGATCAATAACTTCTCTTGACGACCTGTAGGTCCTAGGTTCGATGTTTAGTATATGCTCATGGATGCGTACTCGGATGAAGCGGCTGTCTAGTAGTACACCTTGATTTCAAATGGTTCTTCCTCTAAATGAAGTTTATTCTTGATCTGATGTGAAACCCTCGTCAAATCCCTACCAAGTGACACTTGAAAAGAAAGATGAACACAACTCATCTATCTCGACGATGACTGATATGCATGCACTGTGTAGATGAGGCCATTTACTCACTTATTATTATTATTACAACAACAGACAACAATCAGCAAGCAAAAATGGGAGGAACCTGAATGAAACAACCTGCTTCACCTACCCGCCAGCTACCTGTAAAGCGGGATCGGGAAAGTAAGACAAGCTTTCATCACTCTCTAATCTATGTGGACGTCGACAGCACTAATCAGCATGAAGAATAAGATCCGGATTTTCAACTCCAATAGGACGTCAGTCAGTGCTACTCATTACACGGATCAGAGACTTGCACTGCGCGTCATAAACAGCACCTCAAACAAACCATAGACCTTCATAAACAGCTGTCTTCGCTCAATACTTAAGATCAGATGACCAGAAAAGATCAGAAAGAGAGATCTCTGAGAGCGAACCAACCAGAAGCCGATTGTGATACAAATAAGCAGGTAGAAATGGAGATGGATTGGATTGTGGCCATACTCTAAAGGAAACAAATCACCAAGTGAGTGACATAACTAGACAAGCCATTACTCGAGTGGAACCCGAAAGGGATGCGGCGATTCGGTCGTCAGTGTTAGGGTGGGTGACTTGAAGGAGGAGGTGCTGTGAAGTGGAGAGGATGAAAGCATGTGGGTAGACTTGGTTGGAGCCAGGTGAAGACTTCAGCAGAGAACCGAACGCAATGGACACGTGAGCGGCTGAAGCCCAATGTTCCTCTAGGAATTAAAGGAAACAGTATTAATAATAATCCTATTACTCAAGATTCCATTGAACTTGACATTTCAAAGGAAGACACTTTCTTCAATCTAGTTAGGTAGATGGTGCGATTAAATTGTTTAGAAAGGCTTACTCTTCAACGCCCACACCAGATATATATCCACCATATTTGTGCTTGTTTGTTTATTGTCTAAAATCACGATTATTCGTGCATGAATTAATATTAGCTGAGATCAAAGATGAAAGGTGAAAACAAGGCTGACACTTCATTAATGACACAATAGAAAATGCTGCATATACAGATTGAACAAATAATCATAACAAAAAATAACCAGAATGGAATCTCATGTGTAAAGTTTGGTTAGCTGGATTAGTGAAGTGGGTAGCTTAAAATTAAACAATAACAATAGAAATAACAATAATGGTAATAACGATAATTGATTTGCGCAATTCAACTTTGTAGCCTCAAGTCACACTTTATATCGCTGCTGTTGTTGTTTTTCTTTTAATCTTCACACATATGATGGCATGTTGTGCAGTCTAAAGTCTCACACTCTTCGATAGTGTGTGTGCAACACACTGAACACAACCAACAGTGCTCCGACAGTCTTTTGAAGTTTTGCCTATCATATTATTGATAGATGTGTGTTTGGTGTTTTAATTTTTTTGTTGTTGTATAAAAACTGATGAATTAATTGTATGGTTCAGAGTTTCGTTTGACTTCAAACGCCTTTTTCAACACACTCTCGGAGATGATTTCGAATTACTTTTTGTCACCTTCTGTTTTCGTTTCAAAGTGTGTGTATAATCCTATGAAAACATACTTCTCACCTTATTTATTTCGTGAAGTCCATGTATATCACCTTACATTTGATTGATCGATTGTTCGGTTGATGGTGAGTGAAAAGTTCGATTTGTCTAGCTAGTCCTCGAATTATTGTTGTGGTTGTGTTCTCTGAGCTGGCTGGATAGTTAATTTGCGAAGCTTTCATCACCCTACTAGGTGACATCTTCAGCGCATACTTCAATTTGAATTGAAGTGAGTTTTCAGATTTATCCACGAGTTCACCAGTAATCATCTCTCCTGGTCGGTGACCACCTTGGAAGCGATTCTTTGGTTGCCTTTGTGTGTTTTCACACCTTCTAGGCTACCTGTATTGGAACTGATTGTTTCTTTGACTTGAACTTTGACCCTTTGTGTGTGTGTGTGAGGTTTCTTTCTAATCGGTTGATAAATTTTGTCGATCTTGATGTGTCTATTGATTGATGATTCAATGGAATGCCAAGCTTCTAACAGTTCTCTAACATCCCTTTAAGGATATATCAGAAATCACTGCAAGACTCTTCAAACCTTAAGGAATTGACGTCACACACACACACAAACCAACAAAATCACTTCACTCAGCTGGCTGCATGTTAACCAAAATACAGACTCAACAGCGAAAGAAGATAAAACCAACACCTGCATCTACAAAACAAATTTTAACAACTGTGAAAAAAACTACATTGGCCAAAGTGAACATGCTTGGTCTTCGTCTTCGTATCCACGATCATAAGCTAGCCATCAAAAACATGACATCGACTCCTTCACTCAGTCATATCGCCTCACTGCATACAGACAACAATAAAAATCAATTCGACTGCCACAACCAACGTTCAAATATAAGACAGAGGAAACAACAACAAGAATGCTAGAGAATATTTAGAAGCCTACCTGGTATTCTAGTGAATCATCAATCAATAGACAAATCGCGACAGACAAAATTTATCAACCGATAGGAAGGAAACCTCACACACACAAAGGGTCAAAGTTCACGTCAAAGAAACAATCAGTTCCAATACATATAACCTAGAGTGTGTGAAAGCACACGAGAACAACCAGTCACATCCCAGGTGGTCACTGACCAGGAGAGATGATTACTAAACTCGTGAAGAAATCTGAAAGCTCACTTCAAATTGAACTATGCACTGAAGATGTCACCTAGTAGGGTAATGAAAGATTCGCAAAGAACACAACCACATCAATATCATCAAGGTCATGTATCTACACATGTATTTCCAAAGTGGCAAAGAGAAACATACATCCTCTGTTCTCGTTGTATATACTCAGTGGAGATAGGAGCCAACAAAGTGATGCATTTAAAGCACATGCATACTTCCCAGGATCACGGCGACACTTTGCGGAATATGTCAAAATCGTAGAGTAATCAAGCCCTACACGAGATGTAATTAACTAAATCCGAACGGCAAACAAGTGGTAGTACATATCTGAATATTCATCCATATGTCGATCATGATGACAAATCCAAATCACCACCCATACAGAGCCAATAAACCTGGATATCTATGAAATACCCAGAAAATATGCTGACAGCTGCATTTCAGATCCCACTGACTCATTCGATGGTAATATTCTGCTCCTGCATGCTTCATTCGACATTTTGTATGGATTGGTTTGCAGTCATTCTGGTTCCAGACCGAAAAGAATCAAAAATTGCTGAATTATTAATACTTCTCTGCATGTTTAACTGGATACTAACTGCTGTGGTGAGCCTCTTGGAGATTATATTGCTTAAAACATTGTTTACGGTAAATTAACTAACGTTTTATGACCGATTTTTATACTTTTGTGTGAGTAGCCCACCATATCGACCGAATGTAACGCAACACTCAGTTGTTACGCTCATTTTCGACAAATTCAAACAATAATGGTGTCTAGGATTATACCTTATAAATTGTTTTAACTTATGCAAAGTATACTTACTGTCATTATTCCATTACCTTCATTTGTATATATATCTTGTGTCAGTGAAAAATTTTAAACATGCTTAATCCATGTATACATTATTAACATGTTGATGACGCCTGTTAACTGGAGTCCCTCATGTACATAAAGTGAGAATATATTATTATAAGATGCATTTCATTGTTATATGGGGGAAATGACATCAAGCTTTATTTTTTTCCCAAGTGTAAGATCAATTCAATTCCCATCCTTGAATCAAGTCAACCTGTCCCGGATCAGCCTAGCGTTGTTGCAACCCAATTATCCATGCCTAACGTGTCTATCCCCCCTTGTTTAATGAACTGTGTGTGTTTTTACATCGATCCGTTTAGTCAGACCGTTGAACTCATGACCCAATCAGAGTATTTTTGTGAACTGTTATTTTTGCTGACCCATGTCTTACTTTGTACTATTCTGTCGAGTTTATCTTATTTATTGATCTTCATCTGTATCAGCCTACCTGGTTAAGTAGCCAATTAAATTCTATCTTTGTGCCTATGCTCTGTCTATCTCTTAACCGCTCTCTGCTGTATGCCCTGGCTTACTTGGGTTCATTCTTCTACTGACTGCTTACCTGAACGGTCGTGTCTGATTCCGGCTAGTTCGCAATTTTGGCTTTAACGTTATTCCGCTCTGATAGCGGTACCTTGCTTTCTGTTAAGCGTTGTGCTTTGTACTCTTGAAACCGTTAAGGTTTGTTGTATATATATAGAATTATTGATTTGTTTATTAATAGTACCGTAGAAACAGTGACCGGCTTCTTGTTTGTTATGTGGACCGGGATAGCCTTTATCTACGCGTGACTTAATTTCAAGCGATATTGCGCTTACACCAAGTATCTGTAATCCATCCAAAACAGACTTGGGTTATATTTCTTTTGTTAATGCGAAGACAATATTTCTGTGTTTCTTGATGTGCTCCATTGAATGACTAGTTATCATATTGTTCCCACAAACCAAAGACAAAAATGACAGCAACCATGTAATTTAACCACAAGTCAAATTTATGTAATTTAAAAATTACTTATCCATGCCTGTACAACTGATGTGTCCTACATAGGTAGGAATAAATATGTACCTTATTATATTATCATTACTAACTATGCTTACTAATCGTATACGTAATTTATCATATTGATGATGCCTGTAAACTGGCGTCCCCCGTGTATAAAAAGTGAGAATATATTATTATTATTATCTAATCCTTGGTACTGGTGCCGGTTGAATTGTATGAGACAATTTCACGATGCTTTCATCAGAAAACGTCGGTCACTCATTCAAATGGCTCTAATCGTAGTATTTGGTGACACGGTAATGAAGCCCCGAGAATACATCACTTCTTTCGACTTGGTGATAAGTGTGAACAAGCAGGAATCCTGTGTCTTGGACTTCCTACGGATTTCCTTCGACCACCCCCGGCCGAGGTGAACTACCTTCAACTGTTGGTTTGTAGCGTATTTCATTGTTTTCAAGTAAGACAGCGAAGTGACTTTGGTTACTTTGGTACAGTCAACAGCCAGGGAGTGTACTGGACAGTTGTTTCGCCATTCTATAGAGCTCTTCAGTGGTGTACACTAACGACCATACCAGGTATCGAATCCGGAACGTTTGGATTACTAACAGTGATCATCGCTCCTTCAGATACTCGAATAGAATTTGATGGTGTAGGATTTCGTGGTCCTCACATTTAACTTGATGAACCCTACTGTTTCTTACTTCTACTGGGAATTTCAGGATAACCATCAAACGTATCCAACAAGACCATGATTTCATTAGATGTTACATCACTATTTACAAACGTTCCACTGACTGAAACAATATGCCGTATATGCGAACTTATTCACTCAAAGGGAATAAACATCGGTATACCCACCGAGCGTCTTGAAGAACTCCTACTGAGGTGTACCGTGAATGTTCAATTCTCTTTCAACAACGAAATATATCGCCTAAAGGATGGTATAGTTATGGGCTCACCACTAGACCCATTGCTTGCAGTTTTCTTCATGGCAAAACTCGAAAACACATGCCTGAAGAAAATAATCGATACCTTGGAAATCTATAAGAGATACGTCGACGATACTTTCATTATCGTCAACAATGAAAAAATCTAGACAACATCTTGAAGTCGTTCAACAACTGCCACCTCGCGATTCAGTTCACGCTGGAGAAAGAGTCCAAATCCAAAATATTGCTTCTTGACGTCCAACTAACAAGACGACAACAGGTAGGAACACAGAAAGTTGACGTAGAACGGACAGCGTACGAACTTTCACAGTTGAGTACCTCTATACACCAAACGAAACCTCATCCGTTCACTCAGCTACACAGTCCACGGAATTTGCACCCCAGACACTACAGAAGATGTAGTAGACAATCTCAAGAGAATCCTCGTCGAGAATTGTTATCCAGAACGATTTATTGCACAATCCATGAATCCTAGACCGCACAAGCCACCCATGCTTAGCGTTCCGAAAAAAACTACTCTACATGAACCTTCAATTCAATGAAGATTTATCTGCGGAAACACTGAAAAATCGACTGTTTCGCTGACTTAAGAAGACCTTCTTCGCAGCTGAACTAAGACTGACCTTCTCCACAAAACCTGTGATTCATGTGAACGTGAAGCATAAGCTACCACTGCTGGTCTCATCAATGTGTATTTATCAATTCACCTGCTCGGGTGGAGCCAGGTGTGTTGGCCGTACCCAGCGTTCGCTTTCCAAACGTATCAACGAACACTTATCAACATGGCTTTTCAAAGAAAAAAACGATGCCCCATCCAACTCTATCTTAGAACATCTGATAGATTCTGGACACCAAGCTACACCCCAAACAAACTTCACAGTCGTCTACAGAATACGAAGCAGCCTTTTCACTAAAGGTGTACGAATCATCAGACTTCTTCAAACTGCAGAAGCAATGGCGATTCACTTGCTAAGTCCTGAACTCTGCATACAGAAGAAGTTCGTTCAATCACTACACTTGCAATGGACGTAATCTATCTTATTACTCGACAGGTAAATTCTACCTAATCCTTTTCTCTTCTGTCTCTTTATTAGTATTATTTTGTCTTCTCAATTGTAATATTTTACATTTTCAACCTTCTTGTTGTCTACCTCCACCGGATTCAATTTCTGCACCTCATTACCACTGTTACTGACTTGACCAACGCTCAATTTCTAGTCATTTATATTACGCCGTCATCTAACTTGCTAGCTAACTCAATTTTACTTTAATTGCTGTCTGATTAACCTTCTTTCTATATTAGATCATTCTTGTATTAACAACCTGATCAATTATCTAAACTTGACAAATCTCAAGTACACACACAAACACGCACAAATAATTATACATAAATGCGATTGTACAGCTAGCTATGTGAATGAATTCGCCGTCGAAAAGAGTCTCTTCGCTGAACGTCTTCTTTTTCTCATATGATTCATTGGGGATTTTAAAGCTACTAAAACCATCAAACGCTATTGAAGAGTCACAAGGCAATCACCCAGGTTTTCAATGATTCCCTAACTGATATCAATTCATTATCTAACTAACTTTAAAATCAACTCTCCAATCTACTCAACTGGAACATTATTATCCTTTCAGTACTTTTTATTATTATTATTGTTTCCTTTAATTCCTAGAGGAACATAGGGCTTCAGCCGCTCACGTCTCCATTGCATTCGGTTCTCTCCTAGAGTCTTCACCTCGCTCCAACCAAGTCTGCCCACATGCTTTCATCCTCTCCTCTTCACATGACATTCTCCTCCAAGTCACCCACCCTCACACTGACGACCAACTAATCGCCGCTTCCCTTTCGGGTTCCACTCGAACAATGGCTTGTCTAGTGATGTCACTCACTTGATGGTTTGTTTTCTCAGAGTCTGACCACAATCCAATCCACCTCCATTTATTCCTGCTTATTTGTTGCACAGTCGGTTCCTACTGTGTTCGTTCGCTTATGAACAGAGATCTCTGTTGCTGATCTTTGCTGGCCGGCCGGCCATCTGATCCTGAGCAGTATTGAGTGAAGACAGCAGTTGATGAGGGTTTGTTGTTTTTTGGAGTTAGTGCACTGACTGACTTCATATTGCAGTTGAAAATCCAGATCGTATTTTTGATGCTGAGTAGTGCTGTTGACCTCCACACAGAGTTGAGAGTAGTGAAAGCTTGTCTTGCTTTTCCGATTCTTGCTTTGATATCCTCGTCAGTTCCGTCGGCCTGTAGTTGAAACTATGCTTCCCAGGTAGGTAGGTGGGTAGGTGAAGGAGGTTGTTTCTTTCAGGTTCCTCCCATTTATGCTGGCTGATTGTTGCCTGTTGTTGTTGTTGTTGGTGATGGTATGGGCCAGGAATCTTCATCACCTCTGTTTTCTCTATGTTCACCTCACCTGAAGTCCTATCTTTTTTGGATGCTTCTTCTGCCAACTTGTTGCTTTTCACTTGCATATCTTCCACTTTGTGGGAAATCAGACATATATCATCGGCGAAGTCCAGATTCTCCAAGTTTTTTGTGTGAGTCCATTTTATGCCTGTTTCCTCATTGCCCGCTGTTTGTCGCATTATCCAATCTACTGCAATCAGGAAAATCATTGGCGATAGTAGGCAGCCTTTATTTGCTTTGAATGAAATCAATTACAGTCATATTGTAGGGGGGGGGAAATCAAGCATATTAGTTAGTAGAGAATCCCCGTGTTTTAATGCAAACAGATTGATTCACTAACTGATTGACAGATTGATTGATTTAATTGACGGAAAAATTGATTGAATTCTTCAACTGAACAAAGAGAAACTTGTCTACCATCGATCTTCCTATTCAAGTGAAGTATGATTTACCCAATGCCTTATTGTTTTCAAATGTTTTTTTTTATTTTTGTCGTCGCTGTTATTGTTGTTCTTATTGTCGCTGATTTGCTATTTTAAAAGTCTTAATATCGGTTTCAGACATAGAATAAAGGCCAGTTAATTTTATTGAATTTTATTAGATTTTCCCGTCGATTGATTGATTGGACCGACCGAAGTGCTTGGTCTCTTAGGTTGACATGTCTGTTGGCTTCTTGTGCAGATGCTTCGATGATGTGTCTTAGGGCATGTAATCAGAAGTTAATTGGTGGATGGTGGTGACCAGCAATGGTATCCAGTCCAGGATAACGCGCATTTCACCGGTCCTATTTGGGACTTGTCAGTTGGCTGAGGATGTACCTGCATTCCCTGAGAGCGAGCACTTCGGTCCAACAAATGCCATTCAGCTACAAAGTTCACTCTTGAAATTAAAAACGAATCTAAAATCGCTTTTCTTGGTGTTGAACTTACAAGGAGAGCTGACGGAACTCTAAGAAGGTTCATCCATAGGAAACCCATATGGAACGGCCAACTGACAAGCTTCTACAGCTGGGTACCAATCAGTCGAAAAAAGAAACCTAATTAGATCTCTTGCCACTCGTGTCCGACACATCTGCAGCTCTGATACCCTGGAGCAAGAAGAACTACACTTCCTGAAAGAAACCTTCATACAAAACGGTTATCTATCAAGATTCGTAGACAAAAATATCAAACAGAAAATCCAAAAGCAAGAGACACCATCCGTGCCAAAACTGATACTTTTTATGAACCTTGACTTCAAAGGAGACCTACTCAGTGATGTCCTTAGGAGGAGAATTTCGACTTTTTTAAGAAAAACTTTCTCCAGTCGCCGGCTGATCTGCAGAAGCCCGAAGGACAAGATCCCGCACCTGACCACTACTTCTGAGTGCATATATCAGTTCACCTGTTGCTATGGAGCCAGCCAGATACATCGGTCGTACAATGCGCATCCTGTCAAAAAGGGTCAAAGAACACACTATCCAGCGTGGCTGCAGAAAGGAAGTAGTGGCCATATAAGGAGTGCAATAATCGAACATCTCATCAACACTGGTCATTCCATCTCAACAACAAACGCCTCCTGCTTCAAAGTAATCTACAAAGTGAAGAACAACCTTCCAAAGACAGTAGGATTCCGTCTTCTTTGCATCGCAGAAGCCTTAGCCATTCAGTTGGAAGAACCAGAACTGAACCGTGCATACAAAAGAAAATTATTCAACCACTTCTACTCTCATGGTAACAACTTCGTTGATTTGACTTAACTTTTGTTTGTATGCTTATTTTTCTAACTACTTAAAACCCTTGCGTAATTCCGTATGTTATTTTGTTTCCATGTACACCCTGAGCACAACTCTTCCATCAAACTATTCACGTCATCACGTAACTCTTATTTAACAATCGTTTGTGACAACTCATCACTTTTGTTACACTACCCTCTTATATCAACATCCAATTCATCTGAACTTACTAGTTGTATTTTCGTTTGACAAATTTAATGTACACACACACGTACAAAACAACCACATATGCATTTGCGATGGTACAGTTATGAAAATGAATTCGCCACCGGAAGGAGACTCTTCGCTGAACTACTGGTCTTCTGTCTATCAATGCTGGAATGGGAATTTTTCATGAATTAGAAGTTAATTGGTGGATGATGCCTAGCATTGGAATCCAGTTCAGGATAACGCTCATTTCGTCCTTTTTCGGACTCGTTGCACAAGAAGTGGGGTGGTTCTTGTCGCCCAAGTGGTCGAGTGAATAACGCTTTGCCTGGTGTTTGAAACTATGGTCACTGGATTCGAGCCTCCGTGGTGGGAACATCATCACTGACTCACTGGAGGATGCAGGTACATCCAGCTGGCGGACGAGTCCGTATACGACGAAATGCGCGTTATCGTGGACTGGATTCCACTGCTAGTCACCATCCACCAGTTATTCCTAACGTATACTTGTTAAACTATTCTCAGTTAATTTGCTAATTAAGACACCACATCACATCACATCACATCGAAGAAAACATTGTTCATTCATTTATGAAATTACTCATATATACGTAATGTCTGTTAGACTATGGAATTCTTAGCTGTTTTTTTTTAATAGAAGCAAGAAGTAATAATGAATGAGGCTACTAAAGGGATTTTCGAAGCCATCAATCATTCATGTCTGCATTGCCGTACACAACTTCATTATTCATTAGATTTCCAAAACCAAAAAAATAACAATGAAAATTACACAGAACGTTGTAATGAGCAGTTTTGAATGTTAGGCTGCAGTCTACACACGTTCTGTTGCTTTGATTTTATGCGCTCTATGTGATGCATTGTTTTCTACACAACCGTTTTCACATAGCGGTAAAAGAGCAATTACTGGTTTCTATTCATAGTAGTAGTAGTAGTAACAGTGATTATGTTGTGATTAAAGCGCTTAGTCGACAGATTATGCCGTCTAAAGAAATCAGCGTTGATTGATTGATACGATCTGATGATGACTGTAATTGCAGCAGACTGGCGACGGAATAACAGTTAATCATTTAAAGGTATATTCTTGGTATATCCAACAGTGATGTGATTAAGCTAAGTGAATCATTTTCAATTTATTTAGTCAATAAAACAATTTAGGTGGTTAAATTACCATACAACCAACCTGAAGCTGGAAATCCCAAGAAATGAGTAACAACCTCCGTGTTTCTCAGTTGTTTTTATCAGCAGTGATAAGTTTTGAATATTTCTGACAAACAACTAGTTGAATTATTGAATTGAATTTTAAATTTTGCCCCATCGACTGATTGATTGGACCAAAGTGCTCGGTCTCTTAGGTTGACATGTCAATTAACCTATAATTACATGCCCAGACATCGTCGAAGCATCTCCACAAGAAGCCAAAAGACATGTCAACCTAAGAGACCGAGTACTTTGGTCCAATCAATCGATGGGGAAAACAAATCTACAATCCAATTATTATTATTATTATTGTTCCCTTGGGTTCCTAGTGGAACATAGGGCTTCAACTACACGTCTCCACTTGCTTCTGTCTTCTGCTGTACTTTCCGCCTGCATCCATGATAGTCCATACTGTTCCAGCTCCTCTTCACACGATCTCCCCCATATCACCCTTGGAAGTCCCACTCACCGCTTCCCTTTCGGGTTCCACTCGAGGATTGGCCTGATGCGCGATATCACCAAACGGCCTCCTCAGCGAGTGTCCAATCCATCTCCACTTTCTCCTGCATATTTCTTGGGCAATTGGTTCTTGTTTAGTTTGTTTGTTCCCATAGTTTCTTGTTGGTTCTTGTTCTTTCCGGCCATCTGATCTTCAGTATAGAGCGAAGACAGTTGTTGTAGTTGATCAAGGTCTGCAACAGGCTGTTGGAAATATTCTTTGTGACCCGCCGCCAAGTTTCTGATCCATCCGTATAGAAGAACTGACTGACTTGACGTCATTTGTATTGAAAATCCGAATCATTTTGTTGTTGAGTGTTGCTGAGTGACGAAGATTTCCAGATTGGTTTCAGATTGATTAGACCGATCTCAGGGAATGCAGGTACATTCTCCAGCCAACTGACGAGCCAGTCCCAAATAGGACGGTAGGACGAAATTCGCGTTATCCTGGACTGGATTCCACTGCTAGTCATCTCATCATCCACCAATTAACTTCTAATAGGTCAGTTAACTTACGGAAACAAAAAATATAAAATAAAAAGCGAAACCAGTGTGACTCAGCGCAGGCAGGGCACAAGCGAATATAACACGAATGAACACGTTTCACGTCTCATCTATCTATTTGATGTATTTCGTGTTTTATCCTGTCCTGCTACCTTATCGCACAACCAGCGGAAGCATTCTGTTTAAATGTATCGTTATTATTATTATTATTATTATTATTAACACTATCCTGTTTTGAAAAGAGCATCTTTTTGTTAATTAAAATAAATGTACACTTGTTTGTTTGTATAAGTCTATGCGTATTTCTTGTTTTGTTAATTTGTAATAATGTGCCAAGAATGAAAAACGTCAACTGTGCCTGACTGACTGTTACGGAAGACTGAAATGAATAGACAACACAAAACATTAGATTATATGGCAACTAGTGAAAAAAATATATAATTCATCCATTACATATATCAAGCACCGTCGACCAAATCCTTCAGTTGAGTGTTTGCGTGAGATTCAGAGATTATAATAATGATATTAATAATTTGTATGAACTGTGATCAAGATTTGACCGGATAGTTGCACAATAATTGAGCGCCGATTGAGAAGTAGAAATTTATAAAATATTATATTTGTAAAATCTCAGCGAAATTGAAATGAGTAATTCCAACGTTTCCTGTGTTCTGCAATCTGGTCATTAAATAAGCTGAAGGTTGAAACAAGCAAAATGTTACAGTCAATAAAAGAGAAGCTTGGTGTATCACTTTGGTTAACTGTGGCTCCAAAAAGTTGCAGCCACCCCTTTAGATTTTATGGGTTACTAAAAATACACAAGTCAGAAGTCCTATTACGTCCAGTAGTGGATTTCACTAATTCTCCAACATACAAACTCTCTAAATACATTTATCGAATCCTTAGTCCATATGAAATGAAAAAGGAGCATGAAGTGAAGAATTTGTATGAATTTAAGAGAGAAAAATAAACTTGACTTATATCGAAGAAGATGAAGTAATGGCAAGTTTCGATGTTTATTCATTATTCACGAATATTCCCGTTAATGATTCTTTAGGTTTTATTTATAATTTACTTTGTGCTGATGACGAACTCAGGGGTCGTTGTCCTTCAAATCCCGGCGAAATTATGAAGGTACTAGAATTGTATCTTCGATCCACGTTATTTACATTTAGAGGAGTTCTTTACCAGGTTACAGAAGGTATTGCTATGGGATCACCAGTATCTCCGCTAGTCGCCAATCTGTTTATGCACTTATTAGAAACAAATGCAATTATGAGATGCCCTAGTCCCCCAAAGATGTGGTTAAGATGCGTAGATGATACCTTCATCATAATCAAACGTAGTTTGTTAAATGAACTTTTTCACTTAATAAACAATATATCAGAAACTATCAAGTTTTCCAAAGAGGTTGAATCCGACGACAATGAGCTGGCGTTCCTGGACTGTTTAGTAAAAAGAAAATAAGATGTTAAATTAAAAAAACATCTTCAGAAAGCCGAAAAATTCGGATAGGTAGCTAGATTCCTACTCAGCTCACCCATTTACCACCAAAGTAACTGTGGCCAAGAATCTGATCAACAGAGCCAAACGTCTAGTTACTGAGGAGGAAGAGATTAGCAAGGAACTAAAATTGGTTCAATTCACTCTTGAATCAAATAATTATCCAAAAACCTTCATAAATAGACATTTAAAATGTGAAGATAAGGATGAATCGATACCTGCTGCTAAGAATCGGGTTAGTACAGCTGCGATTTCCTATCACGAGGAAACATCTGATGAAATAAAGCGAATCCTTAACGATAATGAAATAAGAGTGTATTTTCGTGCAACTAACAACTTACGCTCATTACTGGTGAAGGTTTATGATAAAATAGAAGAAGAAAACCAGCAGAATTGTGTGTACGAGATCAATTGTGGGGACTGGGACGCCGTATAAGTAGAAGAAACTTCCAAAGAGGTGAATATAATGGTAAATATAAGGCAACTAGTGAGAAAAAATATAATTCATCCATTAGACATATCAAACACCGTCGAACAAATCCTTCAGTTGTGTGTTTGCCTGAGATATAAAGACATTATTCACCCAGTGCAAATTAGACAGTCTCATCATCAACAATGAAACATCCTGCTTCTCCGTCTCGAATCCACCATAATGATTTGTAAGAAAAAGGCACAAACAGAGGAGAAGAAAATATTCTTTTCGACTATTCATTTTCATGAGCTGTTCTGACCAAATTGCAACTCTACGCATCATCATCATCGAACAAAGTATGGAATGGCAATCAAACCTCTACCTCAACTTCATAGACTTTGACAAGGCCTTCCACAGTCAGCGTTGACCGCGAAGTAATTCGGAAACTACTCGAGTACTACGGCGTACCTCAAATATTCATCAAACTCATTCAACAGCTGTACGACAACGAACGCTACATGTCAAGTGATCCACAACGGAAAACTCAGCGAGGCGTTTGGAGTAAACACAGGAGTGAGACAAGGGTGCTTATTATCACCAATGATGATATTCCTAATTGTGGTGGACTGGATTATGCGTCGTCAGACAGCGGGAAACGAGAAGACAGGGATATCCTGGACCGACGTGAAAAACCTAGAAGACCTTGATTTCGCGCGTGGATGATTTATGTTTGATGTCACACAAAATCGAATACTTATAAGCGAAAACCGACAAACTGGTCGAAGAAGCAGCAAAGACAGGACTCCAGTTGAATATAGACAAGACGGGGGTTATGAAAATAACCAACCAACAACAACAACAGCAACAGCCAGCGCCAATCACCATCAATGGGAGGGATTTGAAAGAGCTTACTTCATTCATTCACCTATGTAGGGAGCACTGTCTTAACTACAGGAGGAACGGACGAGGATGTCAAATCGAGAATCGGGAAGGCGAGAATCACATTCACCAACCTGAAACCAATCTGGAAATCTTCGTCACTCAACAACACTCAACAACAAAATTCGGATTTTCAATACAAACGACGTCAAGTCAGTCAGTTCTTCTATACGTACGGATGAGAAACTTGGCGGCGGGTCACAAAGAATATTTCCAACAGCCTGTTGCAGACTTTTATCAACAACAACAACTGTCTTCGTTCTATACTAAAGATCGGATGGCCGGAAAGAACAAGAATCACCAACAAGAAACTATGGGAACAAAGAAACGAAACAAGAACCAATCGCCCGAGAAATATGCAGGAGAAAGTGGAGATGGATTGGACACTCGCTGAGGAGGCCGTTGGGTGGCATCGCGCGTCAGGCCATCGCTCGAGTGGAACCCGAAAGGGAAGCGGCGAGAGGGACATCCAAGGGTGACATGAAGGAGACCGTGTGAACAGGAGTTGAAACAGTATGAACTAACATGGATGCAGGTGGAAAGTACGGCAGAAGAAAGAAGCAAGTGGAGAAGTGCAGTTGAAGCCCTATGTTCCACTAGGAACCCAAGGGAACAATAATAATAATTTGTGTGTGTGTGTACATGAGGTTTGTCAAGTTTAGATAATTAATCAGGTAGGTAATACAAGAGTGATCTAATATAGAAACAAGGTTGGTTAATTAAACAGCAACTAAAGTAACATTGAGTTAGTTGGTAAGTTAGATGACGACGTAATATAATTGACTAAAATATTTCAACTTAGGTCAGGGTAGCAACACAGGTAATTACAGGTAGAGAATGACTAAGTAGAGGTAGGGTAGAGATCTTAACTTATTCAAATCGAATGACAACACTACAGGTCAGACCAATTTTGATAAGCATGAATAGGCTAGGGGTTGTGTATTCCTTCATGGTTTATGGAATGATGGCATCAGAGAGGCAAGTATAATACATATGTATGTTTTCTATAGTTTGGTTTGTAAGCGTTGGTTTTGTTTTTACGAGTTGATCACGGATTGATGTCTGTTAGAGAACTATTCAAAACCAGCCACAGGGAGTACTTTCAGACAGCCATCTGTTTCATCAGCCTAGTTTGGGACCCCCGACCGAAAGCTGCTACCTTGACATGGTGGTTGGGCTTGCATATCGCAATGACCCAACGAGCTACACTGGCTGGAACTTAAGTTCCTGTAGGTCCTATCATGCCAGAAAGGTTGTTTGGATAGCGGTTAGACTAAAAGCAGTTACCCAATCCAATTGCTATGACCCAAACAAAATCACAAAATATCATGCCGGATCGGTTGGGGCCCGAATTAACAACGGCCGCGCTTCCTGCTGCCGTGTCACAGGGCAGAAGTGATAAATATGCTATTGAGACACACGAAATGAAAAAGAACAAACAAAAACAGGCCGTGTGTGACCGGCCTCAAGCAGTTGTCCCCTGGGCTCTGCGGTCACGCAACAAACTTGCATGGTGTGGGCAGCCGGGAAGTAACAATCGCCCTCACAATCCGAAGTGCACACGAAACCTCTCTTATCCTCACTCATCTTTGTCTTCATCTTCATCTCTATTATCTTGCCTTCCTTTTACCAATGCGACTCCTCTACTTAATGGCTCTTCACTTCCTCTTCACTCTGTGTGCACTGATAACGATGGAAGTCAAAAAGCCACCATCGATAGTCTCTTAAAAGTTTGGGACCGGCTATTCAGCATTACGCACCCACCACAGGCGGTTTGAACCCCCGACCTTCCGGTTACAAGGCAAGCTAGCTGGGCTGTCATACCATTCAGCCACTCACTGGGACCCGATTCCTCAATGGCCAGCCAGTGCATGAATTCTAACTTCAACCAATTCGTGATGAATTTAGCGCAACCCCAACCATTGTCATCAGTTTGACACCCATCCTGGCTGGACCTCACTGGTCATGACTTCTCACTAGAACTGACTCCAGGTAACTGCATCCTGTAGCTATTGGACACTAGCGAGCATCAGAATAATTTTCTCGTCGTTGGAATAGTAGAATTTTCCAGATATCTGGTTGGACAGGTGTTGAATCATTCCTATTACACGTATTCTCTCTCAGTTGCTTCGATAAACAAAGCTTCTGTTATCAACTATTCTCTAGATTTCTTATCTTATTCAGGTCAACCAATCTAGATTTTGCTGCTAGGTTTTTATGCTCGGCTAGTCTGACTGACTGCCCTGTTCTACTACTTTGACCTATGTATTTGACCTGACAATCATTGCAGCATAAGGGTATTAGATAAACTAAATTGTTTTGTTTTAAAGGCTCCACTGGCAGGATTGATCCTTCAACCGACAAAGCTTGTTTCTAATTGAGTTTGTGGTTGGTTTGAATTCCAGCCACTTTTATTCCTGCCTGTCAGCATTGTTAAGAATTCTGCGTAAGGTGGGTGGTTTCCGAGGTTCCTTCCTTGTATGGAATTACTACTGATGATTTAGATTCCTTATTGTTGGTGTTGTCTTGCCCAGATTCGACTTGCATGTCGTCATTATTATTATTATCACTATCACTACCATCATTATTTATTTTATTTTTACATTTCCTTACATATTTCCTGACTAATTTATCAGGGTAATTATTAAGTTTCAAGGCTTCTCTTATATGTATCACTTCCTGTCTTAGATTTTCCTTGGTACTACTTAATTTTTGTGCTCTGTCACTTAAACATTTCACCAATCCTATTTTTACTGACATAGATTGGATGGGATGATCGGAAGTCCAAATATCTGTTTGAATATGTCAGTGGGTTTCCTGTAAACACACACTAGTGCGTGTTTAACTTCCCATCTTCTTTCCTCTTTTTACACTGTGCAATCTAACATTGCAAATCAATAAGTGATTTCAAAAAAATAATAAAACCAAGAAGTGTTGAGCGCAGATCTGCACATTCACAACTCGCGTGTTTTGTGTGTGTGTGTGTGCACACATGAAATGCAAACCCTTAAATACATATAAGCAAGAGAGTGTAACGCATATACGATAAGACGTAGGTAAATAAGAGATTAGTTAAGAAATCGAGAGCTATTTATTTTTAGATGCATATATACATTTGTACAATTTTATATTTTTTCGAAAGACAAGATTGCATATATTTACAAGACGTAAAAAAACAAGTCTAATTAACTAAAGTAAACATTATTTTTTCAGTTATTGAAATTTTGTAAGTTTCACTGTGTATTGAGTGATTTCATAAGGTGAATGAAAATGTTCTTCCAAGAGTTTCACAAGAGGCTAGATGATAATTTCATTAACGTTCAAAAATCTAATGAACATAACAGGCATAACATAATCTCAACTTCATCGACTTTGAAAAGGCCTTCGATAGCGCAGCGTCGATCGAGAGGTGATTTGGAAACTACTTCGCCACTACGGGGTTCCGCCGACAATTATACATCTCATCCAACAGTTAGCTGTGCGACAATGCTGCATGTCAAGTAATCCACAACGGGAAACTTACGGAATCCTTCGAAGTGAAGACAGGAGTAAGACAAGGCTACCTACTATCGCCAATGATTTTCCTGATTGCAGTAGATTGAATAATGCGACAAACAGCGAGCAATGAGGAAACAGGCATAAAATGGACTCACACAAAAACTTGGAGAATCTGGACTTCACCGATGATAAATGTCTGATTCTACACAAACTTGAAGATATGCAAGTGAAAAGCAAAACAAGTTGGCAGAAGAAGCATCCAGAGAAGATAGAAATTCAGGTGAACATAGAGAAAACAAAGCGATGATGAAGATTCCTGGGCAACACCAACAGCAACAGCAACAAAAACAACAGACAACAATCAGCCAGCATAAAAGGGAGGAACCTGAAAGAAACAACCTCATTCACCTACCCACCACCTACCTGGGAAGCATCGTTTCAACTACAGGCCGACGGAACTGACGAGGATATCAAAGGAAGGATCGGAAAAGCAAGACAAGCTTTCACTATTCTCAAGTCTGTGTGGAGGTCAACACTAAGCATTCAGCATGAAAATGAAAATAAGATCCGGATTTTCAACTCCAATGTGAAGTCAGTCAGTGCTACTATACGGATCAGAGACTTGGTCAGCGCGTCATAAAGAGCATCGCAAACAAACAACAGACCTTCGCTCAATACTCAAGATCAGATGGCCGGCCAGAAAAGATCAGCAACAGCGATCTCTGGGATCAAACCAACACAGCAGGAACCAATTGTGCAACAAATCTGCAGGAAGAGATGGAGATGGATTGGCTATACTCTGAGGAAAAAACCATCAAGTGAGTGACATCACTAGACAAGCCATTGCTCGAGTGGAACCCGAAAGGGAAGCGGATAGTCGGTCGTCCAAGAGTGACTTTGAGGAGGTCATGTGAAGAGGAGATGAAAGCATGTGGGCAGACTCGGAGCCAGGTGAAAGCTCTAGCAGAGAACAGAACGCATTGGAGACGCACGGCTGAAGCCCTATGTTCCTCTAGGAATTAAAGGAAATAATAATAATAATATAATAATAATAAGCAAAACCTAGGTGCAGGACTTCCTGCTATCTATAAAACACAAAATAATTGAGCCAGCAAAGAATATCATTTTCCATAAATTCCTCCTCCTCTGGCTCTACAATTATATATATGCGTGTTTATATATATAGAATATTCTAGATTAGTAGTCAATAACAATATTAGCGTGCTTTTTAAATAATAGAGAAACAGTTAGCTGAAACATTGAGAAGACTGAAACAACAAGGCTCCATCTCACAGAGTCAGTACACATCCATTAAACCAACTGGAACGTCCACACCAAGACTAAATAGCTCAGAAATGGTGTACCGCTTCGACGACCAGTATTAGATACGTTAAATTCACCATACCATCCCGTAGCCAAATGGTTAGTCGAACTCTTACAGCCTCTTCCTTACCGAGTTGGTGAAACACAGTGTTGTAAAAGATACTTTTGGATTTGTTGAAAGGATAAAAGATTTAAATGTTGACAATAAATTGATGAAATCATTTGATGTATCTCCTTTTATCACCAATGTGTATCAATTATGGAAAAAGTGGACCTTGTATGCGAAGACGAAACATCGATGTTGGCATTCCTATATCTTTTCTGATGAAAGAGCTTCTCTTGAAATGCACAATGAATGTCCACTTTTTTTTAAATAAGGAACTATATAGACAAATAAACGATGTGGCAATAGGGTCACCACTAGGACCCATTCTAGCCGATATTTTCCTTGCGAATCTAGAAAATGAGCCTTTGAAGGATGTTATTAATGAACTCGAATTCTATTGTAGGCACATGGATGATACATTTTTGATCATGGCAAAATGAGAAGGAAGGAAAGAACATCCTGGATAAATTTAATGAGGTTCATCCTTCAATGAATTTTACTATTGAGAAAGAAGAACACTCGAGTATTTCATTTCTAGACTACGTCCTTATGATCAGAAAAGAGGATGGCACAATAAGAAGAGGAAGTGTTTCTAGGAAACCTACATCAACTTACTGTCTGTATACTCATTTTCTCAGCTTCGTGCAATTGAAATACAAAGCTATCCATTGAAGAAATTATTTTAGGGATTCAGCTATGCCTCACATCTACTATCTTTAGATTCCAAGGCAAAATATTTAGACAAACTGAAGGTGTAGCAATGGGATCACCAATATCCCCTATCGTAGCAGATATATTTATGGAAAGCTGGGAAAATATGGCACTTAATACGTTTAATCCTACTCCAAAAATATGGTGGAGATATGTGGATGACACTTTCACAGTGTTAAAAACAGAACATATCTCTAGCTTCTTGACACACATAAACTCACTAGTGGAGGGAATAAAATTCACATTTGAAACCGAAAATGAACAAGGAGAATTAGCTATGTTAGATTGTAAAATAAAACGAATAGAAGAAGGCAAACTACACACTAGTGTTTATAGAAAACCAACGCATTCTAATAGATATTTAGACTTTAATTCATCTCATCCGTTAACTGTTAAGGCAGGCTTAGTTAAATGTTTAACAAACCGAGCAATGGCACTAAGTAGTACAAAAAAAGACCTAAATGATGAAATAAAACAGATACAAGAGGCGTTGGTTCTAAATAACTATCCTCTAAAATTCATTAGGAAGATTGAAAAACGCCAAAAGAAAAATAAAAAGAATTGTGAAACAGGTAATAATAACATAAATAAGAGGGAATATAAGTCATCTACAGTTATGCCATATAAAGAGGGGACATCTGAGACCCTACGTAGGATTCTCAACAAAGCAGGAATTAGGGTGGTGGGATTCAAACCTACACACTCATTCAGGTAGGACATGCTCTGTAGGTTAAAGGAGCCAGTTAACCCAATTCGACAAAATAATACAATTTACAAAGTACCCTGCAATGACTGTGAGTCAGGCCAACTACCTACATAGGTCAAACTAGTAGATTGGGCAGGGGTAGTCAGAATGTCGGAACATAAGAATTTAGCTGAGGGAAGAATGGCTGACACCACTCGAGAAGGTAAGTAATTTAGAAAAAAAGGTCAGCACTGCATTGCACTACATGCATGCATTAACACACAACCACACAATAAAATGGTAAGTGGAGAGGGTTAAACTTCTAAGAAGTAATCTATGTAGGTGGAGAGTGAGAGAGGTTGATTACTGAATCCTGACTGGTTCATCGAGTCTACACCCAACACAACACATGCAACAGAAATGACTCAATCCAAATACCAGAGGTATAAATGGAAGATATTATTACCACCAGTCAGTCAAATCACAATTTCAATTCACGTACATCACAACATTCTAACAAGTTACTCACTTATTTTGACTATAGGAGAAGCACTCGTCTTATTTCCCATCTGATTGTAATTGATCAATAACACTCATATTATTATTATCATTATTTCTAAATGTACATCATCTCATATTACTGATTTGTATTCAAATGTCTAATCATCAATTCCACTCATGTATATGAATGAAGGAAGACGAAAGTTGTGTGAGTGAGTGAGTGACTTGATATGATGATTATGAGTGGCAATAATGAATTGTGCTCGAAGCGTGTGGTCGCATCAGTTAATATTACTTACTGTATAACACTACACACACTGTGTGTGACAGTTTATCAAAACAGAAAATCTTATCCATAATGGAGTAGTTATACTCTACCACACCACACCACAGTGACCAAGTATTGTACTTAAATCAATAATACGCAGATTCAATGACCTGATTGAGAAAAACATTTTTTTATCATACTCAACAAATTTGACTATTCTAATCAGTGAATATGTTTCACAGTCTAGGCTTAATTCAACTGAGATACCCTGGAAATGTGTAACTGACCTAATGACCTATAAAGTCAAGCGATGGCTGATGGATGGTATTTCTAGTTAGAGAATACCAAAAAAAATAACAGGTTCAGCTAATTTTTCTGTATTTAGTTTTAGCCAGACCGTGTGATTTTTTTTAATTTTATTTTTTTTATTATTTTTGATTACAGCTTGATTCTACACCGTATTTTTGATACAAATATGGAATTTTCACTATGTGATATCGGTAGCCCAAATTTTGCAGACTGACCATTGATATCAGGTGTGAGTTGGCAGGGGATCGAACCCCGGACCATGTGCATGGTCGGCGAGACACCTTACCACTGTGCGACGCGATGATGATGATGATAATGAAGACAGTGTTGACCAGTTTCGCTAAAAATAACAGCAAACACTATGTAGATAGTGTGTGTGTGGAAGTGGTCTGGAGTAAAATCTGCCAGTAAATTTCTTTTTCTTCTCAGAATAACTCATCAAAGGATGTGTTCCTGTTCTTTTTCTTTTCTTTTCATTGATGATTTTACTGTCCTGTTGCATTTTCTACAAATCCTGGATAAATTTAAAGACGTTCATCCTGCAATAAATTTTACTATTGAGAAAGAAATAGACCCTAGTACTTCATTTCCAGACGTACTTCTGACCAGAAAAGAGGATGACACAATAAGAAGAGGAAGTGTATATAGAAAACCTACATCAACTGATTGTGAGTACACTCATATTCGTGCTCTTGAAATAAAAACGCAATCTGATAAAGTGCTGGGTCCACCACAGAGCAAAAACAATCTTCTCGGATGAATGTCTTGATTAGGAACTTAATAATATGAAACGGTTGATGAGTGAAAATGGTTATCCAGAAACTTTTATTGATAAGAATATGAATCTAAAATCAAGGCAGCTCAAGGTACACCAACAGTTCCGAGTCAAAGGAAGGCCTTATTCTTACAAATGCATTCAGTTCTTTGGGGACAACATCAGCGAGATACTAACACAGCGGCGCCTTAGAAATGAGGCGGTAAAACGAAGAGCATTCAGTGCTGCTGGTGAATTACGCGGTGTCTTCAAAACCACACAACCCTATTTTGCGTTCGTCCCGGAGTAAAAGGCATACTGACTAATTTCACCTCTTCTATGTGTATCTACCAATACAACTGCTCATGCTGTGGAGTGAGCCAGTTACTTGCATAGGCCATACAATTAGGCATGTTTCTCGTCGAATTTCCGAACATCACCCACCCTTCACAGTGGTTGGTTGGTTAAGCAAAGGACAAACAAAATCTATCTATTCGAAGCGCTATTCTATCTCACTCATCTTGTGGATACACAACACAAGACTGATTGATGTTAACCAGGCGGCTTTCAGGGTCATTTACCGCATACCAACTAACAAATCTCAATTTCGCCTTAACAGTTCGACTACTAAATATTGCTGAGGCTGGCTGGCTGGCTGTTGGGATCCAGATTAACAAGCCTAATTTGTGCATCTAAAAGAAATTGGTTGGTTCAGACATTATCCTTACCCACTTGGCCATCTAAGTTTGAATGATCGTGAATTTTTGTGTAATTTTTCTAATTTTAGTTGATATTCCATTTGCTACTATATCTTTATTATTATTATCATTATCATTATAATTTAAGCATGTTTAATGAACTGTGGTAATTCGATTGTGATCTTACTTTACAAATCGATATTATTTAAACAGCACACACTGATATTGCTATTGACTACTAATCTAGAATATTCTGTGTATATAAACATGCATATATAGATATAATTGTAGAGCGAGAAGAGGAGGAGGAATTTATCGAAAAGGGGGATATTCTTTGCTGGCTCAATTATATTTTGTATTTTATAGGTAGGTGTCTGAATGAATATTTTTGCAATATTGAAACTAATGTGAGATGGGATTTTAGTTTCAAGACATAATTAATCGAAAGAAACTTCTGTATATGGCTCGTGGAATAAGATAACAGCAGACCAAATATGAGTCATTTAGTTGTCGAGTCGAAGAAAGGATATGTTGTGTTATTTATTCAGATTTATTTGTGTGTTAAATGAGCATGGTTTATGAAGGAGAACTATATATAGATAAAGTGACTATTATTATTCACTGCTTGCTTACTGAGTAGAACAGAGGACTTTAGCGGAACATCTGCACTGCACTGCACTCACCATCACCTGCCACACCATGACTGTCAACAAGCCACCCCTGTTCACGTGATCTCCACACCACACTGGTACACCCACCGGACTCGTCTGTCCCACTTTCGCTTCAGTGAAGGGTCTTGCACGCTACCTCACTTGAATGTCTCCTCAGCTCAGTGTATATTCAGTCCATCTCTTTTCTCTTCTTTGTTTGTGTTCTTTCGGTTATCGATTCTTGGTTGGTTTACCGACAGAGCACACAAAATACTAAGCCTTCCTGACCGGCTGGCTATTTGCTAATGAGAAGAATAAGAAATTCAGCAAAGATATCTTTTCGGCGATTTCATTTTCAAAAGCTGTACAATCGCATTTAAATACATAATTTCACATAGAGACAATTCTTGTTTAATTCTACATAATTATGACAGCGAATAAAAGGTGATAATTATTACAAACTGGATATGGTTTTACGAAACAAAATTACGCAGGATTAGAACGCATATCAAGTGTGTAAAAATGAGCATGGATACAAAATTGAAATAATAATTTTCAACTTGAGATGGGAATCAGGAGGTGCGAATATAGATTACAAGAGCCTTAGAAACACAAAAAATTGCACAGGATTAAGATATAATTGCAAATTTTTTTAAACGGATTATAAATGTGAACAGGAAAAGCATGGAAACAAACTTAAAATAACTGTTTTTATAACTGGAAAAGAAATAGGGTGAATCGAATGAAGACTGAGGGAGTAAGAATCACACACACATAGCGAACGAAAAAGGATCAAAAAACAAAAGCATAAAAGAAAAAGAACAAAAAAACAAAACAAAAAACGGAAGCTACGGTAACATACCGAACTAAGTCTATGGTAGTTGTAGAGGTTGGACTAATTTCTTTTCGACACACAGCTCCGGCTTCTCGATGCATATTGCGAGGGCTTCTGCAGTACAGAGAAGTCGGAAACAAACTGCTTTCGGTAGGTTCCTGTTGACTTTGTAAATTACTTTGAATGAATCAGTTGAGATGTTGTGGGCGGTGTTGATCAGATAGATGTTCAATAATGGCACTTCTGATTGAACCGGTGCCTCCTCTTTGCAGCCAGGCTGGGTAGTGTTCTCTAACACGTTTTGAAAGGACGCGCATACAACGACCTATGTACCTTGCTCCGCACGAGCAGGTGAACTGGTAAATGCACATTGAATTGGTCATATGCGACAGTTTGTCCCTTCCATTGCTCCGAAGAAGTGGTCGGCTAGAGAATGTCACTCTTAGAGTTGCTGCCGGAAAAGTCTTCTTCAGGGATTTGGAGATTCTCCTTTTAAGGATATCTGCTGCCAGGTCTCCCCTGAATTCCAGATTCAGATAGAGTGTCTTCTTTTGCACTGAAGTGTATTCTTCTCTTTTTGGCCTTGGTTTCATGTTCTTCTCCACGAAACGTGGCGGGTCTCCGTTTTGAATCAGGATGCTTTTAAGGAATAGAAGCTCTTCTTCTAAACAGCCATCACTACAGATTCTTCTGGTACGGTGGGCTAGTGAGATGATGAGAGCTATTGAGTATTTAACAAAGGGAGCAGATGTGATGAAATCCTGCCCACAGTAATCTGTTGGAAACAGTTTTGATGATGCTTCACATCTCTGAATCTTATAGGCTTGACACAAGTATTGAAAACAGGAGTGTTGTGTTCCTTAACCTCAATTCTGTAAACCATACATAGAGTAGTAGTGTGGTGAGTGCTACTTATAATCCGATATAAGTAGTATATCAGGAACGAAGTAACAACATGAGAGGTGATATTGCAAACTACGTACTCGCTTGCCCACAGTGTCAATTGATGAAGGGTGATCGGTGCATTCGGATCGCTGTGGTCGAATGCACCGATCACCCTTCATCAATTGACACTGTGGGCAAGTGAGTACGTAGTTTGCAATATCGCCTCTCATTTTGTTACTTCGTTCCTGATATACTACTTATATCGGATTATAAGTAGCACTCACCACAGTAGTAGTGAGTGTGAGTGCCATCAGGGCCATCAATATGCCTTTACCTCATAATATTTCACAGTGATCAGTTTTTGATGTTTTTGTGTTCTCTGAGCTGGATAGTTAATTTGCGTAGCTTTCATCACCCTACTGGGTGACATCTTCAGCGCATACTTCAATTTGAAGTAAGCTTTTAGATTTCTCCACGAGTTTATTAATCATCTCTCCTGGCGACCTTGGACGTGATTGGTTGTTTTTGTCTGTTTTCACACCTTCTAGGTTACTTGTATTGTCACTCATTGTTTCTTTGGCTTGAACTTTGACCCTTTGTGTGTGATCAGTTTACTTTAGTGTGTGTGTGAAATCTGAGTACCAGATAGTCGCTAATAATGGAATACATGACGTCCTTTATGCCACTGTGTACAACACCTTCACCTGTGAGACTGAAGTCAAGCGAATGAACTTTTGACTAACCAGGTTACCTATACAGCAGGAATAATGATATAATCATCATACAAGTGAAAACTGTTGTCAAATATCTACCGAAATAGGGAGAAATCTCTTTGATTATTGATGTTTATGATAAGTGAATTAGTGTAATGAACCCCATTAATCTTGCTGTTTAAATAACATCGAATCAATAATAATAATACCAGTGGATTACAGCTCAATAGCATCAACATAACAATACACACTGAATGTCAGTTGAATTAGGAAAGATAATATTACAAATTCATGAATTTATAGTCTCTACTGCAGCCCAGCCAGCCAGGGCAGAAGTAGTGGCTGGCAGGCTGAACTTGCTTCTTCTCCACACACAGAGCACTCACTGGTTGTTTGAGGCGAATTGCAATAGCCTCTGCTGTTTGGAGCATGCGGTGGGTGCTTCGATGATGATTTTGTCAATTTATTAGGCACCCGGTAGATGATGATAGAGAAGGATTCTTCAATGCTGGCTGGTTTGCACCAGATGGTCCAATATCGAACTGTTGATGATGGTTTTCACTACACACCTTTACTTAGTCATAGTGGGAGATGTTCTCGAGCAAGAAAGACTTTCCTTTTAGTTCTGACCTAGCTGTTTTCTGTTTTTCTCTTTTCTTTTTCAGCAGTTCGCTTTCAAAATATAAAATTATTATTAGTATTCCACAGGATAGATCAAGAACCTTCTGGATATATTCCCAATTGCTTTTGACCTATTTTTTTGTTTAAATTATTCAGTATTTGATAGTGTGGAATATTGCCATATTATGAATTAAAAGTCAATCTGAACGAAGAATATTCTTTTCAATAATTTCCCTTATTCAGGTTCTTACAATTATGAAATATGCAATTTTTGTTGTCGTTGGTTCTGCAGGGGAGAAATTAAGTGCATAAAAAGCTTGATCCTGTCACACTTGGCCGGGACTACTGGACACCATATCGATATCAACACAGCTTTCAGGGTTATATACAGATACCAAATTCCGAAGTCGTTTTCACGTACAGTTTGCTTACTTCTCCTACACATAACTGAAGCTGTTATTGCAATAAGATCGACTAAACCGGAAGTTTGTATCCAAAATAAACACGTCCAGACGCTGTTCCTACCGTGGCCAAACTTGGATTGATGATTCTTCTTCTCAACAAGAGTGCTCCTTCCCCTTAACCCTGTTGGCTTTTTATTCCTTTGCTTATTATTACAAATATTACTATTACTATTATTATTATTCGTCATAATTCATGCCCTTCATGCAAACATTCTCTCAATACTATCGAATATTTCATTTATGCTATCCGGACTTATTATTAGTAGTGATATTATCTCTTTTCTCAATATATGCCTCCACCTGTTTCATTTCACATATTCGTTATTTCATTATGAACCACCTCTCATTGCAGTCTTACTATCTCCTCCTCTTGATTCAATACCACTTTGTACTAGCGTGTCACTCATTCACTCACCTGACACCTTTTATAACCTTGAACTGACTTGTCAATTTTCCTACGCCACACACTCTACAAATCTATTATGACTAATCACTACCAAAATTGTCTCGCATTTTACAATATTTTGTAATCGAATTCAGCCCAGAGCACGTTTGTCACACACAAATACGACTATTTCTTTCGACACCCTATAACTGCTAATCTCTTATTCTACATTAAAAATATATCCGCCGCGCAACTGGCCATCATTATTGTAATGACAACAAATACGTTATATTTTATAATTGTAAGAACCTGAATTTGAATATATTTGTGTGTTGAAGTTTTAGTAGCAATTTGGTTAAGTTTTGGGGGTGGAGTTGCTAGCACCACGCCCCAACCCTCCCTCTTTATCCGGGCTTGGGACCGGTTAGAGTACTAGTGACCTAGTATTCTAGGCGAGGTCTTCTCAGACAGTGGGAAACGAGAAGACAGGGATATCCTGGACCGACGTGAAGAACCTAGAAGACCTGGATTTCGCGCGTGGATGATTTATGTTTGATGTCACACAAAATCGAAGACTTACAAGGGAAAACCGACAAACTGGTCGAAGAAGCAGCAATGACAGGACTCCAGGTGAACATAGAAAATACAGAGGTTAGGAAAATAACCAACCAAAAACAACAACAAAAACAGCAGCAACAATATCCAGCGCCAATCACCATCAATGGGAGGAATTTGAAAGAGGTTACTTCTTTCACTTATCTAGCTAGGGAGCATTGCCTCAACTACAGGAGGAGGAACGGACGAGGATGTCAAATCGAGCGAGAATCGGGAAGACGAGAAACACATTCATCAACCTGAAACCAATCTGGAAGTCGTCACTCAGCATCAACAACAAAATTCGGATTTTCAATACAAACGTCAAGTCAGTCAGATCTTTTATACGGATCAGAAACTTGGTAGGTCACCAAGAATATTTCCAACAGCCTGTTGCAGACCTTTATCAACAACAACTGTCTTTGCTCTATACTGAAGATCAGATGGCCGGAAAGAACAAGAACCAACAAGAAACTATGGGAACAAACAAACAAAACAAGAACCAATCACTCAACAAATATGCAGGAGAAAGTGGAGATGGATTGGACACTCGCTGAGGAGGCCGTTGAGTGACATCGCGCGTCAGGCCCTCGAGTGGAACCCGAAAGGGAAGCGGCGAGTGGGACATCCAAGGGTGACATGGAGGAGATCGTGTGGGGAGGAGATGAGACAGTATGGAATAACATGGACGCAAGTGAAAAGTACAGCACAAGACAGAAGCAAGTGGAGACGTGCAGTTGAAGCCCTATGTTCCACTAGGAACCCAAGGGAACAATAATAATAATAATAAGAACCTGAATATGGGAAATTATTGAAAAGAATATTCTTCGTTCAGATTGACTTTTATTCAGTATTGCCTAGAGATTACAGAAAACGGAAATTGAATTCAAAAATATGTCACTAAATTCAAACAAATAGTAATTTTGTTGTTGTTGTTGTCGCTAAAAGACTAACTGTGTTAGTTGGAAAAGTGAACAATCTACCCCTACTAAACAGGAAGCCTGAAGAATAGTGAGGTAGAGAGAAAAGGAAGGAACGAGCAAGGGAGAAACGAGATAGTCAGATAAGGAGATGAGATCAAATGAGAGGAGAAAAACAAATAAAATCTAAGACACAAGAAATTCTTTCTCATATATCTATATATAAACATATATATACTTTTAGCCTATATAAAAACATAAAGTCTTATCTACACATCCACACCTGCTTGTTGTGTGGAGCAATTTTCATTTTTCGGGAAAACAATCATTCAAATTGTCCACTATTATAAGAAAGAAACATACAAAATCACCAGGGAATTTCATTCAGAAAGAAAAGAAAGAAAGACATCATTGATTTTGATGGTGACGTCCATAATTGTAACGATAAAAAACCAGCATTTTCATTGAACACTAGTCAGTCAGTAACTAGTGTGATGTGTTGGCTAGTCCTCCTGTCTTTGGTGCAGACTGAATTCTATCAGTCAGTCAGTCAGGTTTGCAATGTGGCCACCATTCCACCAGGTGGCTAGCTCGCCATCACACGGTGCACACAATGATTTGATGATGATATTAGATAGTTGAAGGCAATCGGCGGCAGAGGAAGCCTTGCCTAGACCTAGGTTTCGTGCTGCTTGGCACTCGTCAGCAAGGCGTATCTGCAACCACATTGAAGGAACAGCTCATGTCCCACCCATCTGAGATTCGAACCCGCGTCACCCCTTCAGTGAGTACTGCAGTCAGAGATGTCACCACTGAGCCAGCTATTTGGACTGGTCGATTGATCTCCTGTAGGACTGTGCTGTAGTGGGTATTTTCATTGGACACTAGTCAGTAACTAGTATGACGTAACAACTGTGAAGTACTCCACCCCACCCCGCTTCTCTAACTATTCCCTAACTGATATCAACTAGTGATGAATCCAATTAAATCTTTGCAAACTGGCACTTGAAAATTGTCAAATTGATGTTTCTTGACTGTTTCACTCAAATAAATTCAAATTAGCATTTATTTATGTTTAAAACAATTATTTCCCTTTGTGAATTTAGATAAAGCAATAAGAAGACATAATATATCATCAAATCAATGTGTGCACCGTGATGGCGAGCTAGCACCTAGTGGCATGGTGGCCACATTGCAAACCTGACTGACTGACTGATAGAATTCAGTCTGCACCAAAAAAAGGACTAGACACGTCACACTAGTTACTGACTAGTGTCCAATGAAAATACCCACTACAGTCCTACAGGAGATCAATCGCGAGTCCGAATAGCTGGCTCAGTCGTAACGTCTCTGACTGCAGTATTCACTGGGTGACGCGGGTTCGAATCTCAGATGGGCGGGACATGAGCTTTTCACGAGTTGAAGACATGAAAAGGTTGACTGTTTTTGATCATAGATGTCTATGATCTCTTTCTCACGTTAGGTGGTATAATAAGGTAAGTAATGTTGACGTTAGGTTAGCGTAGAGTGTTGGGCAAAGAGGGAAAATCAATCGACGAGGCTATAAAGTTACATAGATTGAGATGGCTAGGTGACGTGCTGCGCATGCCTAACCATCGCCTCCCCCTCCCGACGGGCATTACTAGCTGATATATGTGCAGGTTGGAAAAGAGTAAGTGGTGGCCAAACAAAAACATGGCCTCATCAATCCATGAAATCCTTGACAGTTAAACTGAGTCAGGTAGGGAGGGAGATGCAGACTTCCGGGTTGGGGCCCGCCCTCGGGACTCTAAGAATCAATGGCTGGAGACAGACAATAGGTGACATGGCTCAAAATCGTTGTCAATGGCTTACGCAGATGTATTCAGTCTCTGTAATCTTTCATATTCCTTTCTACCATTACTCATTCTGTTTCACTCTTATACTTGTCAAAACTCTATTGATTCTCTTCACTCATCCATCTTCTTGTCTACCTTTGTGTGCTATTTGGAACGTGGCAACTCGAACTGCTGCACTTCGGTGCCAAGTTCTATGTTGAATCCAAACAGACAGACAGACAGACATGAGCTGTTCCTTCAATGTGGTTTCAGATACGCCTTGCTGACTGACTGACAGGTGAGTGCCAACTAGCACGAAACCTAGGTCTGGGCAAGGCTTCCTCTGGCCGATTACATCCAACTATCTAAAGCCAGCATTTGCTAACCAACAAGATCAACTAACAAAACACGCTTATTTCTCATTTACCGTATAACCCGTATAATTTCCTGCATAATTGAAACAGACAGTGACAGGCAACAGAAACGGCATAATTACACCTTGTTAGTAGAATCAATAATTTTCCTGGTACAACTTGTTTCAAAATGTTCAGCTGGTACATAAATGAATTTAGATAAAGCAAATAAGAAGACGTAATTTGTCTGAATCGTATGTAATGTTGTATTTCCGCAAAACACATTTCGAACAATCTGATCCACACACACGGACTTGTCATAGGAATATATATATATGAAATTAATAAAGAGTTAAGAGGTGGGTGAGAAAATAGACTTGACTTAGGTCAAGTTAAAAGGAGGACATATTGAAGGTCAAAATAACAATGAAGATGAATGACTAAACCAAATAACAGAGGTAATAGTACATCTGCCCTGGCTGGTATCAAAACAAAGTTTACCAACAAGGAAGGTAGGTTTAGTTAGTGTGATGACGAATTGCTGCTTTGAACGCATAAAGGTGGTTTAAACTTTCTAACTGCCACCTAGGGCTTCGACAAACTTTAGAATACGCCCTCACCCAAACACGCTTCTATAGATAGCTTTAAAAGATGTGTTAGTTAACGTCAATTTTATGTCCTGTCTCCTCTGTAATATGTTTCGCAATAGAGGAGCTAGCTAGGTCTTCGTCTGTTCTCACCATTAATGGGTTCTGAAGATTCCATTTGTTTCTGGAGCCATTTAGGAATATGCTGTGAATCCAGCCCGTACTTGCAGAGATCGACGAGTCCTCCTTATGTATGTTTGTGTGTGTGTCCACAGGTACATTCAAATAGGTAAATTCAGAGCATATTCCTAAATGACTCCAGAAACAAATGGAATCTTCAGAACACATTAATGGTGAGAACAGAAGACCTAGCTAGCTCCTCTATTGCGAAACATATTACAGAGGAGACAGGACATAAAATTGACGTTAACAAATCTTTTAAACCTATCTATAAAAGCGTGTTTGGGTGAGGGCGTATTCTAAAGTTTGTGGAAGCTAACCGTAGCTGGCAGTTAGGAAGTTTAAACCACCTTTATGTATTCAAAGCAACAATTCATCCCACTAAACATACCTTCCTTGTTAAACGTTGTTTGTTTTGATACCGACCAGGGCAGATGTACTATTACCTCTGTTATTTGGTTTAGTGATTGATCTTCATTGTTATTTTCACCTTCAATATGTCCTCTTTTTAACTTGACCTAAGTAGTCAAGTCTATTTTCTCACCCACCTCTTAACTCTTTATTAATTTCATATATATGTACTCCTATGACAAGTCCATGTGTGTGTGATGGATCAGATTGTTCGAAATGTGTGTTGCGCAAATATGACATTACACACGATCAGACAAATTACGTCTTCTTATTGCTGCTTTATGTAAATTCATAAAGGGAGCACTAATTGTTTTAAACATAAATAAATGCCAATTTGAACTTATATGAGTGAAACAGTCAAGAAACTTCAGTGTTATTTGACAATTTGAAAGGGCCAGTTTACAAAGATTTAATTGGATTCATCAATAGATGAAATCAGTTAGGGAACAGCTAGAGAAGGGGGTGGAGTGGAGTACTTGACAGTTGTTACGTTCTAGTTTATGACTCTTCAGTGGAATGCTCCCACCACGGCTCGAACTCAGGGCTTTTCACTCTCAAGGTGACCTCGTAGACCATTTGGCCATTCGGAAACAATTCAGTGGTCGTAAAGTCGCAGCCACGAGCCAGTGTCATCACTGGTTAAATGGTGAAAAGTCGTGATCAGCGGCTTTCTCTGAGACAGACAAGAGGACAGTTAATCACTGATAACACTTCATTTTACGATCCATTAGTAACAAAGACCCCCCGGGAATCACAGTATCAGTAAATCGAAAGCATTCTCTTGAATTCAATTGAATTTTAAAGTTATTTCCCATCGATTGGTTGGACCAAAATGCTCGGTCTCTTAGGTTGGCTTCTTGTACAGATGCTTTGACGATGTCTGGGCATCTAGTTAGGATTCATTTGGTGGATGGTGACTAGCAGTGTAATCCAGTCCAGGATAATGCGCATTTCGTCCGTCCTATTTGGGACTCGTCATTTGGCTGAAGGATGTACCTGTATTTCCCAGTGAGTTAGTGATGATGTTCCCCGCAACGGGGCTCGAACCCCATGCCTAGATCTCACTGCTTGTCACCATCCACTACGTGACTGATGAGTAAAAAGTATCCGTGAGATAACAAATCTAACAGCAACACACATTGCTGCGGCTGTGGCTGAATGGTAAACGAGTTTGCTGGCCTTGTAACCGGAAGGTCTTGTGTTCGAACGGCCTGTGGTGGGTGCGTACTGCCGATGATTCCCAAACTAAGCTGATGAAACAGCTGGCTGTCCAATACTGCCTTTGGCTCGTTTTCAATGGTTCTCTAACTGATATCAATCCGTGATCAACCCGTAAAAAAATTATACTTGTAAAATCTCAGCGAAATTGAAATGATTAATTCCAACGTTTCCTTGTGTTCGTCGCAATCTGGTCCGAACTTCTTCAGGGAAATTAATCGAAATTAACATAACAGAGGTTTGCATATATAAGAAACATATCTTGTTTTTAAACCTTGTCCAATCATGAGTCATGAAACAGGTATCAACAGGTATAATAAACAAAATTGTATGAGCTGTGATCAAAATTTGACCTCAGACTTTCAACATTAGTCTACTTTTGTTAAAATATATGTGTATATGCAGTACACAATGGTGTGTGTGTGTGTGTGTGTGTGTGGGGTGAACAGTCATAAAACATTTTCTTAGTCTTTCCATAAGAAGACGTAGACAATCGGGAATTATGACCAAGTATGATTAATAGTTGATGCATATCCAATTTTTACTTATTAATCAGGATTTACCATGCATCAGCTAACATCACACCACACCTTCACGTCTGTTCAAACTGTTGCGATTCACCCATATATGTACGGCTTCTGCAGTCAATCTTTCTTTATATGAACCAAAATCTTTCTGTAGAACCTTAGTCCTATCAAAGTCAATTTTATGTCCCGTTTCTATCGAATGCAGTGCAATCGCTGAGTTGTTTTCTAGCTTCTTCAAGTCTGCAGAGGTCTTTGGAACCACCTTTAGACATTGTTTATGCTCTTTCACTCTTATATTCGAATTAATCATTTCAATTTCGCTGAGATTTTACAAATGTCTACTTCTCACTTGGCGCTCAATTATTTTGCAACTATCCGGTCAAATCTTGATCACAGTTCATATGTATAAGCATTCTGTAGCTTGATGATCGCGGTGAGAAGCTGTGATATCATTATTACGGGGACTAAGCATCTGTTCCTAAAGATATGACAATCTAAACATCACAAAATAATAATAATAATGACGACATGCATGTCTAATGTGCGTAAGATAGTGACATCACCAACAATTAGGAATCTAAATCATCAGTAGTAATTCCATACAAGGAAGGAACCTCGGAAACCACCCACCTTACGCTGAATTCTTAACAATGCTGACAGGAAGGAATAAAAGTGGCTGGAATTCAAACCAACCACAAACTCAATTAGAAACAAGCTTTGTCGGTTGAAGGATCAATCCTGTGGAGCCTTTAAAACAAAACAATTTAGTTTATCTAATCCCCTGTCTGCTGCAATGATTGTCAGGTCAAATACATAGGTGAAAGTAGTAGAACAGGGTCAGTCAGTCAGACTAGCCGAGCATAAAAGCCTAGCAGCAAAATCTAGATTGGTTGACCTGAATAAGATAAGAAATCTAGAAAATAGTTCAGCAGCTATCGCAAGCACTACATGCAGTTACACACAACCATACAATAGGCTGGATGGGATAAGATGACAATTTTGAAATCTAATTTAACAGAGTGGATGGAGAGGGAGATTCACAACTGAAGCTTTGTTTATCAAATCAACTGAGAGAGAATACGTGAAATAGGAATGATTCAATCCCTGTCCAATCGGATATCTGGAAAGTTCTACTACCCCAATTACGATGACAAATAGGAGAGGACAAAGAAAACTGTAAAACTCAAGTTTCGAAGTTGTGTGATTGTAATTGATGAAATGATTATGAACAGCAATAAATTTTGTTCGAAACTTTGTCATCCAGTATGCAGTAATACTGTTTCACTGTGTGATACATCTAATGAACAAACTGATATGGAAAAGTGGAAGTGAAAGGCTTGAAATTTGACCTGGTGAAAATATTTTGCTCTATGAGAAGCAATCTAGTCGAACGTTCACATTGCAAAATTTGAAGAAGATGAATACAGCCGATACAAAATGCACCATGAGGAATATTTTGAAATTGAAAAAAGAAACTTGAGTTATTTTTAAAATTTGTAATTCAGCAAGTTAGGAGAAGTCTCAGAATATGGTAGGAAGTAAGAAGTAGAAAAAGCATGCAGAATTCAAGTTTGAAATGAGGAACTGCCTGTACGCGTCAACACGCTCAGCTCTCACAATATATAACACTCCACCTATGCTATTCAGCTTCACTTTGGTAATACAATTTTAAAAGGGAGGTCTGGTGAAGTTTTGCTGACCAGAATAACATCGGATACTGAAGAAATGGCCTAGTATTCGGTGTGTATTCTACTCTTGATAGTCATGTTTAATCTAGTGTTTTGAAATACATTCAGGGAAGTATGAGTTTTAAGCGACTTGTGTGTTATCTGACATGATAAGAGTAAGCTGATTTTTAGACCTGGGAGTATTGGACAGCTGTTTCGTCAGTCTAGTTTGGGACCGGCTATTCAGCAGTATGCACCCACCACAGGAGTTCGAACCCAGGACCACGTTCTGGGTACAAGACCAGCGAGCTCGTAGACCATTAAGTCACTCACTAGGATCCGATCCAGTGGCCAGCCAGTCCATGAATTCTAACTTCTGCCAATTCACGCACGACATAGCGCGACCATTTCGCAATGTCTTCCTCGATGAGTGAGTTACTGCCTCATCTTCAACCTGTTGTACCCTACTGTCACGGCTTCCCACTAGAACCCCAGGTCACTGCCTATCTGAATACGGCCAGTCGCTAGTGAGCATCAGATTAATTTTCAAGTATTGGTTTTGTAGGGAATTTTGTGTGATTGCATGGAGGATTTCATTTCATGAGCTAACATCAGTTAGAGAACCACTGGAAACCCTACCGGGAGTACTGGAGAGCTGTTTCGACCTAGTTTGGGACTATTCATCAGTACGCCCCCCTTAGGGGTTCGAAGCGAGGATCTTGTGGTTATAAGCTAGTAGACCAATAGTTCTCTAACCAATGTCAGCTCATGATGAAATCCTGTAACCAATAAACCAAATCCCTACAAACCAACACTTGAATATCGATGATATGCTCACTGGCGACTTGCCCTATTCAGGTAGGTAGTTACTTGGACTTCTAGGTAGAAGTCGTGACCAGTAGGGTGCAGCATGTTGGGTGTGAAGACAAATACTCGCTAGCTATAAAATTGGCTAGTGGTCACGCAATGTCGTGAATTGTCAGAAGTTAGAATTCATGCCATGGCTGGACATTGGATCGCGTTCCAGTGAGTGGCTCAATGGTCTACGAGCTCGCTGGTCTTGTACCCAGAACGTGGTCCTGGGTTCGAACTCCTGTGGTGGGTGCGTACTGCTGAATAGCCGGTCCCAAACTAGACTGACGAAACAGCTGTCCATTACTCCCTGGTTGGTTTTCCAATGGTTCTCTAACTGATGTCAGCTCATGATGAAATCCTGTAACCAATCAACCAAATCCCCCCAAACCAACACTTGAATTTTTAGACACTGAAGAGGCTCAAAGCCGCTGTTTGTTCTTCAAACATTTTTAAAAATCTCAATCTGTAGTTCAGCAGGAGAAAAACGCTTTCCTAAATTATCTGTATAGGTAGTTCTTTAGACACTCGCTGACAATATATCACCTCTAAATTCAGAACCTCTATAGAAACGCTTCTTTTGAACTGTTACTTTATGCTTCTCTCCACCAATAAATCTTCCAGGGTGGGGGGGCGTATCCATTCGAGTCTTCCCAGCTCATCATTAGCTGTATCACTAGTCGTGGATGATGATAGTTTAAACAGTTCGGCTTCTCCGAAATGTTGATATATCAAACCAAAAGCCCTCAAGGAAAGCACAAAGAAAATCGCCTTACCATATATAAATGATATCTCAGAAATCACTACAAGACTCTTCAAACCTTTAGGAATTCACGTTGCACACAAACAAACAGAGTCGGTTCACTCAATTCTATGTCAACCAAAAGACACAACAGCGAAAGAAGATAAAACCAACATCTGCATCTACAAAATAGATTGTATCAACTGCGAAAAACACTACATTGGCCAAAGTGGACATCCCTCCTCTTCGTCTTCGTATCCACGAACATAAGCTAGCCGTCAAAAGACATGACATCCACTCCCTCACTCACTCATATCGCCTCATTGCATACAGACAACCACGGACATCAATTCGACTGGGACAACCAATGTTCAAATATTAGACAGAGGAAACAACACCGAGAATGCTAGAGAATTTTTAGAAGCCTACCTGGTATTCCAGTGAATCATCAATCAATAGACACATCGAGATAGACAAAATTTACCAATCAATAAGAAGGAAACCTCACACACAAAGAGACAAGGGGTTCAAGTCAAAGAAACAATCAGTTCCAATACAAGTAGCCGTAGAAGGTGTGAAAACACACAAAAACAACCAATCACGTCTAATGTCACCGACCAGGAGAGATGATTAATAAACTCGTGGAGAAATCTAAAAGCTCACTTCAAATTGAAGTGTATGCGCTGAAGTAAGATGTCGCCTGCCTAGTAGGGCGATGAAAGCTTCGCAATTGAGAACACAACCATATCAAAATCATCCACCTGAGCTACAAATCTTCCCTTTCATATAATTCTCCACTTTTTCACTTGTCTTGTTCCTTCTGAATACCCTAATTAGAGAATTGGTATTCATGTGGTATTATGGCTAGTACTGGTTTATCATGATGATTTTTAAAAATAAATCGTCGTGACTTACATCATCCCGTGCTTCAGGAACACATTCATTTTGGAAATAAGAAAACAATAATGTGTGGATGGGGTGCAAGTCGTTGTAGAGTACGGTTCACAGAAACACAGAAACTATCAGGGTAAGTGTATACTGTTGTGTGCAAAAATGTTTTGTTATTATCATTGCAAGCACAGCTTATTTGATACTCTTTTCTCTTTCATTCATGAAAAATTCCCATTCGAACCTTGATAGACAGAAGACAAGTAATTCAGCGAAGAGTCTCTTTCCGGCTGCGAATTCATTTTCATAGCTGTACAATCACAAATATATGCATGGTTGTTTTGTTTGTATATGTGTGTACATTAAATTTGTCAAACGAAAATTCACTTAGTAAGTTCAGGTGAGAATTGGATGTGTGGATATAAGAGGGTAGTGTAACAAAATTGATGATGAGTTGTCACAAACGATTGTTAAAGAAGAGAATTACGTAATAACAATGTGAATAGTTTGATGAAAGAGTTGTGCTCAGGATGTGTGTACATGGAAACAAAATAACATACGGAATTACACAAGGGTTTTATGTAGTTAGAAAAATAAACATACAAACAAAAGTTAAGTCAAATCAACGGAGTTGTTACAATGAGAGTAGAAGTGGTTGAATAATTTTCTTTTGCATGCACAGTTTAGTTCTGCTTCTTCAAACTGAATGTCTAAGGCTTCTGCAATGCAAAGAAGACGGAATCCTACTGTCTTTTGAAGGTTGTTCTTCACTTTGTAGATTACTTTGAAGCAGGAGGCGTTTGTTGATATGGAATGACCAGTGTTGACGAGGTGTTCTATTATTGCACTCCTTATATGGCCACTAATTCCTTTCTGTAGCCACCCTTGAATGTTATGAAGAATACAACGAGGTATTCAATAGATATTACTAAAACGTCACTGTTTAAACGAAGCAGTATAGATAATGTGTTCAATAAGCCATACACAAACTGCTGAGACCTGTGAAACAAGAGAGTTGGGTACCAATCAGTCGAAAAAGAAACTTAATTAGATCTCTTGCCACTCGAGTCCGATGCATCTGCAGCTCAGATACCATGGAAGAAGAACTAAACTTCCTGAAAGAAACCTTCATATAAAACGGTTATCCATCAAGATTCGTAGACAAAAATATCAAACAGAAAATCCAAAAGCAAGAGACACCATCCGTGCCAAAATAGACACTTTATATGAACCTCGACTTCAAAGGTGACCTACTCAGTGATGTCCTCAGGAGGAGAATTTCCACTTCTTTAAGATACTTTCTTTGCGGAAACATTTAGTGTTCTCGCCCGCTGATTTGCAGAAGCCGAAAAGACAAGATCCCGCACTTGACCAATTCTATGTGTTTGTGTATATCAGTTCACCTGTTGCTGTGGAGCCAGCCAGGTATATCGGTCGTTCAACGCGAATCCTGTCAAAAAGGATCAAAGAACACTTTCTAGCGTGGTTGCAGAAAGGAATTATTGGCCGTATATTTTTTTCCCTTCACGTTCCCCAGTGGAACATAGGGCTTCAAGTTAGTGGCTCGAAGTTTCTGTAGCAGTGTTTATTTTACAGGATGGAGTTGCTAGCCTCATGCTCAACCTTTCCTCTTCACCAGCATTATTATTGGCTTAGCGAGGTAAAGGAGTGCGTCTGTGGCCGAGGATCGAACCCCGGACCATGTGCATGGTCGGCAAGCGTCCTAACCGCCGTATATAGAGTGCAATAATCGAACATCTCGTCAACACTGGTCATTCCATCTCATTTAAAAACACCTCCTGCTTCAAAGTAATCTACAAAGTCAAGAACAGCCTTCAAAAGACAGTACGATTTCGTCTTCTTTGCATCACAGAAGCCCTAGCCATTCAGTTGGAAGAACCAGAACTGTGCATACAAAAGAAAATTATTCAACCAATTCTACTCTCATGGTAACAACTCCGTTGATTTGACTTAACTTTTGTTTGTATGCTTACTTTTCTAATTACTTAAAACCCTTGTGTAATTCCGTATATTATTTTGTTTCCATGTTCACCCTGAGCACAATTCTATCATCGAACTATTCACGTTGTTATTACGTAACTCATCTTTAAACAGTCGTTTCTGACAACTCATCACTTTTGTTACACTACCCTCTTATATCAACATCCAATTCATTTGAACTTACTAATTGTATTTTCGTTTGACAAATTTAATGTACACACATATACAAACAAAACAACCATAAACATATTTGCGATTGTACAGCTATGAAAATGAATTCGCCACCGCCGAAAAGAGACTCTTCGCTGAACTACTACTGGTTTCCTGTACATTAAAGTTTAGCGCTCAAAATTTTATTTACCAGGCCAATAAAAACTACATTATTAAAACATTCAGCGTAGAGGAAAAATGACACCAAAAACTTCCCAGCTAAATGTATTTTAAGTAAATTGCTGGATGGTAACCAGCAGTAGAATCCAGGGTGCACATTTCGTCCTACCTGCATTTTTTAATTATAGCTTGAAACCACACAGTATTTTTGGTACAAATATGGAATTTTCAGCATATGATATCGGTAACCGAAATTTTGCAGGCCGACCATAGATATCAGGTGTGCGTCTGCAGGGGATCGAACCCCGGACCATGTGCATGGTTGGCGAGAGTCCTAACCACTGTGCCATCGACCCATAGTTTGAAGTGCCAACGCGTTGTCCACTAAACCACTTCGGCCATGAGAACCATCAACTCTTGTGCAACGGGTATCAGCAATTGTTTAATTCAGTTTAGGCTTTACGGGTGCATCCAAGTCGCCTCCAATTATCTAATTTCATCAAATCAATGTGTGCACCGTGATGGCGAGCTAGCCACCTGGTGGAATGTTGGCCACATTGCAAACCTGACTTACTGACTGAATAGAATTCAGTCTGCACTAAATTAGAGGACTAGACACGTCACACTAGTTACTGACTACTAGTGTCCAGTCAAAATACCCACTACATTCCTACAGGAGGTCAATCGCGGTACTCACTGGGTGACGCGGGTTCAAATCTCCGATCGGTGGGTCAAGAGCTGTTCTTCCTTCAATGTGGTTGCAGATACGCCTTGCTGCCTGACTGGTGGTGGGTGATTGCCAACTAGCACGAAACCTAGGTCCGAGCAAGTCTTCCTGTCGATTGCCTATTAGGAATAATAGATCCACAACCATGAGCGCTTCATTTTGGTCGATTCCACTGTTTCATCATCAGTGACCTACGAGATTTGCTGTTAGACATCATTGATAATAATGAGAAAACAGAGTCAGAAGTATAAGTCTTAGTACTAAGAGTGGTAGTGATAATAATAATAATAATAATTTAACTATTCCCATTTTTGCATTAAGAACACAAGATATTCAGTGAAGAGACTCTTTTCAACAACGAATTTATTATCAAGCTGTACAATCGTGTATATACATGGTTTTTAAGAAATTATATCCGGTGAGGGAGGGAATTATTTCAAAGGTGTGAATACATAAAATAATAATAATAGTAATAGTATGTAATACAATTAAAATATTTGTTATTATAATCATAGTTAAATGTCAACTGGCAAAATAATTAATGTCGTATATAGAATAATACATAAGATGGATGTATAGATGTTGTTGGAAAGGGGCACATTATTATAAGATTAGTAGACAAATTTAAAATGTTACATAACATGGTGTGAAACTTGATAAGGTAGAATTCACTATTGTAAAAATAAAAATATAAAAATTAATAATTTTGGGTTTAAAAGGACAAGTGGGTCAAGTGGAAACAATTCAGAGTGAGAATAGTAATAATGATAATTATAATAATCGTAGGAATAAGGGGAAAGTAGATAGAATAACTAAATAAACAAAATAAATAAATGTCTATCCCTCTACGGCCAAGGCAGAAGTAGGCATTGTACATACTTCTTTTGTACACAAAGGTGTGGCTGGCTTAAATTCATGAATGGCCAAGGCCTCCGCTGTCTTTAGAAGTCTATACCGAAGAAAACGCGGCCAGCAAGTTAACATGGATTCGGTAGGTGATCTTAAAATCATGGTCAGGGTTGGTGTGGAGTGACAGAAGTCGATCAGGTGTTCCAGAATAGAGATGCCCACACACTTCCTTTCTCTCTTGTAAAACCATGCTGCTGGAATATGTCAAACGGCGTCCTCTGACTACGGCCAATATACCTTGCTGCGCAAGAGGATCCGGTGAACTGATAGATGCACATGGAGGCGGCCAGACGGGGGAGCTTATCTTTTACACAGAGGTAGAGAACAACTTGTGGCTAGTGAAAGTCATATGTAATTTTACTGCAAAGAACGTCTTACTGACTGATTTAGAGAGACACGCGGTTTTTGAGCATATCTGAAGCTTGATCACCTTTGAATTCCAAGTTCATGAATAAGGTTTTGCTTTGGAACTGAGTCAGTCAGTGACCAGTTTAGACTGCTTATCTTTCATGTTGCTGTCAATAAATCGGTTAGGGTGGTAACCGTTTTCTGCTAGCGTGGCTTTTAAGAAGTCAAGTTCTGAGTCAACACGCAATCAGAACTACAAATTTTCCTTATCCTAAAGCAGAGCGAATATATATTATTATATAATAGCAGCGAAGAAAATTTTCTTTTCGACGAAATCATTACCTACGCTGTACATTCGTGTATTTATATCAAATGGATGGGAAAGTTCCAGAATAATTTCCGGTTAAGGGTCAAATTAATAAAATTTACAATTAGGAATTAGAATGCCATAATAAACAGGGGGACGGATAAAACTCGAACAAAGTAGCATTATAATAACTAAGAAGATTGACATTGTGCAATTGGGGGTTAGAAATGTAGAAATAACAAAATAGATAGACAGGATGTTTGGATAAAAAACTAATGTGATGAATAATTGTTTATGCAATCAGGGATTAAATATGTAGAAATAGTAAAATGACAAAATAAACAGGAAGAGTGGATATGAAAATATGGGATTAAGAACAACTTAAAAATAACATGAATAAACAGGAAGTTTAGATAAGAAAGGCGATGAGATTGTCATTACTAAAAAAAAATTTACCTGTTTATGATGGCCATGGCAGGGACAAGGATTGGACGTAATTCTTTTGGAAACAAAGCGTGGGTTTGAGCTTTTGGATAGCTAGCGCCTCAGCTATGCCCAGATGTCTTGATTTCACTACCTTTGATAGGTTTGATCGAATCTTGTATATTACTTTGAAGGATTTTTCGAAAGGCGCTGAATGTCCTGAATTGACCAGATGTTCTGTCACTGAACTGTATACACGTTTTTGGTCTCCTTTTACTAGCCAGGCTGGGTAGTGTTCACGAGCGCGTTTTTCAAGTTGACGTATGGTACGGCCGATGTACTCAGCTCCACAAGAGCAAGTATTATTATATAATAATTATTATATATAATAATATTATTAGTTATTCAGTGGGCGTCTCACTTACTCAGGACGCAAGAGAGAAACCATGAAATCTGTTATCTTTTTGGTATTCACTGACACCTATTGGGTAGACAAATTTTACTGACTGACGTTTTTCTCATATACTAAAATAAATAAACTGCAAAGTTGGAAAGCCTTTAATGGAACTTTGTTTGTTTTGAGTTTACACACCCAAAAAACTTATCTTTCTGTTTGCATCACTAGTGGGAGTACTACCAATAATTCAAGAATACATCGTCTGACTGTTGTGATATGCTGGTTTTTAATGGTGAAAGAGGCGACAAATGCATATGTTTATCGTTACAAACTAGTGTGTAAAACAAAAAAATATTAACACGAAACATACTACTGCATTACAGATGAGATTTTATTTTGATAAACTGTCACTCACAGTGTGTGTGTAGTGTTATACAGTAAGTAATATTAACTGATGCGACCACACGCTTCGAGCACAATTCACTATTATTGCCACTCATAATCATCATATCAAGTCACTCACTCACTCACTGATCACACAACTTTCGTCTTCCTTCATTTATATACATGAGTGGAATTCATGATTAGACATTTGAATACAAATCAGTAATATGGGATAATGTACATTCAGAAATAATAATAATAATATGAGTGTTATTGATCAATTACAATCAGATGGGAAATAAGACGAGTGTTTCTTTTATAGTCATAATAAGTGAGTAACTTGTTAGAATGTTGTGATGATGTACGTGAATTGAATTGAAATAGAATACAATTTAAGATTATTTATTATCCTGCTCTGATTTCACTGACTGACTGACTGACTGGTGGTAATAGTATCTTCCACGTATATCTGTGGTATTTGCATTGAATCATTTCTGTTGCATGTGTTGTGTTGTGTGTAGACTCGATGAACCAGGCAGGATTCAGTAATCAACCTCTCTCTCTCTCTCCACCTGCATAGATTACATCTTAGCATCTTAACCCTCTCCCACCATGCTATTGTGTGGTTGTGTGTTAATGCATGCATGCAGTTCTGAGCTTTTTTCTAAATTACTTATCTTCTCGGGTGGGGTCAACCATTCTCCATTAGCTAAATTCTTATGTTCCGACAATCTGATTACCCCCTGCCTATGTAGTTGACCTAAGTGACAGTCATTGCAGGGTATTTTGTAAATTATATAAGGAGGGGACATCTGAAACCCTCCCTACATCGGATTCTTAATAAAGCAGGAATTAAAGTGGCAAATATATAGTGGAGATATGTAGATGACACATTCACACACAGTGTTGAAAACAGAACATACATCTCTCTTCACACTAGGAGAAGGAATAACATTCACATTTGAATCGGAAAATGAACAAGGAGAGTTAGCTGTTGTGATGTCAGATTGTAAAATAAAACGAATAGAAGAAGGTAAACTACTGCACACTCCAGCGGCGTTTATAAAAAAACCAACGCATTCTGCTAATAGGTATTTATTATTATTATTTCCTTCAATTCCTAAAGGAACATAGGGCTTCAGCTGCACGTCTCCATTGCGTTCGGTTCTCTGCTAGAGTCTTCACCTGACCTCCTCCAAGTCACCCACCGTCGCACTGACGACCAACTCGCCGCTTCTCTTTTGGGTTCCACTCGAGCAATGGCTTGTCTAGTGATGTCACTCACTTGATGGTTTCCTCAGAGTATGGCCACAATTCAATCCACCTCCATTTCTTCCTGCTTATTTGTTTCACAATCGGTTCCTGCTGTATTGGTTCGCTCATTGCCAGAGATCCCTGTTGCTGATCTTTTCTGGCCATCTGATCTTGAGCAGTGTTGAGGAAAGACAGCTGTTAATGAAGGTCCGTAGTTTGTTTGAGATGCTCTTCATGACGCGGTGGCCAAATCTCTGATCCCTACAGTGACTAGCGCTGACTGACTTCACATTGGAGTTGAAAATCCGAATCTTATTTTTGATGCTGAGTGCTGTTGACCTCCACACAGACTTGAGAGTAGCGAAAGCTTGTCTTGCTTTTCCGATTCTCGCTGCTTTGATATCCTCGTCAGTTTCGTCCACATTTAGTTGAAACGATTCTTCCCAGGTAGGTGTGGTAGAAATGAGGTTGTTTCTTTCAGGTTCCTCCCATTTATGCTGGCTGACTGTTGTCTGTTGTTGTTGTTGCTGTTGGTGTTGTTGTCAGGAATCTTCATCACCTCTGTTTTCTCTATGTTCACCTCACCTGAAGTCCTATCTTCTCTGGATGCTTCTTCTGTCAACTTGTTGCTTTTCACTTGCATATCTTCCAGTTTGTGGGAAATCAGACATAAATCATAGGCGAAGTACAGATCCTCCAAGTTTTGTTTGTGAGTCCATTTTATGCCTGTTTACTCATTGCTTGGCTCGCTGTCTTTCGTATTATCCAGTCTACTGCAATCAAGAAAATGATTGGTGATAGTAGGCAGCCAGGTTGTCTTACTCACGTTGTGGATTATTTGGCATGCAGCGTTACCGTACAACTAACTTATGGATGAGATGTAAAATTGTCGGCGGCCACCCTTTGGTAGTAGCGAAGTAGTTGCCGAAACACCTCTCTATTGACGCTGCGCTATCGAAGGCCTTTTCAAAGTCGATGAAGTTGAGTGAAGTAGACAGGTGACTGCCATTCCAAGCTCTGTTCAATGATGATCCGTCATGTGGCGATTTGATCAATACATGACTGGTCGAAGTGTTTTATCCAGGGCTTGTTTGATTCTCTTTAATTCATCACCTCATCCGCGTTAACTTATATCAAACATACTACTGACTGAAATTTGTACGAGTAGTATGAATGTTAATTCACGTCGTTAAAGAATACATTTAAGTATTTGATGTTTTGTATAAAATATATATTTTTAATATTTGTTTAAAGATAAACACAAGCAATGACGTCACCGACTTGTGTAAAATTAATACACACACACACTTCATAAAAAAACCGCACTGAAACCTTCGATCTTCATCTTTATATCCTACACATATTTTGGTTGAATCCTTTGTACGAAAAGTACAAATTCTTGTTTTTCACATACGACTAAACAATTTTTCATTGAGAAAAAAATGCAAAAAGTTGTACACTTTATAACAAATATTCTGTTTTTCAAGTATTGGTTTGGTAGGGATTTTGTTTTAATTGCATGGAGGATTTATTCATGAGCTGACATCAGTTAGAGAATCACTGGAAAACCTGGGAGTACTGGACAGCCGTTTCGTCCTAGTTTGGGACTCTTCAGCAATACGCACCCACCGGGATTCGAACCCAGGACCTTCTGGTTACAAGGCGAGCTCATTGCTAAGTTGTGTTGTGTTTTTACCATGTTGAATGTAAAAATTCTCAGGCAACCATCTCCATTCTGATGCGGTTCTCCGCTATCAGCTAAAACACGCCAAAACTTGCTGATGATTAATGGTGTCAGTTCGACGTCTCCATACAGTTCAGTGTGTATGTCTAACCCAAATTTATTTTCAGAAGAATGGATAGATACTGAACAAAGAATAAATAGTCTTTTCGATAACCCCTTCATCATCATCATCAGGCTCTACAGTTGTTATATATCCATCCATTATAGTGAATGAATGAATGAATTGGTGTTATGAACAACAACATTAATGTTGCTGTTTAAATAACATCGAATCAATAATAATAATGATAATACCAATGGATTACAGCTCAATAGCATCAACATAACAATAAACTGAATTAAAACAATTAGTCCCTTTGATAAATTTGAATAAGGCATTTAGAAGAAGACAAATCTCGCCGCGAGATGATATCGTCATTTCGTAGTTTCTTTACAACCACTTTACACAACTAACATGGTCGGTTCACAATAATAAAATAAAATAAAATGCATCACAATTACTCAGTTATATAAAAACCAAAAGCACATACTACGCTAATGACTAATCATATTTGAATAGGTCAAGTAGTCAGTCCATGGTAGGCGAAGGAAGATTGAAGTCTATTGTTTTGACTGTACACACACAGTTTAGGCTGTATGTGATTAATCCCCGAAGCGTGCTTCCATCACCTCCAATAATCGACCTTGAATTAGAGTTATGTGATGAAATAATTGCGAAACAGTTATGAATATTGATTGATTTTGTGACGTGACATTAATAAGTGTTTTGCAATGGGTGATGATGCAGGTGGATTTCTATTCAGATTAATGAATGCATTGGGATTATCTATGTGTTTTAGTAACCATTTTGGAACATGTTCTTTTCGACGACGACATTGGAACATTCTATTGATTCCACATATATAGGTGTCAGCGCAGCTGCAGGTGAACTTGTCGATACAGTTCGAAGTAGAGTGCACAGAATTTCGTCCTTTAATCGTAGGTACAGGGATCGAAAATGTTGATGTGGCGTAGAATGTGCGTTTGATGGCTGACCGAAGTCTTTGATCTGTCAACCGCATTGTCTGGTCACCCTTGAATGGTAGGTAGGTTAATAAAGATAGCTTTCTTTGGTACAGAAGCTGTCTTTTCTAGATGTGGTCTACCCTTACTGTGACAAGTGATAAAATTTTCCGGATAACCATTAGCTAATAACACTGAATGTATATGTCGAAACTCATCCATCACTGTATCACTTGTGCATATTTTTTTCAGGCTAGAAAAAGCAGCTTCTGTACCAATGAAAGCTCGCGAAATTTGTCTTCTATATGCCTTATTCAAATAAATAATGTCAGAAGAATAAGAAAGATAATATTACAAATTCATGAATTTATAGTCTCTACTGAAGGCCAGCCAGACAGTGTGTAGAAGGGATTAGCTGGCTGGACTCACTTCTTCTCCACACAGAGCACTCACTGGTTGTTTGAGGCGAATTTCAGTAGCCTCTACTGTTTGCAGCATGTGGTGTTTCGATGATGATTTTGTCAATTTATGTAGCACCTGGTATATGATGATAGAGAAGGATTCTTCCTTGCTTGCTTGCTGGCTGGCTGGCTGGGTATTTGGCTGGTCGGTTTGCACCAGATGGTCCAATATCGAACTGTTGATGATGTTTTTCACTACACTTTTACTTAGCCATAGTGGGAGATGTTCTCGAGCGAGCGAGCACGAAAAATCAAGTTCCTAGAGCAAGAACGGCGAAATATAACTCGCTCCATCACAAGCACAGTTGCAGTTGAATTGATAGATACAATTTGAAGTGGCCAGCTAGTCTAGTCTACGTACTTCATCTTTCAGTCGAGGTAGCACCATCGGTAGTGTAGAGAATAAGACGTGTAGTTCGCCGCCAGCATTAAAAGTTCTCTGAACTGATTCTCTTAATTTCTTCGTAATTACACCTGGACTCCCATAGTTGTCACTATTATTATTGTTATATTATTGTTCCCTTGGGTTCCTAGTGGAACATAGGGCTTCAACTACACGTCTCCACCTGCTTCTGTCTTCTCCTGTACTTTTCACTTGCATCCATGTTAGTCCATACTGTTTCAGCTCCTCTTCACACGATCTCCTCCATGTCACCCTTGGAGACACGACCAACTCGCCGCTTCCCTTTCGGGTTCCACTCGAGCGATGGCCTGACGCGCGATGTCACCCAGCGGCCTCCTCAGCGAGTGTCCAATCCATCTCCACTTTCTCCTGCATATTTGTTGAGCGATTGGTTCTTGTTTCGTTTGTTTGTTCCCATAGTTTCTTGTTGGTTCTTGTTCTTTCCGGCCATCTGATCTTCAGTATAGAGCGAAGACAGTTATTGTTGATAAAGGTCTGCAACAGGCTGTTGGAAATATTCTTTGTGGCCCACCAAGTTTCTGATCCGTATAGAAGAACTGACTGACTTGACGTTTGTATTGAAAATCCGAATTTTGTTGTTGAGTGTTGCTGAGTGACGCGAAGATTTCCAGATTGGTTTCAGGTTGATGAATGTGTTTCTCGCCTTCCCGATTCTCGATTTGACATCCTCGTCCGTTCCTCCTGTAGTTGAGACAATGCTCCCTAGATAAGTGAATGAAGTAACCTCTTTCAAATCCCTCCCGTTGATGGTGATTGGCGCTGGATGTTGCTGCTGCTTATTGTTGTTGTTGGTTGGTTGGTTGGTTATTTTCATAACCTCCGTCTTGTCTATGTTCACCTGGAGTCCTGTCTTTGCTGCTTCTTCGACCAGTTTGTCGGTTTTCGCTTGTAAGTCTTCGATTTTGTGTGACATCAAACATAAATCATCCACGCGCGAAATCCAGGTCTTCTAGGTTCTTCACGTCGGTCCAGGATATCCCTGTCTTCTCGTTTCCCACTGTCTGACGACGCATAATCCAGTCCACCACAATTAGGAATATCATTGGTGATAATAATAGCACCCTTGTCTGACTCCTGTGTTTACTCCAAACGCCTCACTGAGTTTTCCGTTGTGGATCACTTGACATGTGCCGTTGTCGTACAGCTGTTGAATAAGGTTGATGAATATTTGAGGTACACCGTAGTACTCGAGTAGTTTCCAAATTACTTCGCGGTCAACGCTGTCGAAGGCCTTCTCAAAGTCTATGAAGGAAGTTGAGGTAGAGGTTTGATTGCCATTCCATGCTTTGTTCTGTGATGATGATGCGTAGAGTTGCAATTTGGTCAGAACATGATTTGCCTTTCCTGAATCCAGCTTGTTCTGGTCGGAGTTCTGTATCCAGTGCGTCCTTTATTCTCTCCAGGATGATGTGACTCAGGATTTTGCTTAACCAAATTGCTACAGAAACTTCAACGCACAAATATAGTTGTCACTGCTTAAATGAAAAAAAGCGGTTTCGTAGCAACACATAATAATGCAGTGACAGAAGACCTTACTTTCTCAGACATTAAAGGAACTGTTCCTAAGGGAACAACTGGTTGTAAACTTCTTTACAAGAGACATATCTTATGTCGCTACAGGATGAACTAAAAACTTAACCTGCATCTGTCTGATTTACACACTGACATATGACACTCCATAATCACACAAAGGGAATGTCACAGAGCTTTATTAGTTTGAACTGGCTTTAATATATATTCTCACTTCATTCCACCATACATGGTTAATTTACCTACATAATTAGTCAATGTTTTCATAATAACATCAAATCAACTTTATGTAAAATCATGTTTTTTCAACTATTGATTTTGTAGGGATTTTTTTCGACTGCATGAAGGATATCATCATGAGCTGATATCAGTTAGAGAACCACTGGAGTACTGGATAGTTGTTTCCTCCATCCTAGTTTGGGACTAGCTATTCAGCAGTACGCACCCACCACAGAAGGTTCGAACCCACGACCTTCTGGTTACAAGGCCAGGGAGCTCGTAAACCATTAAGCCACTCACTAGGACCCGATCCAATGGCGAGTCAGTCCATGAATTCTAACTTCTGCCAATTGACGCACGACATAGGGCGACGATTTCGCAGTGTCTTCCTCTATGAGTGAGTTACTGCCTCATCTTCAACCTGCTGTACCCTACTGGTCACGGCTTCCCACTAGAACCCCAGGTTAACTGCCTGAATACGGCCAGTCGCTAGTGAGCATCAGATTAATTTTCAATTATTAGTTTTGTAGGAATTTTGTTTGATTGCATGGAGGAGGTGGGAAGCCGTGACCAGCGGAATACAGCAGGTTGAAGATGAGGCAGTAACTCATCGATGAAGACATTGGCTAATGGTCGCGCTATGTCGTGCGTGAATTGGCAGAAGTTAGAATTTAAGGACCATTCGATAAGGTCCCAGTGGCTCAATGGTCTACGAGCTAGCCTGCCTTGTAACCGGAAGGTCCTTGGTTCGAATCCCGGCGGGTGCGTTCTTCTGAAGAATCCCAAACTAGGACGAAACAGCTGTCCAGTACTCCCTGGGTGGTTTTCCAGTTGTTCTCTAACTGATGTCAGCTCATGATGAAATCCTCCATGCAATCAAAACCATGTTATTTTTTTTAACTTTTGTACCCATAAGTACAGGTTCTCCTCGATGTCGTCAGTGCCCTATATAACACGGAAGTTAAAATAAGTTAGAATTTATGGATGATTTTATTACAACCCATTGACTAAATGACTTTAATTGATGGATTGTGACAAGCAGTGGAATCCAGTTCAGGATAACGCGAATTTCACCGGTCCTATTTGAGACTGACTCGTCAGTTCGCTGGAGGATGTACCTGCATTCCCCAGTCAGTGAGTCAGTGAGTGATGATGTTCTCACCACCGGGGATCGAACCCAGTGACACCATAGTTTCAAATACCAATCAAAGCGTTATCCACCAGACCACTTGGGTGACGAGAGCCACCCCACTTCTTGTCCAACGGGTCATATTAATTATTATTTAATTGAATTTTAGATCTTTTTTCCGTGGATTGATTGGACCGAAGTGCTATCGGTCTCAGGTTGACATGTCTGTTGACTTCTTGTACAGATGCTTCGAAGATGTCTGCGCAGTGTAATTAGAATTTAATTGGTGGATGGTGAGCATCTCGTAACTTTAAGATCATAGTCCGGATAGGTTAGTTTACAGTTTACAATTTATTTAGGATAGCAGGCTATATGCCTGTGTTAATCCTTTCGATTTGTTGCACACAGGAGGTCCAATCTCGCCTTGAATAAATCAACGGATGGCGCTGATACGACGTGTTCCAGTAGGAAGTTCCAATTCGATGCGAAAAATGGATCTCCAGACGCAGACGATTCGACCGTGGTTTTTGAACCTTGAGGTGATGTCCTCGCAATTGGTTGGTGCTAGAAGGAAGAAATAAATTAGATAAATTAGCTCCAAAATCATTTCTTAGGATACGGTATGCTAGTATTAGGTCACCCCTAAGTCGTCTGTATGACAGTGGAAATAAACCCAGTCGACTTAACCTCTCCTCATATGAGAGGGTTGAGAAGCCCTTTATTAGCTTAGTTCCTACTCTTTGCACCCTTTCTAATAAGTCTATTTCGTATTTGAAACACGGACTCGCTGCCTGGATCCCATATTCCAAATGAGGTCTGATATAAGTCGGATATAATATACGAAATATATCAGCGTCAAAGTTCGCAAAAGCCTTGCGTGTGGCCCATAATATTCGAAAACCCTTAGTGGCTGCAGCTCTACAGTTTGTTGCTGCTTTCAAGTCATGCTGCACAACCACTCCCAAGTCCTTGTACACTCAGTGACCAGTGGGAGAGTAATGCCATTCATTGAGTAATTGTGCACGTGACTATGAAATACATGCATAACTACACTCTTGCTTAAGTTAATCTCCAAGGTCCAGTGCTTATACCAATCACTTAACAAGTTTAAATCTTCCTGCAAAGCAAGTTGATCACTGTCATCGTGTACAGCCCTCCATATCTTGATGTCATCAGCAAACAGTAAGTAGGATGACTTAACTACCGATGGAATCTCAATAACATAAATCAGGAAAAGAAGTCGGCCTAGAATTGTACCCTGAGGGACTCCACTCCTAACCGATTCCCATGTTGACATAAACTGTTGACGAATCCTGAAATGAGTCTAAACCGACTCATTCGTTGAAATTAGAAAAATCCACCTTGACGTCAATTGAATCCTTTTACAACGCAGAAACAAAACAACAAAATTTAGCTCAAATTTGAAAAGGAAAACTGCAAGTTAAAGAAATGCGTTTTTTGTTCAGCTTGTGACTTCTTTCAACACCTGAAGACATCTTGCTATGGTCTATCTGTCTGTTTTCGACATAGAACTTTGCACATATGTGCAGCAGTTCAAGTCGCCACACTCCCTTCATGTAACACACAAAGCAAGAGAAGAAAGTAGAAGAAATGCATAATAGAGAGAACAGTAAACAGAGGTGTGAGACAAAGGAACAGTAGTAACGAAGAACACAATATAGTTTCATTGGAAATCATAAGTCACAAGGAGTGGATGCATCTGCGCCAGCCAGCCAGCCATTGAGAACGATGAGTTTGAGCCATATCATCACCAATTATCTCCAGCCTTCATTGGTTTTTACCGTCACCGAGGACCCCAACCAGGAAGTCTACACCTTAAACTAACTGTTGTGGATTTCATTGACTGTTGAAGCCATGTTTTGGTTTGACCACCGCCAGCTCTTTTCCAGCGTGACCCTATATCAGCTAACATTGCCCATTATTGAGGAAGGCGATGACTAGGTATTCATGCGTAACACATATCCTGAACATCTCAGTAGATGTAATTTCACAACCTCGTCGATTGATTTCCCCTCCAACTTACCTAGCACTCCACTGACGCCTAACCTCAATATTACTCACCTTATTATACCACTTCACACGGGAGATAGAACGCAGGCATCTATGATCAAAGACAGCTAATCGTTTCATGTCTTCCACTCTCAATGGCCAGGTTCCACAGCCAGCCACAAGGGAGGACGGAGCGGACTGCTGAGCAGTAAACCCGCCCTTTGGTCGATATTCGGATATTACGCATATGCGAAACTAGCCCTCTGTATCCGTACTGAGATTTCGTCAGAGATCAACCCGTTGGCACTGGCTGATGGTACTTCCAAAATAAGTGAAGCGGTCAACGTGCTCCACCAACCACTTCACTTCTTATTTCTAAACTAGGAGTCAGTGTAGTCCAGTCCAGTCCTGTAACATCATCTTACATTTGACAGCAGCACGAGCGAATCGCATGCCAAACATTCGAAGATTGCAGCTCAAGGTGTTCAGAAGACCATGTCTGCATTTTGTCAGCGTCCTCGCCTAAAAGGACTATATCATCTGCATATCCTTGGTCAAGTAGCAAGTCAATCCCTGAGTCTCTGAAGTGAGTTAGGGTTAAATCCATTAGTACGATATCTATGATGAAATTGAATAGAAATGGGGATAATGGTTTGGCATCTCTGACGGACACCACTAGTCGTCACCACTTCAGATGACGACAACTCGCCGTAAGCCCTCACCTGGCTGACTGCATGAGTTCGAGTAGAGTGAGTGGCTTGATCAGTGCAATGTATTTTCTTGGCATTATTCCCTTTACAGTTAATGTAGTCAAGTGGAATGAAAGACACAATAATATAGCTTACCTTTCATAGGTGTTAGCACGCCGAAAACAGCGAATCCTCCTCCATTTTTTGTGTGTTTGTGTATGTGCATGTGTTGGCTTCAAATTGTGATAAAATTATTATTATTATATTATTATTATTCCCTTGGGTTCCTAGTGGAACATAGGGCTTCAACTGCACGTCTCCACTTGCTTCTGTCTTCTGCTGTACTTTTCACTTGCATCCATGTTAATCCATACTGTTTCAGTTCCTCATCACACGATCTCCTCCATGTCAACCTTGCACGTCCCACTCGCCGCTTCCCTTTCGGGTTCCACTCGAGCGATGGCCTGACGCGCGATGTCACCCAGCGGCCTCCTCAGCGAGTGTCAAATCCATCTCCACTTTCTCCTGCATATTTGTTGAGTGATTGGTTCTTGTTTCGTTTGTTTGTTCCCATAGTTTCTTGTTGGTTCTTGTTCTTTCCGGCCATCTGATCTTCAGTATAGAGCGAAGACAGTTGTTGTTGATAAAGGTCTGCAACAGTCTGTTGAAAATATTCTTTGTGACCTACCAAGTTTCTGATCCGTATAAAAGATCTGACTGACTTGACGTTTGTATTGAAAATCCGAATTTTGTTGTTGATGCTGGCTGAGTGACGAAGATTTCCAGATTGGTTTCAGGTTGATGAATGTGTTTCTCGCCTTCCCGATTCTCGATTTGACATCCTCGTCCGTTCCTCCTGTAGTTGAGACAATGCTCCCTAGCTAGATAAGTGAATGAAGTAACCTCTTTCAAATCCATCCCGTTGATGGTGATTGGCGCTGGATGTTGCTGTTGTTGTTATTGTTGGTTGGTTATTTTCATAACCTCCGTCTTGTCTATGTTCACCTGGAGTCCTGTCTTTGCTGCTTCTTCAACCAGTTTGTCGGTTTTCGCTTGTAAGTCTTCGATTTTGTGTGACATCAAACAGAAATCATCCACGCACGAAATCCAGGTCTTCTAGGTTCTTCACGTCGGTCCAGGATATCCCTGTCTTCTCGTTTCCCACTGTCTGACGACGCATAATCCAGTCCACCACAATTAGGAATATCATTGGTGATAATAAGCACCCTTGTCTGACTCCTGTGTTTACTCCAAACGCCTCGCTGAGTTTTCCGTTGTGGATCACTTGACATGTGCCGTTGTCGTACAGCTGTTGAATAAGGTTGATGAATATTTGGGGTACGCCGTAGTACTCGAGTAGTTTCCAAATTACTTCGCGGTCAACGCTGTCTATCGAAGGCCTTCTCAAAGTCTATGAAGGAAGTTGAGGTAGAGATTTGATTGATAAAATTGGCACAGAAAAAAGACACCATTCAGTTGTCTTCTGATGGCTGAAAATGTTATGTATGTTTGAGATACAATTGTGAGGCAGATACGATCAGCACTAATCTGTATGTAGCAAGATATAACAGTTAGTATTGAATGTATGTACTTGGTAAATAGTACTCTGATTACAATGTAAACATCTTAACAATACATATTGATGACTGAGTGAGTGAGTACTTGAGTGCGTGCATGCGTGCTGGCGTGCTTGCATGCGTTTGTGTAAATCCTGGAGAAAAGACAACACAAATGTAACTTAAAACTGATTAGAATGCATTCTTGTTTTTATTGTACATGATTGAGCACTTATATTCGATTCTTCTTCGTACAGGAAGACCATAAGTCATATTACTATGTGTGTAAAACTTGGGCACTGTGGTGGTGGTAGTAAGTAATTCCATATTAGTTTGTTTTTTAGATGGATGTATCACACAGTCAGTCAGTCAGTGAAACAGTATTAGTATTTACTGGATGACACAGTATCGAAACCTGAGTATTCTAGGTTTCTTTGTCCTCTCCTATTTGTCGTCGTCATTCGAGTAGTAGAATTTTCCAGATATCTGGCTGGGCAGGTGTTGAATCATTCCTATTACACGTATTCACTCTCAGTTGATTCGATAAACAAAGCTTCCGTTATTATCAGTCTTTCCCTCCATCCACCCTGCTGTGACACTAGATTTTAAAACTGTCATCCTATCACATTCAGCCTATTGTATGGTTGTGTTTAATTGCAAGTAGTGAGTGCTATAGCTGAACTATTCTCTAGATTTCTTATCTTATTCGGGTCAACCAATCTAGATTTTGCTGATAGGTTTTTATGTTCGGCTAGTCTGGATGATTGCTCTAGTTCTACTAGTTTGACCTATGTTTTTGACCTGACCTGTTTTAAAGGCTCCACATGATTGATCCTTTAACCGACAAAGCTTGTTTCTAATTGAGTTTGTGGTTGGTTTGAATTCCAGCCACTTTAATTCCTGCCTGACTTGTTGAGAATTATGCGTAAGGTTTCCGAGGTAGTAGTGATAGTGATAATAACAATAATAATAGTTATATTAATGACGATATGCATGTCAAATATGCGCAGGACAACACCAAAAATAAGGAATCTAAATCATCAGTAGTAATTCCATGCAAGGAAGGAACCTCGGAAACCAACCACCTTACGCAGAATTCTTAACCAGGCAGGCAGGAATAAAAGTGGCTGGAATTCAAACCCTCCCCACAATAGCTCAATTAGAAAGAAGCTTTGTCAGTTACAGGATCAATCCTGCCAGTGGAGCCTTTGAAGCAAACAATTTTGGTTTATCTAATCCCCTGCTACTGGGATGATTGTCAGGTCAAATACATAGGTCAAACTAGTAGAACGGGGTCAGTCAGTCAGACTAGCAGCAAAATCTAGGTTGGTTGACCCGAATAAGACAAGAAATCTAGAGAATAGTTCAGCTATAGCAATGCATGACATGCAATTACACCCAACCATACAATAGGATGAATGGGATAAGATGACAGTTTTAAAATCTCATGTCACAGGATGGATGGAGGGAGCGAGAGAGTGATAACAACGGAAGCTTTGTTTATCGAATCCACTGAGGGTGAATACGTGTAATAGGAATAAATCAACACCTGTCCAGTCAGATATCTGGAAAATTCTACTACCTCGATGACGACGACAAATAGGAGAGGACAAAGAAAACTGTAAAACTCAAGTTTCGAAGTTGTGTGATCGTAAATGGTGATTTGATTATGAACAGTAATAAATTTTGTTCGAAGCTGTGTCATCCAGTGAATACTAATACTGTTTCACTGTTTGTGTGATACATCCATCTAATAAACAAACTAATATGGAATTATATTCGATTCTTTGTTACATTTCTTCAAAACCGAAATTCATCTTAACATTAAATTTAGAGTCGATATTTCACATGTAAACGAGGAAATGTCTAAATTCTAAGATTACGGTGACTTTATTGATTTTAAGGTTACTGGAAAATCAGTCTGAGAACCACTGAAAATGTTTAGGGAGTAATTAAGAGCTGCTTTTTCCTTGCACCAGTATATGTCCATGTGAATCACTCCAAGGGATTGAAAGCAGTGAGACTGCCTGGTAGCTGCAGGACAGAATTCAAATGACATTTGATCTCTATGCAGTGGCTAAATGACCAACGTGCTGACCTCGTAGTGTGAAGGTCACAGGTGCAGTTTGCTAAAGAGTCCCGAAGGTAGAGCGAAATAGCTATTCACCAATCCATTGTTTTTCAACTGTTCTCTAAGTGATATTTGTTCGTGGTCCTACCTGAAATAATTCCATTATGGGTAAAATTTATTTTTATAAAGTCTCATAGTGTTATACAGTAATATTAACTGATGACCACGTTTCGAGCACAATTTATTGCCATTCATAATCATATCAAAGTACTCACACAACTTACTAACTTCGTTTATATAATTTGCATTGATTTCCATCTCTTGATATGATTGGTAGTAGTGGTATTTTCCATATTTCCGGTATGAGTGTTGAATCATTCCTATTGCATATGTTGGGTGTAGATTCGATGAACCAGCCAGGATTCATTATGGATAAGATTTTATTTTGATAAATCATACAGTGTAGTACAATAATAACGGATGACGTTTCGAGCACAAGCTAGTGCTCATAATCATATCAAGTTACTCACACAACTTTTTTTCTTTCATTTGTTGTTGTGTGTGTGTTGTGTGAGTTGTTCAAAAAGTTGTGATTATAAGCAATAGTTTGTGCTCGAAACGTCATCAGTTATTATTACTGTACAACACTGTGTGGTTTATCAAAATAAAATCTTATCCATAATGGAGTTACACTCTACCACAGTGCCCAAGTTTTATACTTATATCAGCCAGGATTCAGTAATCAACCTCTCTTTCCACCTTCCTAGATTACTTCTTAGAATTTTAACCCTCTTCCACCCACCATGCTATTGTGTGTTTGTGCGCTGTTAATGTATGCAGTGCAATTCAGTGCTGAGTGCTTCTTTCTTAGTTACTTATCTTCTCGGGAGGGGTCAACCATTCTTACCTTAGCTAAATTCTAATGTTCTGACAATCTGACTACTCCTGACCTACTAGTTTGACCTATGTAGTTGACCTCACAGTCATTGCAGGGTATTTTGTAAATTATATTATTTTGTCTAATTGGGTCCACTGGGTCCTTTAACCTACAGAGCTTGTCCCTGACTGAGTTTGTAGGTTTGAATGGCACCCTAATTCCTGCTTTATTGAGAATCCTGCATAGGGAGTGTCTCATATGTCCCCTCCCTCCTTATATGTTGTAAAAGTGGATGACTTATATTCTCCCTTATTTATATTATCATTTCTAGTTTCACAATTATTTTTATTTCGCTTCTCACCTCTTCTCATATTCCTAATGAATTTTATAGGATAGTAAGTTATGTGATACCAACGCTTCTTCTTCTATCTGTTTTATTTCATCATTTGGGTCTTTTTTTGTACTACTTAGTGCTACTGCTCGGTTTGTTAGACACTCAACTAAGCCTGCCTTCACAGGGAGTTAAGGGATGAGATGAATTAAAGTCTAAATATCTATTAGCAGAATGCGTTGGTTTTTTTATAAACACCGCTAGTGTGCAGTAGTTTACCTTCTTCTATTCGTTTCATTTTACAATCTAACATCATAACAGCTAATTCTCCTTGTTCATTTTCTGATTCAAATGTGAATTGCATTTCCTCTACTAGTAAGTTTATATATGTCAAGAAGCCAGAGAGAGATATGTTCTGTTTTCAACAATGTGTGTGAAAGCGTCATCTACATATCTCCACCATATTTTTGGAGTAGGATTAAACGTATTAAGAGCCATATTTTCCCAGCTATCCATAAATATGTCTGCTACGATAGGGGATATTGGTGATCCATCCCATTGCTACACCTTCTTGTCTATAGATTTCCCCTTGGAATTTAAAGATAGTAGATGTGATGGAGGCATAACTGAATTCCTAAAATAATTTCGTCAATGGGTAGTTTCGTCCTATAAGCGAGTTCAGGATCTTCAGTTAATTCTTCTTTAACTGCTTCTAAGGCCATATTTATTGGTATGTTAGTTTTTTTTTTCTTCACGTTCCCCAGTGGAACATAGGGCTTCAAGCTGGAGGCTTGAAGTTTCTGTAGCAGTGTTTATTTTACAGGATGAGGTTGCTAGCCTCATGCCCAACCTTTCCTCTTCACCAGCATTATTTCTGGCTAAGCGAGGTAAAGGAGTGTGCCGGCCGGAGATCGAACCCCGGACCATGTGCATGGTCGGCAAGCGTCCTAACCGCTATGCCACCGACGCGGTATGTTAGTATAAAGACTGGTTATATCAAAACTAACCATTGTTTCATCATTCTCCATTTGAATGTCATTTAGTTTATTTTTCATATCAAATGAATTAGCTAGTCTAGAGTTTGAGCGATTTCTAATGAGGCATAATATTAGACCTTAGTGTTTTGATGATTCATAAGCAGGGGTATTTTTAAAATCCACTATCTGGTCGTATGGGGTACTCTGGTTTATGTATTTTAATAGTACCATACATTCTACTAGCATTATTAGTTTTAGGCATTAAATTAAACCGTTTAGACTCACCCAGTGACGGCTTCATTCTGCGTATTAATTCCGCTGTAGATTTTGTAACGTTATTCATTATTGTATCTACAAGCTTCTTTATTTCCTCAGATGGACCCATCTCAATATGTTCAGTGACTTTCTTGATGTATTCAGATTTATCCAAAACTACTGTCGAGTTTCCTTTGTCAGCTTTTGTAATGACGATGTTTTTATCTTGTTTTAGACTGATTAAATCTAGTCTTATTACTACCAATCAAATCAAGTGAAAAACAACGGAACTATATAAATGAATTTAAGAAGTCGTGTGATTACCTTGATATGATTATGAGCAATAAATTGTGCTCGAATCCGAGGATGACATCTAGTAGCTGGTGTGAGGAGGATATTGGAGCTTATTGAGCAATTTTGAAGCCATCTTCAAAAAGACTACTGAGAACAGGCGGATATGGAGATATGCAAATGAAGGTCAGTGTTCCACCCAAAGGAATTAAAATACTCCTTTTCTATAGAAGTATTTCCTTGTTACCCAGACAGACTAAGTTTGTCAATCATGACCTTAAAAGACGACAGAAAGCGATGCAGCATACCCGTATGCCGGAACAGATGGTCAAATGTGTTAAAATGCATTATCAGGCACATATTATAAAAACACTCATGGAATGCTTCAAATGAACTGTCGTCAAGATTTGACAGAACAATTCATTTGAATTATTTTGCAGTCGAATTAAATTAACAAAGAAACTGTGTAATTGGAACAATCATCGTGTTTTCACTCTCCGTTGTCTGCAACAGAATAATGCATATCCTAAATCCGTAGCTGTCGAGTCACCTGACAACTCCAGTAGGTCGAATAAAGCAGCTCAATCTTCAGAGAGAAGAAGACATAGCAATAAGTTCGACAGGGTACTTCAACTAAACTGTAATCCTAAACACCATAATTTTGAGAATATACGTCTAATCTTAACATTCTAGATACCAACAGTTTGAACAGACATGAAGGTGTGATGTGTTTTAGTTGATGCATAGGAAATCCTGATTAATAAATAAAAAAATGGATATGTATCACTAATTATTAATACTTGGTCAAAATTCTCGACTGTCCATATCTTCTTATGGAGACGTTAAGAAGTGTTTTACAACTGTTTACCCACACACAAACATACACACTCTGTTTAAAGTGTTTAACAAAGGTAGACCAATATTTGTAAGTCCGAGGTCAAATTTTGATCACAGCTCATAAAATTTTGTTTATTATACTTGTTGATACTTGTTGAATGACTCATGATTGGACAAAGTTTTTAAAACAAGTGATGTTCCTTTTTATATATAAACCTCTGTTATGTTAATTTCGATTAATTTCCCTGAAGAAGTTCGGACCAGATTGCCGAACACAGAGGAAACGTTGGAATTACTCATTTCAATCTCGCTGAGATTTTACAAATATAATTTTTTTACAACTCATGGAATGCTTATTTTCTATTTATTCTCCAAACTGTTATTTCTTTTTATTTCCGGTAAAAAAAAAATTCAAAAATCAGCCAGCCATCAGTCACGCGATGGCAATGACAGACATTCACCACTCTCACTAACACAAAGAAAGAAAGAAGAAACATTGGCGCGCGCAGAATAATCTGGATCCATTTTTGATTTCGTCGGTTCTCATCAGCAGCTGATGCGTACAATCTGAATTCTTTAATAAAATTAAAAATAAAAAGTGTAAAATTTTAACAAAATTTTGTGCATTATTCAAGCATATTGTCAGAGCGTCATAGTGAAATAAGGCGTTGCGATTTACAAGGTGTCTAAAGTGTTACGACGTATGTACTAATATATATCTTGTAAGAGAGAAGTTTCTTGAAAAAAAAGTTCATTAACAGTTGTGTTGTTCGGGGGTTAACAAATGAAAATTGGTAATGGTTACGTAATTAGATAAAGGAAGATTAGAATGTCGGTGCATATTAGGTCAAATGAGAGAGCATTTGATGATGCAATACAGTGAGCAGAACTAAGAAGATCAAGAAAAAATTATCTCTTAGGAGAGTCAAGCGAAAAATAAAGGCGGGGTAGGGGTGCGGGGAGTGAAAAGATAGACATTTGTAAAAAATTATATTTGTAATATCTCAGCGATATTGAAATGAGTAATTCCAACGTTTCGTTCGGCAATCTGGTCCGAACTTCTTCAGGGAAATTAATCAAAATTAGCATAACAGAGGTTTATATATAAAAGGCATATGTTTTGTTTTCAAAAAATTTGTCCAATCATGATTCATAAACACAACTTTAACAAATATAATAAACAAAATTTTATGAGCTGTGATCAAAATTTGACCTCGGTCTTACAAATATTGGTCTACCTTTGTTGATTGGACAAAGTTTTTTAAAAACAAAAGATGAGCCTTTTATATATAAAACCTCTGTAATGTTAATTTTGATTAATTTCCCTGAAGAAGTTCGGACCAGATTGCCGAACGAAACGTTGGAATTACTCATTTCAATATCGCTGAGATATTACAAATATAATTTTTTACAAATGTCTACTTCTTCCTGGGCGCCCAAATATTTTAGAACTATTCTGTCAAATCTTGACGACAGTTCATTTGAAGTGAAAAGATAAGTTAACAAAATTAGAAAACAAAGGGAGTTACTAAGATGAAGTGGGTCACCAGGGTAAGTGAAGTCTAACAACAACCGATTCATTTTGGACACACATAAGTCAGGCTTCAGTCGTTTTATGGCTATAGCTACATCAAACCTGAGAAGACTTGAGATACTATTTTGTCGGTTAATTATTTTGAATGATTCCAGCACATCTAGTCGGTGTTTGGCGATTGAAGACCTCAGACCGAGCACTTCGTTCCAGTCAATCGATGGGAAAAAAATCTGAAATTCATTTCAATAATTAATATGACCCGTTGCACAAGAAGTGGGGTGGCTCTCGTCACCCAAGTGGTCTAGTGGATAACGCTTTGACTGGTGTTTGAAACTATGGTGTCACTGGGTTCGATCCTCGTTGGTGGGAACATCATCACTCACTGACTCACTGACTGGGGAATGCAGGTACATTTGTGGAGTACGTAACAATATGATTGTACACTTTTTGTTAGAGTTTGAAATTAGAGACATTGTACATGACTTTTGTTTAAAACGATTCATCTTTATATACAGATAACCTCCGAGTACAATCTGAAATACAGTGTACTGTTGGTAGCTCTGCCTTCTCTCTGACCATTTCTGTCTACTCACCCAACTCAAACCGTGTTGTATACTTTGGATTTATTGCAGGAACCTATTATCCTTATCCGAAGACAACTCTACAACCGGAACACACCTTCTACCAGTAGACACGATTCCAACAGTGAACGCTTCTGTGAATTATGATAATAAATAATTTGTAGCCGTGGACTTTACCAGTATATCCAAGTAACCTTTTAATTTATATAACTCATTATTGTATTTTTGATAATACATATTGTTACACTATCATCTAATCGACTTGGATTTTCATTCGCATTCGCTATCGCCAATGATTTCCCTGATTGCAGTAGATTGGATAATGCGACAGACAGCGGGCCAGGTAGCAAGGAAACAGGCATAAAATGGACCCTCAAAAAAACTTGGAGGATCTAGACTTCGCCGATGATATATGTCTGATTTCCCACAAACTGGAAGATATGCAAGTGAAAAGCAACAAGTTGGCAGAAAAAGCATCCAGAGAAGATAGGACTTCGGGTGAGGCGAACATAGAGAAAACAGATGTGGTGATGAAGATTCCTGGGCAACACCACCAACAGCAACAACAACAACTGACAACAATCAGCCAGCAGAAATGGAAGAAACCTGAAAGAAACAACCTCCTTCACCTACCTACCTGGGAAGCATCGTTTCAACTACAGGCGGATGGAAATGACGAGTATATCAAAGCAGTGAGGATCGGGAAAGTAAGACAAGCTTTCATTACGCTCAAGTCTGTGTGGAGATCAACAGCACTCAGCATGAAAATGAAAATAAGATCCGGATTTTGAACTCCAGTGTGAAGTCACTCAGTGCTACTCACCATACAGATCAGAGACTTGGCCAGCGCGGCATAAACAGCACCTCAAACGAACTACAGACCTATATAAACAACTGCCTTCAATCAATACCACTCAAGATCAGATGGCCAGCCAGAAAAGATCAGCAACAAAGATCTGTGGGAGCGAACCAACACAGCAGGAACCGATTGTGCACGAAATAAGCTGAAAGAAATGGAGGTGGATTGGATTGTGGCCATACTCTGAAGAAACAAACCATCAATTGAGTGGCATCACACGACAAGCCATTGCTCGAGTGGAACCCGACCGAATGGAAAGCGGTGAGTTGGTCGTCCAAGGGTGACTTGGAGGAGGTCATGTGAAGAGGAGATGACAACGTGTGGGCAAACATGGAGCCAGGTGAAGACTCTAGCAGAGAATCGAACGCAATGGAGATGCACGGCTGAAGCCCTATGTTCCTCTAGGAATTAAAGGGAACAATAATAACAGTAATAATATTTTATTGAACTCGCTAGACACAATCCCCTTCACATCCTCCAGCCAACTGACGAGTCCTAAATAGGATGGACGAAATGCGCAATAGATAGATAGATAGCAAGGCATATTGCTCTCTTTGAATTTGCAAATATCAAATCAATTCTGCTGTCGATGCAGTATAACATCAGCTGAACAATTGTTTACAATATATATTACACTATGTTAGTCCTTTTGTCTCCATGTCTCATTATAATTATTATACTAATGGTACTTTATCCACAACTAATCATACAGTTATATCACAGTACCAAATATGATCAACTTTTGACCGAATTCATGCCAAATCGACTTGTGTTCAAGTTAATTAATTAAATTACTTATTTATTTATTTATATTAAATCTCTCCGATGTAATTTGTACAAATTATACGCAGAATGTAAATCTATATATGTGTACATATTTATTACATTCTGTATATGCCTACAGATGCATATGCACATATGCAGAATATGTAAAAATCAATTAAGACTGTGATGCCTAGCGTGCATGAACTAGATTGAAAAATATCGATCGCAGGCAGTTGAAAATCTGAACACTTCCGTTACATAGGAATATGCATATATATATATGTTTATATATATATGACAAGGCTGCCTACTATCGCCAATGATTTTCCTGATTGCAGTAGATTGGATAATGCGACAAATAGCGGGCAATGAGGAAACAGGCATGAAAAAGACTCACACAAAACACTTGGAAGATCTGGACTTCGCCGATGTGATATATGTGTCTGATTTCCCACAAACTGGAAGATATGCAAGTGAAAAGCAACAAGTTGGCAGAAGAAGCATCCACAGAAGATAGGACTTCAGGTGAACATAGAGAAAACAGAGGTGATGAAGATTCCTGAGCAACACCAACAACCACAGCAACAACAGGCAACGATAAGCCAGCATAAATGGGAGGAACCTGAAAGAGACAACCTCATTCACCTACCCACCACCTACCCGGGAAGCATCGTTTCAACTACAGGCGGACGGAACTGACGAGGATATCAAAGCAAGAATCGGAAAAGCAAGATAAGCTTTCACTACTATCAAGTCTGTGTGGAGGTCAACAGCACTCAGCATCAAAAATAAGATCCGGATTTTCAACTGCAATGTCAAGTCAGTGCTACTTGCTATACGGATCAGAGACTTGGCCAGCGCGTCATAAAGACCATCTCAAACGAACTACAGACCTTCATCAACAGTTGTCTTCGCTCAATACTCAAATTCAGATGGCCGGACAGAAAGGATCAGCAACAGGGTGGGATCCCTGCCAATGAGCGAACCAACACAGCAGGAACTGATTGTGAAACAAATAGGCAGGTAGAAATGGAGATGGATTGGCCATACTCTGAGGAAACAAACCATCAAGTGAGATCACTGGACAAGCCATTGCTCGAGTGGAACCCGAAAAGGAGGCGGCGAGTTGGTCGTCAGTGCAAGGGTGACTTGGAGGAGGTCATGTGAAGAGGAGATGAAAGCATGTGGGCAGACTTGGAGCCAGGTGAAAACTGTAGCAGAGAACCGAATGCAATAAAGACGTTTGGCTGAAGCTCTATGTTCTTGTAGGAATTAAAGGAAACAATAATAATAATATATATATATTTATTTGATAGTGCGGAATATTCCCATATTATGAATTAAAAGTCTATCTGAACGGAGAATATTCTTTTCAATACATCCTTTTCTTCAGGTTCTTACAATTATAAAATATAATATTTGTTGTCGTTACAATAATGATGGCCAGTTAGTTATGCGGCGGATACATTTTTAACGTAGAATAACAGATTAACAGTTATGGGGTGTCGAAATAAATAGTCGTATTTGTGTGACAAACGTGCTCTGGGCTGAATTCGATTACAAAATATTTCGGTGAAATGGAAGACAATGGTGGTGATTAATCATAACAGATTTGTTGAGTGTGGGGTAGGAAAATTGACAAGTCAGTTTAAGGTTATAAGAGAGAAAGAACTCCAGGTCATCCGAGACATTTTAGGCGATAACGGAAGGGATATCCAGAGAAGTTCATTTAAGCCAACATAGCTTACAATAGTCGTAAACATGAACAGCTGGCAACGGTGGAGAAAAAGCCTCTGTTTTTACGTCTCCAATTCAAGGGAGATACTCCTGCGGAGATTCTATCGGAATGTTTAACCAGGGCGATCAAGAAAACTTTCTACTCTGCACCTCTGTGTCTATCCTTCAGTAGCCGTCTAATGTTCATCCAGTAACTCAAAGATGTCTTACCTAAGCTTAGCTCTTCTTCATGCATATACCATTTCAACTGTTCCTGTGGTTCAAGTTATTAATATAGGGCACACGATTAGGCAAGTTCGTCTACAAGTTCGAGAACATTTACCAGCTTGGTTCAGCAGGGGAAGGGTAAATTAAGTAAATAAACAGCTCGATCCTGTCGCACTTGGTCGATACTGGACACCATATCGATGTCAACACAGCTTTCAGGGTTATATACCGATACCGAATTCCGAAGTCGTTATCACGTACAGTTAGTTCACTTACATCTCCTACACATAGCTGAAGCTGTTGCAATAAGATCGACTAAACCAGAACTTTGTATCCAAAAAGAACACGTCCATACGCTGTTCCTACCGTGGCCAAACTTGAATAGATGATTCTTCTTCTCACCAAGAGTGCTCCTTCCTCTTAACCCTCTTGGTTTTTTCCTTTGCTTATTATTACAACTATTATTATTCGTCATAATTTATGCCCTTCATGCAAACATTCTCTCAATACTATCGAATTTTTCGTTTATACTATCTGGACTTATTATTAGTGATATTATCTCTTTTCTCAATACATGCCTCCACCTGTTTCATTTCACGTATTCGTTATCTCATTATGGACCTCCCATTGCAGTCTTACTATCTCCTGTTTAACGCAGACCACTTTGTACTAGCCACTCACCTGACACCTTTTATAACCTTGAACTGACTTGTCAATTTTCCTACCCCACACTCTACAAATCTATTATGATTAATCACTACCGTTGTTTCCCACTTTACAATATTTTGTAATCGAATTCAGCCCAGAGCACTTTTGTCTCGGGAAATACGACTATTTATTTTGACACCCCATAACTAAACTGTTATTCTACGTTGAAAATGTATCTGCCACATAACTAACTGGCCATAATTATTGTAACGACAACAAATACGTTATATTTTATAATTGTAAGAACCTGAAGAGAAATTATTGAAAAGACATGTTTGAGAAAATTAAAACAATTATTCTCTTTGAAGGCTCTCTTTTGCACAGAGAAGTTGTGCAACAAAGAATTAGTGATGTCTTTGACTTTATTTCAAAAATATCCGGGACTAATGTTTACGTAAAAACGAATGTTATCCATGGATGTATCATCACTATTCACTAATGTACCGCTTATGGGAAAACAGCAGTTTATGTTTGTTGAGAAATCACTTCTCAAATGCACAATGAATGTTCACTTTGACTTCAATAATTCATACTGTCGACAAGTAGATTGTATAGCTATGCGTCGTTCACCATAAGGCCCAATATTAGCTGACTTCTTTTTCGCAAAACTTAAAAACGGGAAATTGAAGGACATCATCAAGCAGTTTGTTATGTATTACCGATGTGTCGACGATACATGCATTTATCTTAGCTGATGGGAATGTTAATATAGACGAATTGTTGCTGAAATTCAACAACATCCACTTTTTGCTTACCTTTACTTGTGAAGAGGAGCAGGAGAATAAACTACATTTTCTGGATGTCTTACTAAGTAGAAGAGAAGATGGGTCACTTGGGAGAAGCGTGTATAGAAAAAGCACATTCACAGGGCAATACGCACACTTCGTTAGTTATGTACCGATTCAATATAAAAGGAATGTTGTTAAATGTCTCAGGAGCAGAGCAAGAAAGATATGTACGGATGACCTATTACAAAAGGAATTTGAATATATTCACGACTCCTTGACGGAGATGGGCTGACTATCCGAGTAGTTTCATAAAGAGACATATGAAAACATTTCAGAGAGAAAACCTCAGACTCTGACTGCACGTAAAAAACCTCCGCTTATTAAGTTACAATTTAATGGTGACTTATCAAGTGAGATTTTATTCCAGAGACTTTCTATGAGTATACAGAGAATGTTTTACGCAGCACACCTATGTTTGTCATTCCATAGCCAACGAATGATTGGGACGCAAAGGAACGATTAGCTAAAGAGTTTTGCCACACATCTAAATGCATTTATGAATTCAACTGCACCTGCAGCTTAGTCAACGTGTTAGTGAACATCTCCCATGATCGTGGTTTGGTAGAGTACAGACAAAAACAATCCGTCGATCAATTTTGTCACATTTAATTAGTCCCTTTGATAAATTTGAATAAGGCATTTAGAAGAAGACAAATTTCCCCGCGAGATGATATCGTCATTTCGTAGTTTCTCTACAACCACTTTACACAACTAACATGGTCGGTTCACAATAATAAAATAAAATAAAATGCATGACAATTACTCAGTTATATAAAAAACAAAAGTACATACTATGCTAATGACTAATCATATTCAAACAAATAGGTCAAGTAGTCAGTCCATGGTAGGCGAAGGAAGGTTGAAGTCTATTGTTTTGACTGTACACACAGTTTAGGCTGTATGTGATTAATCCCCGAAGCGTGCTTCCATCACATTCAATAACCAACCTTGAATTAGAGTTATGTGATGAAATAATTGTGAAACAGTCATTAATATTGATTGATTTTGTGACCTGACATTAATAAGTGTTTTGCCATGAATAATGAAGGTGGATTTCTATTCAGATTAATGAATGCATTGGGATTTTCTATATGATTTAGTAACCATTTTGGAACATGTTCTTTTCGACCGCGACATTGGAACATTCTATTGGTTCTACCTATATAGGTGTCACCGGAACAACTGCAGGTGAACTTGTAGATACAGTTTGAAGTAGAGTCCACAGAATTTTGTCCTTTGATCGTAGGTACATGGATCGAAAATGTTCGGCATGTGAGAGAAAGAGATTCAGCGTAGAATGTGCGTTTGATGGCTGACCGAAGTCTTTGAGCTAGCTGTCAACTGCATAATCTGGTCACCCTTGAATGATAGGTAGGTTAATAAAGATAGCTTTCTTTGGTACAGAAGCTGTTCTTTCCAGATATGGTCTATCCTTAGTGTGACAAGTGATAAAGTTCTCTGGATAACCATTTACTAATAAAACTGAATGTATATGTCGAAGCTCATCCACCAATGTGTCATTCGTGCATATTTTGCAGGCCCTTGAGAACAAACATTTCACACTAGGGAACGTTTATACTGGATAGGAACAAAACTGGTGAAATGAAGATATTGTCCACTCCATGTCTGTTTACGAAAAATAGATCGCTGAATTGTTCCATCATCTCTCCTGGTCATTGTACTATCGAGGAAACCGAGTTTGTCATTCAATTCGAGTTCGGAAGTCACTCGGATATTTGGATGAATATGATTAAATAGGGTAGTAAAGTTTTCAATAGATTTACTATTGTTACTAATAATGAGAGTATCATCTATATAGCGTTTATATAGCATAAATTCTCCAACCATACTTTGCATTTGTTTCTCCAATTTTGACATGAATATATCTGCTAACAGGGGCCCAAGAGGGCTCTCCATCGCAACACCATCGATTTGTTTGTAAACCTTTTCTTTGAAGGTGAATCTAATATTTTCTGTACACATTAAGATGATGTCTTTGATGTAAGTGACAGGAATAGAGAAGTTTATCCCATTGCTTGTGATGTAATCGCAAATGAAATCAACAGTTTCATGGATAGGAGCATTGGTGAATAAAGATTCTATGTCGATTGAGCGCATAACCTTTTCCTTAATGTACAAGATGTCTAACATATAGGTCAGATCAAATGAACTTTTTACAGAACGATTTGATAATGAGTCTCTTACAGGCGTAAGGACTCCTATAATCCATTTTGCGATTTTATGGTATGGAGAATTCGACATGTCTAAGATGGGTCTCAGTGGGTTCCCAGTTTTGTCGATCTTAGGAAGGCCATAAAGCCCGGGAGTATGTGACCTAATTGCTTTAAGTTGTTTATAAAGTTTTTCATTTATAAAACCATGCATCAGTAAAATCTGAAGCTGACGATTGATCTGGTTTTCCACAAACAGCACATTATCAGTAAAGAAACTACGAAATGACGATATCATCTCGCGAAATTTGTCTTCTAAATGCCTTATTCAAATATATATATGAATATGTACCAGGACACAAACAGCCTCTCCAGTTGAAAGTGAATGCAAGTCGACAGGCTCGACGTGGATCCGGTGATATGGAGACGAAACAAAGGCTTTCGGGTAATCGTAGAGTTAGGAGGCATCTGACAAAGATGGCATTCTACTGAATTCCTATATTAGTAATTGATGTCAAGCCGAAAACAGCAAAAATAGGATTTTGGTAGCTATCTTCATAGTTACTTTTGTAAAATATTTACCCCTATCAGACTCAAACAAAATTAATCTAGATTAAGCAGGTGACATTGAAGTAGAAATCTTTCGTAAACGCCTCTCCAAATCTCTGAGGAAAACACACTTCGCTGCGAGCCTACGACTAACATTTTCCTGAAAGAAACCGTTCAGCCGGAACGCGAAAGACAAGCTGTCACATTGGGCCACTTCAACGTGCATATACCAGTTTACTTGCTCTCTGACGGAGCTGCTGAGTACATCGGCCCTACCATGCACCAACTTGAAAAACGCGCTCGTGAATACTATCCAGCATGGCTAGTAAAAGGAGAAGGAAAACGTGTATTTTGTTCAGTAACAGAACATCTAGTCAATTGAGGACATTCAGCGCCTTTCGAAAAATCATTCAAAGTAATATACAAGATTCGATCAAACCTATCAAAGGGAGTGAAATTAAGACATCTGGGCATAGCCGAGACCCTAGCTATCGAAAAGCTCAAACCCACGCTATGTATCCGAAAGAAATACGTCCAATCCTTGTCCGTGCCATGGCCATCATAAACAGGTAATTCTTTTAGTAATGACCATCCCATTGCCTTTCTTATCTAAACTCCCTGTTTATTCATGTTATTTTAAGTTGTTCTTAATCCCTCCACTATTTAAACTACCATATTTTCATATCCACTCTTCCTGTTTATTTTGTCATTTTACTATTTCTACATGTTTAATCCCTGATTGCATAAACAATTATTCGTCACATTAGTTATGATCCAACTAGAGTTTTTTGTTATCCAAATATGCTGTCTATCTGTTTTGTTATTTCTATATTTCTAACCCTAATTGCACATTCCATGTCAATCCTCTCAGCAATTATGATGCTACTTTGTTTAAGTTTTAACCATCTCGCCCCCTGTTTATTATGTCATTTTAATTCTTATTGTAATTGTATTAATCTGACCCTTGATTAGAAATTATTCTGCAACTTTCCCATCCATTTATCATAAATACACGAATGTACAGCTGCCTAGTTGACGGTGACTTCGTCGGAAAGAAAATTTTCTTCCTCGCCGCAACTGTCTTTTTAAAAATTAATCTACTTGCTGAGGAAGCCTCGCTCAAATCTGATTTCACCTTCACTGAGAACTTTTAACGACTTAAAACAATTTCGTTATAGACATGGTGGATGTACTTTAGATGATATTGTTATCTCATATCATACTACTCTCTTTAGTTTCGACAGAGATGCCGAATATTTATCGGTTTTCTTTCCTTGAATATATATCTGACTTTGATTGTGTACATGGGCCTGTTTTGTCAAAAAAAGAAAAAACTTGCTGAGATACAAGCAGGGAACTGATTTTCGAGTTCTACTATGTAGAGCTGTTCGAAACTTCCTTGGGAGATTCACAGTTACGAAAGCTCCATGCTTCCCACTCACTCAGATTATTCAATGATGCACATACCAATATTTAATTTACTATGGAACATGAAAGTTATGGAAAGTTCCACTTCCTCAACATTGCCATGGAACGCCTAGAAGATGATAGCTAGTCTTCAGAAGTCAATTTATCGAAAGCCTACTTTGAAAGGAAAATACCTACATTTTAATAGTTTTTGTACTTTTAGAATTTTAAATATATTTGTGCGTTGAAGTATTTTTAGCAATTTGGTTAAGTTTTCGGGGTGGAGTTGCCAGCATCACGCCCCAACCCTCCCTCTTCATCCGGGATTGGGACCGGCTATAAAACTAGTGACCTAGTAATCTAGGCGAGGTTAAAGCCGGCAACACCCGGTATTCCCAGCCGGTCACCCATGCAAGTAATAACCGGGCCGAACGTTGCTTAACTTCGGTGATCGGACGAGAACCAGTGCTTTCAACGTGGTCGCCGACAGAGTGCGTCGGCCGGGGATCGAACTCCGGACCACATGCAGGGTCGGTGAGCATCCTACCGCTGTGCCATTGACACATTCATCAACCTGAAACAACCAATCTGGAAATCTTCGTCGCTCAGCAACACTCAACAACCAAAATTCCGATTTTCAATACAAACGATAAGTCAGTCAGTTCTTCTATACGGATCAGAAACTTGGCGGGTCACAAAGAATATTTCCAACAGCCTGTTGCAGATCTTTATCAACAACAACAACTGTCTTCGCTCTATACTGAAAATTAGATGGCCGGAAAGAATCAACAACGAGAAACTATGAGAACGATTAAGCGAAACAAGAACCAATCGCTCAACAAATATGCAAGCGGAAGTGGAGATGGATGGATTGGACACTTGCTGAGGAGGCCGCTGGGTGACATCACGTGTCAGGCCATCGCTCGAGTGGAACCTGAAAGGGAAGCGGCGAGTAGTTGGACGTCACAGGGTGACATGGAGGAGATCGTGTGAAGAAGAGCTGAAACAATATGAACTAACATGGATGCAGGTGGAAAGTACAGCAGAAGACAGAAGCAAGTGGAGACATGCATTTGAAGCCGTATGTTCCACTGGGAACCCAAGGGAACAATAATAATAGTAGATTTTATCCAAATAGCTCTTAACGTGGGTCAGTCAAGACTCTGTACACTCAAGAGCGATGAAAATATGCTCTATAGAGAAATTAGAGGAAGAATTTGCATTTCTTGAAAACATGTTGAAGAGCAATGGTTACCGTCAAAGTAACATTAACAAGTACGGAAGATTTGATGTAGTGAGTGGAAATTGTCTACAGTTGCTATATAATCAGGCTGTACGAAATAGTATATGAGTGGTTTAATAACATTCCCCTAGTGTAATCTCCTTCCATGCCACCTTCACAGAAGATGAATTATTGGTGTTTGTACCTAGACGTCTTTCGTTAACCAGGCTTGGGTTGACACAAACAGGGGGTGCTGAACTAATAAGTGGTTGCATTCCTACTATTCTGACTAGACACATAGAATGCTGTTTACGATATAAGTCTCCCACTGGTTCATCACTAACTCAAGCCAGTGTTCCTCAAGTTGCAGTTCTTGCTCCTCTTCTGTTTTCCTTCTTCATACATGACTTGTCTCATTCTAAGGAAGTTAATTTTATTGATGATTTAACTGTATCTATGTGTGATCTATCTAATAAACAAACTAATATGGAATTATTTACTACCACCACAGTGTCCAAGTTTTATAAGGTTTATATACACAGTTGCTCTTCTTATTGTGCTATACTCTTTTCTAGTCATAAGGACGTCTAGAAATGAAATACTCGAGTGGGTTTCTTCCTCACTAGTAAAATTTATTGCAAGATGAACCTCTTTAAATTTATTCACGATATTCTTTGCTTCCTCCTCATTTTTCATAATCAGAATGTGGAATTTTCCTAATTTTAGTTGATATTCTATTTGCTACTATATCTCTATTATTATTATTATTTTTAGAATTTGATCACGGACTGATATCAGTTAGAGAAGCATTGAAAACCAGGGAGTACTGGACAGCTGCTGTTTCATCCTAGTTTGGGAATCATCGGCAGTACGCTGTCCAGTACTCCCTGGTTTTCAGTGGTTCTCTAACTGATATCAATCCGTGATCAACTCATAAAAACATAACAAACCCTTACAAACCAAATTATAGAAAATTATTATTATTATTATAACTTAAGCATCTTTAATGAACTGTGGTGATTCCATTGTGATCTTACTTTACAAATCGATATTACTATTTAAAAAGCACACACTACTATTGATATTGACTACTAATCTAGAATATTCTATGTATATAAACATGCATATATAGATATAATTGTAGAGCGAGAAGAGGAGGAGGAATTTATCGAGAAGGGTGATATTCTTTGCTGGCTCAATTATATTTTGTGTCATATTAGTTTGTTTATTAGATGTATCACACAGTCAGTGAAACAGTGTTTATGGCTCATTATAATAAATTTATTTTGTATTTCCCAATGAATGAATGAAAAAGAGCAAAACGATATTGCTGTTTCTACTTACCTTTCGCCATTTAATGCTGCTGCTGATAGCTTTATCAAAGCAGTATGATTATTATTAAACCAGAAGAATTTACAAAATCCACTCAGCATATATATCTATAACAAAGAGTTAAGAGGTGGGTGAGGAAATAAACTACTCAGGTCAAGTTAAAAGGAGGACATATTGAAAGTCAAAATAACAATGAAGATCAATCACTAAACCAAATAACAGAGGTAATAGTACATCTGCCTTGGCTGGTATTACAACAAAGTTTACTAACTTGATCATCGTTCGTCAGTATGGGGTTATTTTCTCTTGTCAAGCTGGTCAATTGGTAAAGATAACAAAATCGAGTGTGGATTGTTGGATTTGATCAGTTTTTAAAATTATAAAAGCAGCGTGTGTTTGCATAGTGAACTTGCTTATCATATTCGTGTTGATTTTGTCACTTCAAGGGGGAGGGGTTGGGGGTGTTGTAACCAGGTCAAGGTAGGTAAGAAGAGAGAGAGAGATTGATTACTGAATCCTGGTTCATCGAGTCTAAACACAACACAACACAACACATGCAACAGAAATTACTCAATGCAAATACCAGAAATGTGTATGGAAGATATTATCACCACCAGTCAGTCAGTCAGTGAAATCAGAGGAGGATAATAAATAATCTTAAATTGTATTCTATTTCAATTCAATTCACGTACATCATCACAACATTCTAACAAGTTACTCACATATTATGACTATAGCAGAAGCACTCGTCTCATTTCCCATCTGATAGTGCTTGATAAATAACACTCATATTATTACTATTATTATTTCTGAATGTACATTATCCTGTATTACTGATTTGTATTCAAATGTCTAATCATGAATTCCACTCATGTATATAAATGAAGGAAGACGAAAGTTGTGTCAGTGAGTGAGTGAGTGAGTGACTTGATATGATGATTATGATTGGCAATAATGTGAATTGTGCTCGAAGCGTGTGGTCGCATCAGTTAATATTACTTACTGTATAACACTGCACACACTGTGTGTGACAACAGTTTATCAAAACAGAAAATCTTATCCATAATGGAGTAGTTATACTCTACCACCATAGTTTTCAAGTTCATATACTTATTTTGATGTCGAATATAATTTCACTACAATAATTTTCCATCACATTACACATATATATTTGAACTGTCTGTGAAGTCGTAAGCAAAAGTTAAACTGATATACACTTGTTCTTTAGCTACAGACACCATAAAAACTAACAAATGGAAACACAATGAATGTTTGTACCTAAAAATTAATTTGAAAGCAATTTAGCAAGAATGTGTTCTTAATAGGTGGATGGTGACTAGCAGTGGAACCCAGTCCATGATAAAGCGCATTTCATTGGTCCTATTTGGGACTCGTCATCTGGATGTACCTGCATTTCTCAGTGAGTGATGATGTTCCCACCACCTAGGATCCAACCCAGTGACACCATAGTTTCAAACACCGGTCAAAGCCTTGTCCACTAGATCACTTGGGCGACGAGAGCCACCCCACTTCTTGACCAACGGGTCGTATTAATTATATAATTGAATTTTAGATTTTCTCGTCGATGTGTTCTGTTTAAAACAATCAGAAGTTGTTTTAAGCAATCAACAAACAAAAGCAAAACAAAACAACCGCTGTTCATGTTTTAATCAAATTAAATATTTTCTAAACTGTTTAATTGGACTTTATGTTTAGACCAAAGTGTTATTGCAAACTATCTGGTGTGAACTGGATCTCGTTTGTTGCACAATCATCAACAGAATTGCTTTCTATCAAACGCTATTTGTGTGTCTATAGCCACGATAGGTTAAATGTTGTTAGCAGGGTAAGCAACGTGCCACTTAACCAGCTTGCTAATACTCTGGTTGACAGGCACATGGACTCATGTGAAAAATGGGCCAAATCCATCTTATCTAACTCACACCACCGTCTTCACTCACAACTCTCCCCTTGCATCTCATCAAGGAAAGTCAGAAGCCAATATAGAAAACTATATGCTCGCACCAGCAAGTACAAAAACTCAACCATACCCTACTTAGCTCGTGTTCTGTGTGATAAAGAAAGCATTAGGCGTGACACCTATAATTCATTAAATAGTCAGTAGAACAATTTGGATCTCGTCTTTCCAACTCATATCATTTATAGATACAACATTTTCTATCTTTTATTCTCTCTCTTTTTTTCTGTTATGTGCTGCTTTGTTTCTCTCTCTCGCTTACGCCAGGAAATATGACAGCGCCTACTTTTCTAACACCTTCAAACACTGTTTCAGCTTTACCTTTGCTACTGACATGCCAATGTATTGTTGTAATAATGAACTGTTGGTTTCCTCAATCTATGTAGAATTCTATTTATTGATAATGTACTAACTGGATGCAATACTGTAGTAAAAATGCTGAGAATTCCATTCTGTATCACAAGTACTGTTTTGGAATAAAGCAAATTATTATTATTATTTATTTTGATGGGGTTTGGTTTCTTCAGTCACACCTAGCCTACCTTTCCTTACCTCTTTTCCTAGCTTGCTGCCTGGATGCTAGTGAACACAGACGAGGTTCAGAGGTGTGTGTTGACCGGAAATCCGACCTCAGCCTCCAGCTTGACTGTAGAGTATTCTATGCAGTGTTTTAACCACATCAAAAACTGATTAAAAATGCCCATTAAAATTGTTTTCAAAAGAATGGATGGATACTGAACAAAGAATAGATACTCTTTTCGATAACCCCTTCATCATCATCATCAGGCTCTACAGTTGCATATCCATCCATTATAGTGAATGAAGGAATGAATAAATTAGTGTCATGAGCAACAACATTAATGTTGCTGTTTAAATAACATCGAATCAATAATCATAATACTAATGGATTACAGTTCAATAACATCAACATAACAATACACACTGAATGTCAGTTGAATTAGAAAAGATAATGTAACAAATTCATGAATTAATAGTCTCTACTGAAGACCGACCAGTGCAGTAGTAGTGGCTAGCTGGCTGGACTTGCTTCTTTTGAACACAGAGCACCGGTTGTTTTAGACGAATCATGATAGCCTCTACTGTTTGGAGCATGCGGTGCTTCGATGATGATTTTGTCAATTTATTAGGTACCCGGTAGATGATGATAGAGAAGGATTCTTCAATGCTGACTGGCTGGCTGGCTTTGTGGCCGGCTGGCCGGTTTGCACCAGATGGTTCAATATCGAACTGTTGGTGATGGTTTTCACTACATCTTTACTTAGGCATAGTGAGAGATGTTCTCGAGGAGCGAGTACGAAAAATCAAGTTCTTAGAGCAACAACGGCCGATATAACTCATTCTTTCATTCTTTATGATAATGATTCGGAGTACATTCGGCTATGAAATTCACAAGGGAGGAGGAATCCCTTCCTAGATGTCCTCCTTACAAGAAAACCAGATGGTAGCATAAAAAGAAATTTGCATAGAAAAAGTACTTGGACAACAGGACAATATACACATTTTCACAGCTTTTTTCCTCTCTCAAGTACCTAAGAAATTTAGTGAAGACCCTCAGCCACGTAGTCAGTTAGAGCTATATGCTCAGAAGAAGTAATTGAAAATGAATTAAATATTGTATTTGATACTTTGATCAAAGATAGCTATCCCGACGAATTTATGAAGAAACACAAAACAACAAAAGCGGAAAAAGACAACTCACTATCCATAAACAAGAAGCCACTTCATATACGACTACAATTCAAGGGTGATATGCCAATTGAAACAATTACGGGGAAATTAAGAGAATCAGTTCAAGAACTTTTAATGCAGGCGACTAACTACACGTCTTTTTCTCTACGCGACCAATGGTGCTACCTCTTTTTCGAAGCGGAAATGGTTCGGTGAAACGGCCACCCTTCACTTACCTTTGCTTGTGAAGAGGAGTAGGAGAATAAACTACACTTTATGGATGTCTTGCTAAGTAGGCGAGAAGATGGGGCACTCAGGAGAAGCGTGTATAAAACAAATAGGCTCACAGGGCATTACACACTTCCTTAGTTCCGTGTCCATTAAATATAAAAGAAATGTTCGTAAATGTCTTACAAGCACAGCAAGAAAGATATGTACGGATGACCTCTTACAAAAGGAATTTGAATATATTCATGATTCCTTGACGGAGATGGGCTGGCTATCCGAGTAGTTTCATAAAGAAACATATGAAAACATCAGAGAGAAAACCAACCTGAGAGTCTGAATGCACGTAAAATACCTCCGCTCATTAAGTTACATTTAAATGGTGACTTATCAAGTGAGATTCTATTCCAAAGACTTTCAAGGAGTTTACGAAGAACGTTTTACGCAGCATACCTATGTTTGTCATTCTCTAGCCGACGAATGATTGGGACGCAAACGAAGGATAAGCTAGATAGTTTTGCCACATCTATGTGCATTTATGAATTCAACTGCACCAGCGGTGACAGTTATATTGGGTAGCCTACTACTAGACAGCTTAGCCAACGTGTCACTGCTGAACATCTCCCATCTTCGTGGTTTAGCAAAGGACAGACAAAAGCAATCCGTAGCTCTATTTTATCACACTTAATTGATAGTGGTCATGTTGTAGTGGAGAAAACGAGAGTTTTCAAAGTAATTCATCGGATCCCACCGAATCTTTTCAATAGACTTCGTATTCATCTACTGCACACGCACACACAGCTGAGGCAGGCGATAGGCATTCGAACTATTGAACCTAAACTATGCCTTCATTCAAAAGAAGTTCGTACACACAGCCATTATCCCTCCGTCCCTTGTTGGCCTATTAAGACATAATCAACTGATGACTTCTACACCACCCTTTCTTTATATTTTCAACCCCCTTTCTTATCATCCCTTAATCTTATCTTCATTATAAACGTGTTTCATTTACTTCCCTTACAATCGTAGCATTACTTAATCGGTTCATTTGTTTTCAGCTAGCCTTTATCGACTACTTCCACCTGAACAGTTGTTTGTTCAATCATGCTGTTTTTCATCAGTATTCGTGTTATCACAGATTGCCTCACTTTTTCATCCTTATTATTGATAAAACCATTATTATTATTATTATCATTACTACTATTATGACTAATTGCACAATTTATATTCACCATCTTATTATCTATCCTAGAGACAAAACACCATGATGATTGGTTTATATTTGAATTTTTATTTGTAAAGTTATGTAGTTGTATATTAGAGTTAAGCCAGATGATGAGATCTAATTGAAAACAACAATATTGTTCGCTTAAGCAGGTGTTGTTCCCAGTTTATAGAAAGCCTACTTGGACGAGGTAATATCTAATTTTTTGGCAGTTTTTTGTCCTTTCAAGTGGGAAAGGTGCTTGGTAAAGTGCTTATGTTCAACAGATCCCATATATATCCATATAGCTGATACAAGAAGCAATGACAGTTACATTCAGTCATCCGCAAAACTGACGTTACAGTCGGGCTTATAATTATTATTATAATCAAAAATGTTAAACATTTGTACTAAAGCAAATTACAACGTTGCACAAGTGAAACTAGGGAGCACTGGGAATATGGTTCTTCCCAGATGGGGACTCTTCGTCAGTATGCGCTTACCAGGACTCGAGCCCAGGACTTTCTAGCCATAAGGAGAACCTGTAGAACATCCAGAAACTGGGTCACGATAAAATGGCCGAATGAATTGCAACTTCTACCAATTGACAAAACACAGAGAGCAACCACCAGCCAATTTCATAGGCGAGTAGCTGGCTGGTCACGATTTATCACTGGAACTCTGAGGAGCTTCCTTTATAAAGTCAGTAGCAACGAGGGTTTAAGTGGCTGAAAGATCCTTGGGCATACCTTGTAACAAGAAGGTCCATGCCTACTCCTGCATGAAGTCGTTTGGCCCATTGATCTAGTCACTTGATTTACAACTTTAGAGTGACAAGTTTAAACCTTAATCCAACTACTGAGGTTTTCAAAGCTAGTGGGAAGTCGTGACCAGTATGGTACACCAGGTTGAAGATGAGGCAGTAACTCACTCATCGAAGAAGACATTGCGAAATGGTCGCGCTATGTCGTGCGTGAATTGGCAGAAGTTAGAATTCATGCACTGTCTGGCCATTGGATCGGGTCCCAGTGGCTCAATGGTCTACGAGCTAGCTCGCCTTGTAACCAGAACGTGGTCCTGGGTTTGAACCCATTGTGGTGGGTGCGTACTGATGAAGAGTCCCAAAATAGACTGACGACACAGCTGTCCAGTACTCTCTAACTGATGTCAGCTCATACTGAAATCCTCCAGGCAATCACAGCAATGTATTAACACCAGCCGTTTCAAACTACAGATATGTCTTGATCCTAACTACATGTGCGTCGGTAGCACAGTGGTTAGGACTCCCGCCGACCATGCACATGGTCCGGGGTTCAATTACCTGCCGACGCACACCCGATATCTATGGTCGGCCAGTAAAATTTGGGCTACCGATATCCTTGCTGAAAATTCCTTACTTCTACCAAAAGTACTGTGTGGAATCAAGCTGTAAACAAAAATTAAAAAAATATCTAAGTGGTTGTTGAATAGCTGGTTGTTGTTGTTGTCGCCGTCAAGAGGAGGCAGAATCAAACGAGTGAAGTAAAAAATTTTTATCCCATCATACACGCTGTTCTGTTCAAAATAGGGCTAATTAAACTTCTTCTTGAACTGAATATTAAATCAGCTCTACTCATAAACACAAAATAGTCAGATGCTAACATATTTTTGCTTCAAGTAAAAATTGATGGACAGGTGAGTAGCAGTGGAATTCAGTTCGGGATAATACGAATTCCCTCCATCCTACTTGGGACTCGTCAGCTGATTGGATGTAACTGCACTCCAAAGTGAGTCAGTTATGATGTTCCGACCATCGAAGAACGTACCCGGTGCCCCATAGTTACAAACAGCAGACAAAGCGTTATTCTTTTTGATGTGGTTGTGTTCTCTGAGCTGGCTGGATAGTTAATTTGCGAAACTTCCATCGCCCTAATAGGCAGGAAACATCTTCAGCGCATACTTCAATTTCAATTGAAGTGAGCTTTTCGATTTCTCCATGAGTGAGTTTATTAATCATCTCTCCTGGTCGGTGACCTTGCACGTGACTCCTCGGTTGTTTTGTGTGTCTTCATTTCTTCTAGGTTACTTGTGCTGGTACTGGAACTGATTGTTTATTTGACTTGAACTTTGACCCTTTGGGGGTTTCTTTCTTATTAATTGATAAATTTTGTCTATCTCGATGTGTCTTTTGATTGATGATTCACTGGAATACCAGGTAGGCTTCTAAAAATTCTCCAGCATTCTCGGTTTTGTTTCCTCTATCTAATATTTGAACCAGTCGAATTGATGTCCGTGGTTTTCTGTATGCAATGAGGCGATATGAGTGAGTGAGGGAGTGGATGTCATGTCTTTTGACGACTAGCTTATGTTCATGGATACGAATACGAAGAGGACGTCGCCTAGTAGGGCGATGAAAGCTTCGCAAATTAACTATCCAGCTAGCTCAGAGAACACAACCACATCAAAATCATCCACCTGAGCTACAAATCTTCTTTATCATCTCTAAAGCGTTATCCACTAGACCACTTGGGCGACGAGAGCCACCCCACCTCTTGTGCAACTAGCATTATTAATTATTCAATTCAATTCAAGATTTTCCCATGGATTGATTGATTGGACCGAAGTGCTCGTCGGTCTCAGGTTGACATGTCTGTTGGCTACTTGTGCAGATGCTTCGATGCAGATGTCTGGTCATGTAGCCTGAAATCACTGGCGAATGCAGGTACACCCTGCAGGCAACTGACGAGTCCCAAATAGGACCGGTGAAATTCGTGTTATCCTGAACTGGATTCCCCACTGCTAGTCACTATCCATCAGTTGACTTCAAGTTACATAACCAGACATCGTCGAAGCAACAGACATGTCAACCTGACACTTAGTAAGACAAGGCTGCCTACTATCACCAATGATTTTCTTGGTTGCAGTAGACTGGATTATGCGACAAATAGCGGGCAATGAGGAAACAGGCATAAAATGGACACACACAATAAACTTGGAGGATCTGGATTTCGCCGATGATATACGTCTGATTTCCCACAAACTGGAAGATATGCAAGCGAAAAGCAACAAGTTGGCAGAAGAAGCATCCAGAGAAGATAGGACTTCAGGTGAACGTAGATAAAACAGAGTTGATGAAAATTCCTCGGCAACACCACCAACAGCAACTGACAACAATCAGCCAGCATAAATGAAAGGAACCTGAAAGAAACAACCTCTTTTACCTACCGACCTTAGAAGCATCGTTTCAACTATAGGCGGATGGAACTGACGAGGATATCAAAGCACCGAGGATCGCGAAAGTAAGACAAGCCTTCATTACTCTCATCAGTTCTGTGTGGAGGTCAACAGCACTCAGCAATCAGCACGAAAATGAAAATAAGTTCCGGATTTTCAACTCCAATGTGAAGTCAGTCAGTGCCACTCACTATACGGATCAGATACTTGGCCATTGCATAATGAAGAGCACCTCAAACAAACTACAGATCTTCATTAACAGCTGGATGTCTTCGCTCAGTACTCAAGATCAGACGGTAGGCCAGAAAAAATCAGCAACAAAGATCTTTGGCCATGAGCGAACCAACACAGCAGGAACCGATTGTGAAACAAATAGGCAGGAAGAAATGGAGGTGGATTACATTGTGGCCATTATCTGAGGAAACAAACCATCAAGTGAGTGACATCACTAGACTAGCCATTGCTCGAGTGGAACCCGAAAGGGAAGTGGCGAGTTGGTCGTCAGTGTGAGGGTGACATGGAGGAGGAGGTCATGTGAAGAGGAGATGAGAGCATGTGGGCAGAGTTGGAGCCAGGTGAAGACTCTAGCAGAGAACCGAACGCAATGGAGACGCGCGACTGAAGCCCTATGTTCCTGTAGGAATTAAAGGATACAATGCGTCTGTGGCACAGTGGTTAGGACTCTTGCCGACCATGCACATGGTCCGGGGTTCGATCCCCAGCCGGCGCACACCCGATATCTATGGTATGCCTGAATTTGGGCAACCGATATCCATGCTGAAAATTCCACACTTGTACTGAAAATACGGCGTGGAATCAAGCTGTAAATCAAAAATAATAATAATAATCGATGGGAGAAAAAAGTCTAAAATTGAATTTAAATATCTTTGCTTCATTTCACATTTCTGTGAAGTTCACTCACAATTGTGTAAGTGACTATCATTGTAAAAACAAAAATTGATAAATAAAAACAGTTATGCACTAAATAAATAATCCAATAATTTAATAGTTACGTTATTATGTATGAATACTTTCCAGTGTATGAGTGAGTGAGGCCAATTGAAGCAATGCACTTTATTTAATGCAGAGTGGATGGATGGATGGATCGATAATGTAAGACACAACAACAACAAAAACAATTACAAGTGTAGCTTATTAGATTCAATAAGTAGGATAATAAACAGCCCTATGTGTGTGTGTACTGTTTGATAAGAAAAAAGACAAAAATAAACAGAATGTTTCACTTAAGTGCAATCCAACAGATGACTTTCAATCAATCAGCATTGATTGTAATCAATAATCAATATGTGACTTGCCCCAATTTTGTACAACGACAACCATAGAATTCTGTTAAATAAAGCGTTTCACGAAATTAAATCGATATGTCTAACTAACTAACTAACTAACTAACTAACTAACTAACTAACTAACTAACTAACTAACTAACTAACTAACTAACTAACCATGAACTAACTAACTAACTAACTAACTAACTAACTAACTAACTAACTAACTAACTAACTAACTAACTAACTAACTAACTAACTAACTAACTAACTAACTAACTAACTAACTAACTAACTAACTAACTAACTAACTAACTAACTAACTAACTAACTAACTAACTAACTAACTAACTAACTAACTAACCATGAACTAACTTACTAACTAACTAACTAACTAACTAACCAACTAACTAACCATGAACTAACTAACTAACTAACTAACTAACTAACTAGCTAACTAACTAACTAACTAACTAACTAACTAGCTAACTAACTAACCAACCAACTAACTAACTAACTAACTAACCAACCATGAAGTGACTAACTAACTAACTAACTGGCTTACTAACTTACTAACTACTAACTAACTAACTAACCAACTAACCATGAACTGACTAACTAACTAACTAACTAACCATGAACTAACTAACTAACTTACTAACTAACTAACTAACCAACCAACTAACTAACTAACTAACTACCTTACTAACTAACTAACTAACCAACTAACTAACTAACTAACTGACTAACTAACCAACTGACTAACTAACTAACTAACTAACCATGAACTAACTAACTAACTAACTAACTAAGTAACTAACTAACTAACCATGAACTGACTAACTAACTAACTAACTAACCATGAACTAACTAACTAACTTACTAACTAACTAACTAACTAACCAACTAACTAACTAACTAACCATGAACTGACTAACTAACTAACTAACTAACTAACTGGCTTACTAACTTACTAACTAACTAACTAACTAACTAACTAACCAACTAACCATGAACTGACTAACTAACTAACTAACCATGAACTAACTAACTAACTTACTAACTAACTTACTAACCAACCAACTAACTAACTAACTAACTAACTAACTACCTTACTAACTAACTAACTAACCAACTAACTAACTAACTAACTGACTAACTAACCAACTGACTAACTAACTAACTAACTAACCATGAACTAACTAACTAACTAAGTAACTAACTAACTAACTAACTAACCATGAACTGACTAACTAACTAACTAACTAACCATGAACTAACTAACTAACTAACCAACCAACTAACTAACTAACTAACTAACTAACCATGAAGTGACTAACTAACTAACTAACTAACTAACTGGCTTACTAACTTACTAACTAACTAACTAACTAACTAACTAACCATGAACTAACTAACTAACTAACTAACTAACTAACTAACTAACTAACCATGAACTAACTAACTAACGAACGAACGAACGGACGAACTAACTAACTAAGGGGGAAAAAAGGTTTCCAGGTCTTCAGAATACCTTTCGAAGCGTTTTAAGAGGAACATTCTAGTCTATGATGATAATATAAGTATAAAACCTGGCCATCGCGGTGGTAGAGTAAATTTACTCCATTATGGATAAGATTTTCTGTTTTGATAAACTGTCACTCACAGTATGTGTGGTGTTATACAGTAAGTAATATTAACTGATGCGACCACACGCTTCGATCACAATTTATTTATTATTGCCACTCATAATCATCATATCAAGTCACTCACTCACTCACTCACTGACACAACTTTCGTCTTCCTTCATTTATATACATGAGTGGAATTCATGATTAGACATTTGAATACAAATCAGTAATATGGGATAATGTACATTCAGAAATAATAATAATATGAGTGTTATTGATCAAATACAATCAGATGGGAAATAAGACGAGTGTTTCTTTAATAGTCATGTTATAGTTATACTTATAGGTAATTATGTTTAATATTTCAATCCTCTTATCTATAAAACACAAAATATAAACGAGCAAGCAAAGAATATCCCCCTTTACGATAAATTCCTCCTCCTCTGGCTCTACAATTATATCTATATGCATGTTTATATGCATAGAATATTCTAGATTAGTAGTCAATAACAATATTAGTGTGTGCTTTTTAAATAATATCGACTTGTAAAGTAAGATCACAATGGAATCACCACAGTCCATTAAAGATGCTCAAATAATAATCATAATAATAATAAAGATATAGTAGCAAATAGAATGTCAACTAAAATTAGGAAAATTCCACAAAAATTCAGGATCGATCATTCAAACCTAGATGGCCAGTGGGGTAAGGATAATGTCTGAACCGACCAACTTCTTTTTGATGCACAAATTACGCTTGTTATTATGGATCCCAATGGCCAGCCAGCCAGCCTCAGTAGTATTTACTAGTCGAACTGTTAAGGCGAAATTGAGATTTGTTGTTGATATGCGGTAAATGACCCTGAAAGCCGACTGGTTAACATCAATCAGTCTTGTGTTGTGTATCGACAAGATGAGTGAGATAGAATAGTGCTGCGAACTGATAGATTTTGTATTTCTTTTGCTTAACCAACCAACCACTGTGCTGGGTGGGTGATGTTCGGAAATTCGACGCGAATCACGCCTAATTGTACGGCCTATGCAAGTAACTAGCTCACTCCACAGAAGCAGTTAAATTGGTAGATACACATGGAGGAGGAGGCGAAATTAGTCAGTTTGTCTTTTACTCTCGAACGAAGGCAAGATAGGAGTGGGTGGTTCTGAAGACACAGCGTAATTTGGCAGTAGGGAATGCTCTTTTCACCGCCTCATTTCTAAGTCCGTGTGTTAGTATCTCACTGATGTTGTCCCCAAGGAACTGACTGAATTTGTATGAATAAGGCCTTCCTTTGCCTCGGAACTGTTGGTGTACCTTGGGCTGCTTTGATTTCAGATTCATATTCTTATCAATAAACGTTTCTGGATAAACATTTTCACTCATCAACCGTTTCATATTAGTGATCTCCTCATCAAGACATTCATCCGAGGAGATTGCTCTTGCTTTATGGCGGACCAAGCACTTTATAAGATTGCATTCGTATTTCAAGGGCACGAAGCTGATAAAAATTGAGTATACTCACCCGTTTATGTAGGTTTTTTATATGCACTCCTTCTTATTGCGCAATCCTCTTTTCTGGACATTGGGACGTCTAGAAATTAAATACTAGAGTCTTTTTCTTTCTCAATAATAAAATTCGACGAGAAATTGAAAGAGTGTTTAACAGGTAAAATTTGACAGAAAGTAAGTAATATGATGCTTCACTTTCAGATGATATTGGTTGATTGGTTGGAGGCGATCGGCGATCGGTGAGCTACTGTGCAAGCATACACAGCAAGAAATTGAAGATGCAAAATTGTATTTATTTATTCATTACTTCCATAGGTTCCAAGTGGAACACAGTGCTTAAATAGCACATTTCTATTTCATCGTGTTCCCTGAAGTCGTCTTCAGCTGATTCTTCAATCTCTCATAAGCTCTCATCTATCCCTCATATGATTGCCTACATATCGATCGGCCTTGGACACACGCTTATCCTCTCGCTTCTCGTCCAAGTCCCATTAGAGGGCTTGATGCGTGATGTCACGTGATAATCTCTTCAGAGTATTCCTGATCCCTCTTCATGTCATAGGATGTATTTATTAGGTGACTGGTTCTTGGTTAATTAGTTAGTTTTAATAATAATAATAATTTGCTTTATTCCAAAACAGTTCTTGTGATACAGAATGGAATTCTCAGCATTTCTACTACAGTATTGCATCCAGTTAGTACATTATCAATAAATAGAATTCTACATAGATTAAGGAAATCTCACTTCATTATGACAACCACATAATGGCATGTCGGTAGCAATGGTAAAGCCGAACAGTGTTTGAAGATGTTAGAAAAGTAGGTGCTATCGTATTTGCTGGCGTAAGCGAGAAGAAGAAACAAAGCAGCACATTACGGAAGAAGAAAGAGAGAGACAAAAGGAAAAGAAAGAAAGAAAATGTTGTACGCATAAAAGATATGAGTTGGAAAGACGAGATCCAGTTGTTCTACTGACTATTTAATAAGTTATAGGTGTCACGCCTAATGCTTTCTTTATCACACAGAACACGAGCTAATTGAGGTGTTGTTGAGTTTTTGTACTTGCTGGTGCAAGTATATAGTTTTCTATATAGGCTTCTGGTTCTGCCTGATGAGATACAAGAGGAGAGTTGTGAATGAAGAGGGTGGTGTGAGTTAGATAGAATGGATTTGGCCCTCATTTTTCACATGAGTCCATGTGCCTGCCTGTCGACCCGAATATTAACAAGCTGGTTAAGTGGCATATTGCTTATCCTGCTGACATCCTTTAACATCCTACATAATAAGATATAGTCATTCTTCAGTAGCCCTGGAAAAACTAAGGGGGAACAATAGAGAATAATAGGCAGAATGCGAGAGTTAGCGAATTGTAGGAGTAAGGGTTGGGTAATACCAGTATGTTTTAACTTCCTAATGTAGAAGGTAAGACGGAATATTTTCTTAGAAATTGCTAAGATATGAGACGACCAGGAAAGATCAGCAGATAGAATGAAACCTAGGTATTTAATTTCCGATTTAGTTTCTATTTCAGTGCCGTCTATGTTGCATACCTCGTGAGAGCCAAACAGTTTGTTTAGGTCGGATTTATGCCTAAAGGTGAAATTGACTGCTTGGCATTTGGAGGGGTTTAGGGTAAGACCATTTTCCTTGGACCACTGGCTGATTTCTGACAGAAAGCCATTAAGTTTAGAGCAGTCGCTTTGACATTTGACAGGCAAAGATACAGAGAGATCGTCAGCATATCCGACAAAATTAATGTCATTTGAAGATGGTAAGTCATGCAGAAAGAAAGAAAAGAGAAGTGGGAGAGTAGAGCACCTTGGGGGACTCCGGCTTCAGTGAGTACAGCAGAGGATGATTTACCTTTGTATACGGTGTACTGCATTCTGTTAGAGAAGTAGGAATGCAGCCAGTTATTGACCCAGGACTCGGTTTTTGTCATCTAGGTACAGAGTCGAAAGCAAGTTCCTTGTTGTTTGTGTTTTTTCACAATCTTGTCTTCAGTATTGAGTGATGTTCATAAAAGTCTTCAGCCTGTCTTTTGTGATACACCGAACCTCTGAACCATGGGCAGGCAATGATATGATATAAGTGTAGTGAATTTGGATGTTCTTCTTTGTGCCGCCGGTTGTATGCTGTAGTTTTCTCACCTTCTCGAACCTGTCTTTAGCACCATCCGTGTCGTTGTCTGTGTAGACGAAACTATACTGCCTAAATAAGTGACAGAAGTGAAGCCCACCTAATCCACCACCCCACCCTGCACCCACAAAAGTTTTCCCGTTGATATTGACTGGTGCTTCTTGTTGGTCGGGTGGTTATATATCTCCTCATCACTTTTGCCTTCTCTACATTCACCTGAAGTCATATCTGCGCTGCCAACCTCTTCTCCTAACGTGAGGAAACAAACATAAATGTGTTACTTATTGAGCATTACCTTGTGTATACTTTATACAAGAGCCATTATTGGTTTCGGATGATTGGTGACGAAATCTCACCACGGATCCGAAAAGCTCGAGCTGCTTTCGCCAACTTACACTACACCGTCTCTGGCGTAGGCGTGACATCCGACTATCAACCAAGGGACGTGTGTGCTGCTCAGCAGTTCGCTCCGTCCTTCTCTATGGCTCTGAAACATGACCAATACGGGTTGAAGACATGAAAAAATTTAACTGTTTTTGATCATAGATGTCAACGATCTCTTTCTCAACTTAGGTGGCATCATAAGGTAAGTAATGCTGACGTAGAGTTATGCGTAGAGTGTTGGGCAAAGAGGGAATATCAATCGATGAGGCTATAAAGTTACATAGATTGAGATGGCTAGGTCACGTGCTGCGCATGCCTAACCATCTCCTCCGTCTCCCGACGAGCATTACTAGCTGATATAGGTGCAGGTTGGAAAAGAGTAAGCGGTGACATGCCAAACAAAAACCTGGCCTCATCAATTCATGAAATCCTTGACAGTTAAACTGAGTCAGGTAGGTAGGGAGATGCCCGCCCTCGGGATTCTAAGAATCAATGGCTGGAGACAATAGGTGACATGTCTCAATATCGTTGTCAATGGCTTACGCAGATGTATTCAGTCTCTTGTGTAATCTTTCATATTCCTCTCTACCATTACTCATTCTGTTTCACTCTTATACTTGTCAAAACTCTATTGGCTCTCTTCACTCATCCATCTTCTTGTCTACCTTTGTGTGCTATTTGGAACGTAGCAACTGGAACTGCTGCACTTCGGTGGCAAGTTCTATGTTAAATCCAGACAGACAGACAGACAGTACCATGAATGTGCAATTCCAATTTGACAACACTCTTTACCGCCAAATAGATGGTGTAGCTATGGGCAGACCACTCACTTAGCCCTGTTTTAGCAGATATATTCATATCCAACCTTGAAAGAACAAAGTTGAAGCATGCAATCGATGAAACAACTTCCTATTTTCGATATGTTGATGACACATTTGTAGAGTGCAGCAATGAAAGCCATGCTTCACACTTACTCAGATTATTCAATGTTGCACACAACAATATTGAGTTTACCATGGAACATGAAAGTGATGGAAAGTTCCACTTCCTCGCCATTGCTATGGAACGCCAAAAAAGGATGGTAGTCTTCAAAAGTCAGTTTATCGAAAGTCTACATGGAAAGGACAATTCTTACATTTTAACAGCTTTTGTCCAAATAGCTTTAAACGTGGACTAGTCAAGACTCTATACTATAGAGCGAGGAGATTATGCTCTATAGAGAAATTAGAGGAAGATTTTATGTTTCCTGAAAAGATGTTGAAGAGTAATGGGTAGCATCAAAGATTCATTAACAAGTACGGGAGATCTGAAGTCTTAGATGTGAAACAAATCACACAGTGGAGAAAAAGCCAATCAACATTCAACTTGATTATAAAGGTGAAAACATTACAGCAATGGTCAACAGAAGACTGAGTAGGTCACTTCACTACCCTCAGCCTATCCTGCAGCTTAACTCGATGCCGTCTATCGAACAACTTGTTCTTTGATGCAATCGAAAATCGATATATATCCTTCTCTTGTTAACTCCAACTGTGTATACAAATTTATATGTATCTGGGGAATACAGGTGGGTTATAAAACACGGAATATAAGTATGTTTCTTTTAGCATGAAACACAGTATTTTGGTACAGGTATGGAATTTTCAGCATGTGATATCAGTAGCCCAAATTTTGCCGGCCAAGCAATTGATATCAGGTGTGCATCGGCAAGGGATCGAACCCTGGACTATTTGCATGGTCGGCGAGAGTCCTAACCACAATGCCACCGACGCACATATGAGTATTTTGTTTCATGCTTATGTGTTCAGCAATTTTCTGTTGAAAACGCATAGAAAGAAGAAAAATAAGTCGCTAGGAAATGCATAAACAATAGCCTCCATACTTCAAAACATTTATATACTCTCCATATGAATATCCTACTTCATAGATGCTGATCTGATCTCTGACAACGTGAAGAGAGAAAAACAAAATCATCAACTACCTATAGAAGAAGATGATTCCATCTACAGTAAAGACGGGAGGGAGTAAGATAAGGCTGGCTGCCTGGCTGCCTATTATCGCCAATGATTTTCCTGATTGCAGTAGATTGGATAATGCGACAGACTGACAATGGGCAACGAGGAGACAGGCATAAAATGCACCCTCACGAAAACAACTTGGAGGATTTGGACATCGCCGATGATATATCTCTGATTTCCCACAAACTGGGAAGATAGGCAAGTGAAAAGCAACAAGTCAGCAGAAGAAGCATCAAAGATAGGACTTCAGGTGAACATAGATAAAACAGATATGGTGATGAAGATTCCTGGCCAACACCACCAATAGCAACAACAACAATAACAACAGACAACAATCAGCCGGCATAAGTGGGAGGAACCTGAAAGAAACAACCTCCTTTACCTACACACCTACAGCGACCTTGGAAGGCCAACAGCACTCAGCAATCAGCATGAAAATGAAAATAAGATCCGGATTTTCAACTCCAATGTGAAGTCAGTCAGTGCCACTCACTGTACGGATCAGAGACTTGGCCAGCGCGTCATAAAGAGCACCTCAAACAAACTACAGACCTTCATCAACAGCTGTCTTCGCTCAACACTGCTCAAGATCAGATGGCCGGCCGGTCAGAAAAGATCAGCAACAGGGAGGGATCTCTGGCAATGAGCGAACCAAATAAGCAGGAAGAAATGGAGCAGGATTGGATTGTGGCCATACCTCTGAGAAAACCATCAAGTGACATCACTAGACAAGCCATTGCTCGAGTGGAACCCGACCGAAAGGGAGGCGGCGAGTTGGTCGTTAGTGCGAGGCTGGGTGACTTGGAGGAGGAGGTGATGTGAAGAGAAGATGATGAAAGCATGTGGGCAGACTTGGTTGGAGCCAGGTGAAGACTCTAGCAGAGAACAGAACGCAATGGAGACATGAGCGGCTGAAGCGCTATGTTCCTCTAGGAATTAAAGGAAATAATAATAATATTAATAGAAAACACAGAGGGAGTAATGAATAATTACAATTACAATAACAAGTTTTTATCGCACACGTATTGATCACTAATTCACTGTGTGTTTATCACAATCTATTGGTGTGAAATGCATTCATTATGTGAGTGATATCATTATTATTAGTGGTTGTATTTATTGAGTAGAAATCAATACAGATCATGTGTTCCTCGGAAGTGAAGTGAAGTTCTATGTGATCACGCAATGTGATCACTCTTATCTAAATCTTATCTATTTTGCATAGTGAATAACAGAGAGAGAGAGAGTGAGGGAAGTATAAGAAAGAGAATAAGAGAATTAAAGTTCAACTCAAAGCTGGCTGAATCCGGATTTACATTCAGAAATAGGAGTTATTAAAAAGACAATTGCAGCGAAGCAAATTTTCTTTTCGACGAAGTCATCATCAACTAGGCTGTACATTCGTGTATTTATATCAAATGGATGGAAACGAACGGAATGGATGGACGGAATGTTCCAGTTCCTCGACGTCCAGCTGACAAGAAACGCCAACAACTCTCTTAAAAGATCCATATACAAAAATCCTACTTGGAATGGACAATTCATCAACTTTCAAAGCAGCTTCTTGCCCCTAAGCAGAAAGAGGAACCTGATATACGCTCTTTTTGCTCGAGGATTCTGAAGATATGCAGTGAGGAAGTTATAGAAAAAGAACTGCGTAATCTCCAAAAAACCCTGATGGAAAACAGCTTTCCGCCTAGGTTCATAGACAGGAATCTCAAATCAAAGAAGACTTCCGAACAAGTTCAATCCGTCCCGAAGAAGATACTTCTGCTTAATCTAGAATTCAAGGGTGACATTGAAGCAGAAATCCTTCGTAAACGCTTCTGCAAATCTCTGAGGAAGACATACTTCGCTGCGAGCCTACGACTAACGTTTTCCTGAAAGAAACTGTTCAGCCAGAACGTGAAAGACAAGCTGTTGCATTCGGCCACCTCAACGTGCATATACTAGCTTACTTGCTCTCTGGCGGAGCTGAATACATCGGCCATACCATGCGCCAACTTGAATTACGCGCTATTGAACACTACCCAGCCTGTCTAGTAAAAGGAGACCGAAAACGTGTATACAGTTCAGTGACAGAACATCTAGTCAACTCAGGACATTCAGCGCCTTTCGAAAAATCCTTCAAAGTATTATACAAGATTTGATCAAACCTATCAAAGGGAGTCAAATCAAGACATCTGGGCATAGCTGAGGCGCTAGCTATCCAAAAGCTCAAACCCACGCTATGTATCCAAAAGAATTATGTCCAACCCCTGTCGCTGCCATGGCTATCATAAACAGGTAAAATGTTTTTTTAGTAATGACAACCTCATTGCCTTTCTTATCTAAACTTCCTGTTTATTCATGTTATTTTAAGTTTTTCTTAATCCCTCCACTATTTACACTACCATATTTTCATATCCACTCTTCCTGTTTATTTTGTCATTTTACTATTTCTACATATTTAATCCCTGATTGCATAAACAATTATTCATCATATTAGTTTTTTATCCAAACATCCTGTCCATCTATTTTGTTATTTCTACATTTCTAACCCCCAATTGCACAATCAATGTCAATCTTCTTAGTTATTATAATTCTACTTTGTTCGAGTTTTATCCGTCCCCCTGTTTATTATGGCATTCTAATTCCTAATTGTAAATGTATTAATCTGACACTTGACCAGAAATTATCCTGGAACTTTCGCATCCATTTGATATAAATACACAAATGTACAGCGTAGATGATGACTTCGTCGAAAAGGAAATTTGCTTCGCTTCACTTGAAATACATGCGAAAAATGATGTCACATCCCACTGTATTTACCAATGCAAAGGTACGTCTGGACACACAAACGTACATACATAGGGACGACTTTTTGATCTCTGTAAATAAGGACTGGCTGGTTCCAGAGCATATTCCTAAATGGCTCGAGAAACAAATAGAATCATCAGAACCCATGAATTAATGGTGAGAACAGAAGACCTAGCTGGCTCCTCTATTGCGAAACATATTACAGAGGAGACAGGACATAAAATTGACGTTAACTAACACATCTTTTAAAGCTATCTATAGAAGCGTGTTTGGGTGAGGGCGTATCCTAAAGTTTGTGGAAGCCCTAGCTGGCAGTTAGGAAGTTTAAACCACCTTTATGCGTTCAAAGCAGCAATTCGTCATCACATTAAACCTTCCTTGGTAAACTTTGTTTTGATACCAACCAGGGCAGATGTACTATTACCTCTGTTATTTGGTTTAGTCATTCATCTTCATTGTTATTTTGACCTTCAATATGTCCTCCTTTTAACTTGACCTAAGTAGTCTATTTTCTCACCCACCTCTTAACTCTTTATTGATTTCATGAATGCATATTCCTATGAGAAGTCCATGTGTGCGATCAGATTGTTTGAAATGTGTTGTGCGCGCAAATACAACATTACACGCACGATTCAGACAAATTACGTCTTCTTATTGCTTAATCTAAATTCATAAAGGGAACTAATTGTTTTAAACATCCTGTATGCAAAAGAGAAAAGCCTAGAGGCATTGCCAGGATTCACTGTCACACGACAGAAGCCCTATCTATCTATGGCCTATCTATCTAGTTGTTGGCAAAGTCAATCATAAGTCAGGATACCCTATAATGGACCTAAGGTTGATTTTACAAATTCACCTACTTACGAATCGTCTAAATATATTTAGCCATGGCATTAAATCCCCCCTTAAAAGCCACTCAAAATCATCAAGACTAACAAATTCTAATGAACTAAAACATAGATGGATTAGATAATTTAAAATTATATAATAAAGAGAAAATGGTTAGTTTTGACATTGTCACTCTATACACACGTATACCAATAAATATGGCTATGGAGGCAGTCAGAAACAAACTCACTTCTGACCAACAAGTGGAACTTAAGACGAAAGTGCCACTTGAGGATATAATGCTGGGAGTACAGCTATGCCTGACTTCCACAGTATTTGAATTCCTCCAAAGGAAAATATACAAACAAACTGAGGGAGTTGCCATGGGATCACAAATATCCCCAGCTGTAACAGATATATTCATGGATAAGTGGGAAAGCATAGCGACTGAAACGTTCACCCCCACCCCTATCAAAAGTATGGTGGAGGTATAAAGATGACACATTCATGGTACTCCAAAACACAAGATATAGATAGGTTTTTCGAACACATCAACTCGAAGATTGAAGCAATTCGACTCACTTATGATGAACTGGAAAATCAAGAAGGGGAGCTCCCAATGTTAGATTGCAACGTAAAGAGGAAAGAAGATGGGAAATTAAACACTAGTGTTTACAGGAAACCCACACACTCAAACAGATATTTAGACTTCCGATCATCCCATCCTATGTCAGTAAAAATAGGATTGGTGAAATGCTTAAATGACAGAGCACAAAAATTAAGTAGTACCAAAGAAAATCTAAAAAATCTAAAACGCAGAATTCTTAACAAGGCAGGAATAAAAATGGCATTCAAACCCACAAACTCAATTAGAAACAAGCTTTGTCGGTTAAAGGATCCTGTAGAGCCCTTAAAACAAAACAATTTAGTTTATCTCATACCCTGCAATGATTATCAGGTCAAATACATAGGTCAAACTAGTAGAACAGGGGCAGTCAGACTAGCTGAACATAAAAACCTAGCAGCAAAATCTAGATTGATTGACCAGAATAAGATGAGAAATCTAGAGAATAGTTCAGCTATAGCACTACATGCAGTTACACACAACCATACAATAGGCTGGATGGGATAGGATGACAGTTTTAAAATCTAATGTCACAGGGAGACTGATAACAGAAGCTTTGTTTATCGAATTAACTACAAATACATGTAATAGGAATGATTCATCACCTGTCCCCGATATTTGGAAAATTCTACTACCCATACGACAAATAGGAGAGAACAAAGAAAACTATAAAACTCAAGTGTCAAAGTCGTGTGATTACAATTGATACGATTATGAACAATAAAATTTTGTTCGAAACTGTGTCATCCAGTAAATACTGATACTGTTTCACTGTGTGATATACCTAATAAACAAACTAATATGGAATTACTTACTACCACAGTGCCCAAGTTTTACACATATATTCCTTCAGGATTCAAGCTTCTGAAGTGTACCTGTGTCAGGATATGATGAACAGTCAACATAAATGCTTGACTGATGAGTAGTTCTTGATGATCAGCGCCCCGAGGGAGGTGATGACATTTCAAACGCCCGGATTATTCACTTTAGGGAAGGCCAGACAATTCATTCATTCATTCAGTATAATGGATGGATATATATCTGTAGAGCCTGATGATGATGATGATGATGAGGTTATCGAAAAGAGTACTTCTTCTTTGTTCCGTATCCATCCATTCTTTTGAAAATTCTGCATTCACTCTTCCATGTGATCACAATTCTCTAGATTTGTACACCTTCAATTATCCAGGATAACTGAGCTGGTTCTTTCCCATGTATCTTGTAATATGAAGGGCACTGAATTAAAAAAACAAGTCGAAAGGTAAATATTTTTTGGAGGGAGTGTTACCTCCTCGCATTGTTCTTCCCCAAGGGTGACAACAGATTTGTCATACCCTCGAGTGAAGGAACTTCCAATGAGAAATGACGAGTTGGGCGTTTAAGGGTGATGTGAAGGAGATGAGACATTATGAGTGGGCAATTGTGAAGGCAGAAAAACAGGACTTCAGAGAATACGGCATTGTTGAATAAAGCATGATATTCATTCCACTCGGAACGCAGAGGGAACAACAATAAGCAGTCTGATCAGTCTTAGGCTTCTAAATAACTTCTAAACGAATATTCCATCGAATATTTAACTTAAGGGAGTTAAGACACTACAATATATGATTCAGCGAAGAGACTCTTTTCAACAACGAATTTATCACCAAGCTGTACAATCGTATATAAATGGTTTTTAAGAAGTTATATCCGGTGAGGGAATTGAATCACAGGTCTGAGTGAATGCATAAAATAATAATAATAATGATAGTATGAAATGCAATTAAAACTAAAATGTTTGTGATTATAATCATAGTTAAATGTCAAGCGGCAAAACAAATTAATTTCTTTTTATATAGAATAATTCATAGGATGGATAGAACTTGAAAAAGGTGTGCAATTATAAGATTAGTAGACAAATCGAAAAAATAAAAACGTTACGAAATATTGTGTGAAATTTAATAGCATAGAATTTAATGTTGTAAAAAAGAAGAATTGATTTAGAATGACAAGTGGAACAAGTGAAATAATACCGGGGACAATTAAAAGTGAGAGTAGTAATAGTAACAATTGACTTAATAAGGAAGAGCATACAAATTGAATAGACAAAAATGAAAAAATGAAAAATTGGTAGAGCCAAAATATGATTGGGGATTACCATACTTTAGCATAGAGGGATTAAGACCATGAAAGTTGGGGGGCAGGGTTGAACGAACATTTTCTGTACACAGAGACCTGGCTTTTCTGTTTCGATAGCCTAAGATGGCTTCAGCAATACAGATGAGTCGGGTAAGTAATGATTTCGGCAAATTACTTTTCGCGTCGTAGATGACTTTGAAGTCGGAGGCTATAGAGATAGGGTGATCATTATCGACCAGATGTTCAATGATCACGCTTCTTATATATATTGCATTAATTTGCTTTGCCGCTTGACATTTAACTATGATTATAATCACAAACATTTTAGTTTTAATTGCATTCCATACTATTATTATTATTTTATGCATTCACTCAGACCTGTGATTCAATTCCCACACCGGATATAACTTCTTAAAAACCATTTATATACGATTGTACAGCTTGATGATAAATTCGTTGAAAAGAGTCTCTTCGCTGAATCATTTGTTTTAATTTTCTATATGTTACAATGGGAATTTTCCGTGACTACAATATATCTCAAAGTCTGGTTTTCCAGTTTCTGTCGCTTATTCTTTCCTGGACTGCTTATTATTGATATTTTCATATTGAGCAGAATTCTTCAAGCTGTCAGCAGTGAGTCTACAGGCCAACTTGTAGACACATTGGTTAGCAGACATTAAAATTAATGCAAGAAATTGACACAAAAAGTAAATTTATCGGACTGTAAAAACACCCTCCTTATTCATAACTGCTCCTTCTTTGTGTATCTTATTTAGTAGGACAAGAGCAAAAAAGACTTTACTAAAGGTAGACTGAATATAAAAGTTTTCATTTTGATAAACTGTCACTCACAGTGTGTGTGTAGTGTTATACAGTAAGTAATATTAACTGATGCGACCACACGACGCTTCGAGCACAACTTATTATTGCCACTCATAATCATCATATCAAGTCACTCACTCACTCAATCACACAACTTTCGTCTTCCTTCATTCATATACATGAGTGGAATTGAGGATTAGACATTTGAATACCAATCAGTAATATGGGATAATGTACATTCAGAAATAATAACAATAATAATGATATGAGTGTTATTGACCAATTACAATCAGATGGGAAATAAGAAGAGTGTTTCATTTATAGTCATAATAAGTGAGTAACTTGTTAGAATGTTGTGATGTACGTGAAGTTAATTGAAATAGAATACAATTTGAGATTATTTGTTATCCTACTCTGATTTCACTGACTGGCTGACTGACTGACTGGTGGTAATAATATCTTCCGTGCATGTCTCTGGTATTTGCATTGAGTCATTTCTGTTGCATGTGTTGTGTTGGGTGAAGACTGGATGAACCAGTCAGGACTCAGTAATCAACCTCTCTCTCTCCGTCTTTATAGATTACTTCTTGGAATTTTAACACTCTCTCACCATGCTGTTGTGTGGTTGTGTGTTAATGCATGCATGCAGTGCAATGTAGTGGTGGGCTTTTTTCTAAATTACTTATCTTGTCGGATGGGGTCAACCATTCTTACCTTAGCCACCAAATTCTTATATTCCGACAATCTGACTACCTCTGACTTACTAGTTTGATTGACCTATGTAGTTGACCTAAGTGACAGTCATTGCAGGGTATTTTGTAAATTATATTATTTTGTTTAACTGGGTCAACCGACAGGGTTCTTTAAGCTAACAGAGCTTGTTCTACTTGAGTGAGTCAGTTTGTAGGTTTGAATGCCACAGAATGAAATGCAATAGATACACATATACCCTTGGACGTCCCACTACTAGCCGCTTCCTTTTCGGCTTCCACTCGAGTGATGTTCTGACGCACGATGTCACCTAACGGCCTCCTCAGCGAGTGTCCAATCCATCTCTACTTTCGCCTGCATATTTGTTGGGCGATTGGTTCTTGTTTTGTTTCTTTGTTCTCATAACTTCTTGTTGGTTCTTGTTCTTTCCGGCCATCTGATCTTCAGTATAGAGCGAAGACAGTTGTTGTTGATAAAGGTCTGCAACAGGCTGTTGGAAATATTCTTTGTGACCCACCGCCAAGTTTCTGATCCGTAAAGAAGAAGTGACTGACTTGACGTTTGTATTGAAAATCCGAATTTTGTTGTTGAGTGTTGCTGAGTGACGAAGATTTCCAGATTGGTTTTTAGAGGTTGATGAATGTGTTTCTCGCCTTCCCGATTCTCGATTTGACATCCTCGTCCGTTCCTCCTGTAGTTGAGACAATGCTCCCTAGCTAGATAAGTGAATGAAGTAACCTCTTTCAAATCCCTCCCGTTGATGGTGATTGGCGCTGGATGTTGCTGTTGTTGTTGTTGTTGTTGTTGATTGGTTATTTTCATGACCTCCGTCTTGTCTATGTTCACCTGGAGTCCTGTCTTTGCTGCTTCTTCGACATCAATAGTGTAGTATTGCAATTATTGTCGTTGTTAGTTTTAAAAATTAAAATGTTTATACACATATATATATATATATCATTATTATTGTTGTGAAGGGACGTTAAATGGGACACTTGTACTATGTGATAAGACCTGCAGACTGCCTCATAATCAGTGTTTTGAAAAAAGCTATTATTACTTTTATTATTATTATTATTAATCTTTTCTACATCTGCGGACTTACAGAATTTATCTTCACATTCATGGCAAATTACCGTCTGGATTTCTGTTTTTGCACTTGTGTGATTTTCTTAGGATATAATAATCTTTATGTTTTGTTATTCTCACAGACATTGCATACACTTGGACTTTAATTCTATTAAGCACAATAGTAGTAACACACATAATTGTTTGAATAAACCGAGAACTATAGTGGTTTTTGCCGAATAAAGTGTTACCATCATTGTTTATTTCGTTGCCTTCTCATCAGCTGCTTACAGGCCACAGTCATTCATTATTAAGTAGTATATCTACAGAAACAATATTAACAGAGGCCACTGAATATTCTCCTGACTTATAACTGCACGGATCGATAAAAGGTGGTTGTCCTACCAAATTTGTTAAAAGTATGTAATTAGACGGAGTGATAAAGTGAGAATGTGATGCCATGAGTAAGAAAAATGACTTTCAGAAGAATGGATACTGAAGAAAGAATAAATACTCTTTTCGATAACCCCTTCATCATCATCATCATCATCAGGCTCTACAGTTATATATCCATCCATTATAGTGAATGCATGAATGAATGAATTAGTGTTTTGAACAACAACATTGATGTTGCTGTTTAAATAACATCGAATCAATAATAATAATAATACCAGTGGATTACAGTTCAATAGCATCAACATAACAATAAACAGAATGTCAGACAGAGAAATTAGGAAATATAATATTACAAATTCATCAATTTATAGTCTCTACTGAAGGCCAGTCGGCCTAGGCAGTAGTAGTGGCTGGCTGAACTTGCTTCTACTCCACGTAGAGCACTCACTGGTTGTTTGAGGCGAATTGCAATAGCCCCTGGTGTTTGGAGGTGCATGCGGTGCTTCGATGGTGGTTCTGGCAACTTATTAGGCACTCGGTAGTTGATGATAGAGGAGGATTCTTCCACACTGGCTGGCTGATTGGCTTTGTGGCCGGCCGGCCGGTTTGCACCAGATGGTCCAATATCGAACTGTTGATGATGGTTTTCACTACACCTTTACTTAGCCATACTGGGAGATATTCTCGAGCGAGCGAGCACAAAAAATCAAGTTCCTAGAGCTACAATGGCCGATATAACTCGCTCCACCACAAGCATAGTTGCAGTTGAATAGTTAGATACAATTAGAAGTGACTAGCTAGTCTAGTTTAGGTACTTGATCTTTCAGTCGAAGAATCACCACCATCAGTCGTGTAGAGAATAAGACGTGTAGTTCACCAGCACTAAAAGTTCTTTCAACTGCTTCTCTTAATTTCCTGGTAATTGTCTGACTTGGGATATCGCCCTTGAATTGCAGTCGTATATAAAAAGGCTTCTTGCTTACAGATAGTGAGTAGTCCCTTTCCACCGCTTTCTTTGTCATGTGTTTCTACATAAACTTTTCGGGATAGCTATTTTCGATCAAAGTATCATATACAATCAATGCTTAGTTCATCTTCAATTACTTCTTCTGAGCATATTGCTCTAACTAACTCTGTGGCTGATGGTCTTCACTAAATTTCTTGTGTACTTGATAGAAAAGAAACTGTGAAAAAGTGTGAATATTGTCCTGTTGTCCAAGTGCTTTTTCTATGCAAATTTCTTTTTATGCTACCATCTGGTTTTCTTGTAAGGAGGACGGGGATCCAGGAAGGAAATTCTGTTTTGAGATTCCTCTTCACACGTGAATTTCATAGATGAATGTACTCCTATCCGAATCATTATCATAAAGAATGAAGGTATCACCCATATACCGGCAATAAAATGAGAACTTACTGATACGGTGGTTGTTCAAAGGTTCATTTTCTATGAGTGCAATTCGTTAAATACTGATATGCTGAGTCGTAGGTTGAATAGATCTACTGAAAAGACTTCCTGTAACAAAGAATATTCCCATGTCACTAACTCAGTCAGAGACATATACTGACTCAGTGAATTGAATGAAGACAATTAAACGATAATGGTCACATCACTGAGTGTATACAGATTTTTCTTAGGAGGTAGAAGTTATCCAAGCCGGACTCATAGGAATCTGTCTTTACGAACTCATACACCAGGTCAATAAATAACGCAAACTTATGTAGATTTAGAACAACACCTGCTTAAGCGAACAATAGTGTTGTCTTCGAATAGATCTCATCATCTGACTTAACTCTAATATATACCTACCTAACTTTACAAATAAAAATTCACATATAAACCAACCATCATGGTGTTTTGTCTATAGGATAATAACAAGCTGGTGAATATAAATTCTGCAATAAGTCGTAATAGTAGTAATGACAATAATAATAGTAATAATGGTTTTATCAATAATAAGGATGAAAATGTGGGGCAATCTGTGATAACACGAATACTGATGAAAAACAGCATGATTAAACAAACAACTGTTCAGGTGTAAGTAGTCGGTAAAGGCTGGCTAAAAACAAATGAACCGATTCAGTAATGCTAGACTGATTGTAAGGGATGTAAATGAAACATCCATTTTAATGAAGATGTGATAAGCTTAAGGGATGATAAGAGACTGGGGTTGAAAATATAAGTAAATAAGGGGTGCTGGTGTAGAAGTCATCAGTTGGTTATGTCTTAATGGGCCAACAAGGGACTGAGGGATAATGGTAGCGTGTACGAACTTCTTTTGAATGAAGGCATAGTTTAGGTTTAATAGTTCGAATGCCTATCGCCTGCCTCAGCTGTGTGCGTGTACAGTAGACGAATACGAAGTCTATTGGAAAAATTCAAATGGGGGATCCGATGAATTACTTTGAAAGCTCTCGTTTTCTCCACCACAACATGACCAATATCAATTTTATATGACAAAATTGAGCTACGGATTGTTTTTGTCTGTCCTTCACCAAACCACGATGATGGGAGATGTTCAGCAGTGACACGTTGGGTGGCTAAAGTGTCTAGTAGTAGTGTGCCCAACATAACTGTCACCGCAGGTAGATAGTGGATAGTGAACACCATATCGAAATAAAAGAGACATTTACAGCTACTTATTGTGTCTCTTAGCCATAGTCGATGATGCTACAGGAAGTGAAAAGAATAAACTAACCTACGCGTCTACATTGATTACACTCATTCTTTATGTTCACCTTGACCTAACATAAGGTCATCGTGGACGTAAACATCTCATATTCCCATGTCTAATTATAACATAATAATAATAACAAAACGTTGTTATACCAGCAGCTATGTAGCAATTACAGAATGCGATAAAGAGAAAAATATGCATAAAGTATAAAATTGTAGTAATAATAGTAGTAATAACTACTAAAAATACAAAACAGTTAAGTTTTAATTAAACGATAGAAAGAGTGACACCATAAAATTAATTACAGAAAGATGAACGAACGATGAAAGGGTCGATTCACTTTGCTAATTACACAGTAGTAACTTCCTATATATGTTTCACGTCTAACAGTGAGTGTCTCCATCACATAAAATATGGTCTGACAGTACGGCATTTGCCGATTTTGTACAGGAATCTATATGTCTCTCGACTATAATATTGGCGTGGCGAGCTCACACAGTGGCATACCACAAGCCCGACTCACAGCATTTAATACCCGTCGTAATATGATATAGTCTTTTTTGAGAAGCCCAGGAAAGATGAATGGAGAGCAATAGAGTACAATAGGTGAAATACAGGAGTTTACAAACTGCAGAAGTAAAGGTTGGTTGATACCTGATTGTCTTAACATTATTTTTAATGTAGAAGGTTGTAGACGAAACATTTTCTTAGAGATTGATTGATAAGATGTGGGATGACCATGAAAGGTCAGAGAGGAAAGAACTAATCCAAGGTATTTAATGCTTGACTTGGTTTCAATTTCAGTGCCATCTATGTATGCTACAGGCATCATGGGAACTAACTAGTTCATGTTGTATGTCACGTCGATGCTTGAAAGTAAAGTTAACTGCTGCCTGACATTTGGAAGGATTTATTCAACATAACACTATTTGACTTAGATTACTTTCTGATGTCGAACAGAAAGCTATTAAGTTTGGAGCAGTCAGACTCGATAGTGATAGGCAGTGAGTGATACAGTCAGGTCATCGGCATATTTGACAAAGTTAGTTTCGTTTAAATGAGGCAGGTCATTTAGGAAAAAGAAGGCAGAAAAGGAGAGAGGTTGGCACCATGAGGAACACCGGCTTTTGTAAGCGAGGCGGAAGAAGATTTGCCATTATATACAGTATACTGCATTCATTCTATCAGAAAAATAGGAATGCAACCAACTCTTAGCCCAGGATCCTGTTTGCGTCAACGAAAGCTTATGCAATAAAAGGCCCCTAGGTACAGAGTCAAAAGCAGATGTGTAGTCTAGGAAAGCACCACGAACATATTCGCCACCTTCGTCTAAACAAGAAACAAGATTATGATATAAGACAACAGCAGCATCCAAGGTACATCTACCATGTTTATATGCAAATTGTTTAGGATCATGAAAAGCTTTCAATGAAGGTTGAAGACGAAGTAAAAGTAATTTTTGCATCAATTTTAAAAAAGGAGAAGTATTTGCAATAAGGCTAAGTTTTATATCGGTATCTTCCTCTTAATAATCTCTTCTCTTCCACTACTACACCTAAAGATTTCTAAACAACGACAGAATTATTGTCCAATACTCCATAATTTCGAATCCTTCTCTTACTGATATCAATCTGTGGTTTCTCTTGAAGCCAATAAAATCCCTGCAAACGAGGAATGTTGACCACTTAGGCACATCAAGTCAGGTGTAATGATATTGGATGACAATGGCACTGGATTTCATTCCAATTTCTGGATGGTCAGTAGGCTGGCCTGGGAGTCGTAGGTTCGACCCCTGAAGATGAAGTCATGAATGTGTACTGATGAAGAACTATGCGTCGGTGGCACAGTTGTTAGGACTGTCGCCGACCTTGTACATTGTTTGATGTTCGATCCCCATCCGATGTATACCTGATATGAATGGTCGGCCTACATTGCTGAAAATTCCACACATGCATCGAAAATACTTGCACAAAAAGAGGTTACTTCATTCACTTATCTAGCCAGGGAGCATTGTCTCAACTACGGTAGGAGGAACGGACGAGGATGTCAAATCGAGAATCGGGAAGGCGAGAAACACATTCAATAACCTGAAACCAATCTGGAAATCTTCGTCACTCAGCAACACTCAACAACAAAATTCGAATTTTCAATACAAACGTCAAGTCAGTCAGTTCTTCTATACGGATAAGATACTTGGCGAGTCACCAAGAATAACTCCAACAGGTTGCAGACCTTTATCAACAACAACTGTCTTCGCTGGCTCTATACTGAAGATCAGATGGCTGGAAAGAACAAGAACCAACAAGAAACTATGGGAAAAAACAAACGAATCAAGAACCAGTCGCCCGAGAAATATGCAGGAGAAAATGGAGATGGATTGGACACTCGCTGAGGAGGCCGCTGGGTGACATCGCGCGTCAGGCCATCGCTCGAGTGGAACTTGAAAGGGAAGCAGCGAGTGGGACGTCAGTGTGAGGGTGACATGGAGGAGATCGTGTGAAGAGGAGTTGAAACAGTATAGATTAACATGGATGTAGGTGAAAAGTACAGCAGAAGGCAGAAACAACTGGAGACGTGCAGTTGAAGCCCTATGTTCCACTAGGAACCCAAGGGAACAATAATAATACCAAAATTACGGTGTGGAATCAAGCTGTAATAAAAAAATAAATAAATAAAACTTTGGACTGCAACGAAACAGCTGTTCAGTACTCCCTGTCTGGGTTTCCAGTGGTTGTCTAACTGATGTCAGCTCATGATGAAATCTTCCATCTAATAATTACTGGTCAAGGACTACGGTGTCTGGAGTTCAAGTGAGGAGTCTTGACCACTCAGGCACACCAAGCCAGGTGTTATGATATTGGATGACAATGGCATTGGATTTCATTCCAATTTCTGGATGGTCAGTTGGCTGGCCTAACAACCTGGGAGTCCTAGGTTCGACCCCTGAAGATGGAGTCATGAATGTGTACTGATGAAGAAGGAGAACTCTGGACTGCGATGAAACAGCTGTCCACTACTTACTTACTGGTTTTCATTGGTCCTCTAACTGTTGTCAATCTGTCATCTAACCTGCATCCTTTTCATCTAGTTTATTTCACACTATTATTATTATAATATTAATATTGTAATGAAGCACTCTTCGAGGATTAATCACATACAGTCTAAACTGTGTGTACAGTCAAAACAATAGACTTCAATCTTCGCCTACCATGGACTGACTACTTGACCTATTTGAATGTGATGATTGGTCATTAGCATAGTATGTAATTTTGTTTTTTATATAACTGAGTAATTGTCATGCATTTTATTTTATTTTATTATTGTGAACCGACCATGTTAGTTGTGTAAAGCGGTTGTAGAGAAACTACGAAATGACGATATCATCTCGCGGCGAAATTTGTCTTCTTCTAAATGCCTTATTCAAATTTATCAAACGGGGACTAATTGTTTTAATTTACAAATATTAGTCTACTTTTTGTTATCATGTATTGGTTTTGTAGGGAATTTTGTTTGATTGCATGGAGGATTTCATCATGAGCTGACATAAGTTCGAGAACCACTGGAAAACCTGCAGGGAGTACTGGACAGCCAACTGTTTCGCCATCCTAGTTTGGGAGTCTTCAGCAGTACTCACCAACCGCCAGGGTTTGGCCCCAGGACCACGTTCTGGGTCAGCGAGCTCGTAGACCATTGAGCCACTGGGACTCGATCCAATGGCCATCCAGTCCATGAATTCTAACTTTCGCCAATTCACGCATGACATAGCGCGACCATTTCGCAATGTCTTCTTCGATGAGTGAGTTGCTGCTTTATCTTCAACCTGCTGCGTACCCTACTGGTCACGGCTTCCCACTAGAACCTCAGGTCACTGCCTACCTGAATACGGCCAGTTGCTAGTGAGCATCATTTTAAATTTTCAAGTATTGGATTTGTAGGGATTTAGTTTGATTGACCAGAAGGTCCTGGGTTCGAACCCCAGTGGGGTGGGTGCGTACTGCCGATGATTCCCAAACTAGGCTGATGAAACAGCTGGCTATCCAGTACTCCTTGCAGGTTTTCCAGTGGTTCTCTAACTGATGTCAGCTCAGAATGAAATCCTCCATCTAATATATAATGATAGTAGTGATAGTGATAATAATAATATTATTATTAATGACGACATGCACGTCAAACATGCGCAAGACAACACCAACAATAAGGAATCTAAATAACATGCAGTAATTATGTACCAGGAAGGAACCTCGGAAACCTCGGAGACGGAGAAATCTTAACAATGCTGGGAAAAATAAAAGTGGCTGGAATTCAAACCAACCACAAACTCAATTAGAAACAAGCTTTGTCGGTTGAAGGATCAATCCTGCAGTGGAGCCTTTAAAACAAAACAATTTAGTTTATCTAATACCCTGCTGCTGGGATGATTGTCAGGTCAAATACATAGGTCAAAGTAGTAGAACAGGGTCAGTGAGTCAGACTAGCCGAGCATAAATACCTAGCAGCAAAATCTAGATTGGTTGACCCGAATAAGATAAGAAATCTAGAGAATAGTTCAGCAGCTATCGCAAGCACTACATGCAATCACACACAACTGTGCATACAATAGGCTGGATGGGATAGGATGACAGTTTTAAAATCTAATGTCACAGCAAGGTGGAGGGAGGGAGAGATTGATAACAACGGAAGCTTTGTTTATCGAATCAACTGAGAGAGTGAATACGTGTAATAGGAATGATTCAACACCTGTCCAGCCAGATATCTGGAAAATTCTACTACCCCAACGACGACGACAAATAAGAGAGGACAAAGAAAACTATATAAAACTCAAGTTTCGAAGTCGTGTGATTATAATTGATGATATGATTATGAACAGCAATAATGAATTGTGTTCGAAACAACTGTGTCATCCAGTAAATACTAATACTGTTTCACTCACTGACTGACTGTGTGTGATACATCCATCTAATAAACAAACTAATAAAAGGAATTACTTACCCATCTTTTGTCTTTCTTATGCAACTCCTTGTTTTGTTCTTGTTGTGTTTTTGTTTTTTCAAATTATCAGAATGCTTTCTACTTTTTAAAATAAATTAACTTGAACCTTCTCTACATCGAATATATATAGATAAATGTAACTTCTTAGCACATTTTATCTATTTCATTTTATTTATTTTTTGTTGTTTTTACCAATCCCCTGTTAGATTACGTCATGTTAAATCTTTCTTTGTAAGTAAATTGAAGGCAATACTCCATTTGCTTTCTTCATTATTTGATAATTCAATTTATCTATAAGAGAAAGAGATTAAACGCCTCTATTCTTCTAACCCATATACAGTATCCTGTTCAATAATCGATTATCATTGAATCAATCTGGGTTTTCTCTTTTTCGATAAACAGTCGTAAAATGCTGAAATCAGTAGAGAGTTTTCCACCACTCCACTATCGATCCGTTTTGTATTTTCTCAGTGTCTCAGTGTTCTGATACCAAGTTTTAATTGTTTCTCTTTTAAATGAAAACAAAACACGTAGATCAGCGAAAAGTCTCTTTTCGGCGTCGAATTCATCTTCTTAACTGTACAATCGCAAATATATATGCATTGTTTTGTATGTATGTGTACATTAAGTTTGTCAAACAAAGTTACAATCGGTTAAGGTTAATTTTAACTAAACAAGTGAAGGTTGGTAATAAAAGTCAAGAAAATTAAGTGTTAGTGAAATTAGGGTAGTAACAAAGGTGATGAGTTGTCACAAACAGTTGTAATAATAATAGTGAGTTTTATTTCGGATGCACATAGAAACAAAGTAGATAATACGAAATTACATAAGAGTTCTAAATGAATACAAGAATTATAAGCAACTCAGGAACAGGCAAAGAAACAAAATTAAGTTATCAAAATAAAATTAAAATAAAAACTCAAAAAAATCAAAACATTGTTACCATGAGAGTAGAAGTGGTTGAGTAATCTTCTTTTGTATGCACAGCTCCGGCTTTTCCATGTGAATGGCTAGAGCTTCAGCGATACAAAGGAGACGAAACCGTATTGCCTTTGACATGTTGTTCTTGACTCGGTAGATTACTTTGAAGCAGGAGGCGTTCGTTGAAATGCACTGATCAGTGCTGACCAGGTGTTCAATTATCGCACTCCTTATTGCACCCGTATTGCCTTTTCGCAACCATGCTGGATAGTGTTCTTGAATCCTCTTGGAGCTAGGTACATCGGTCGTTCGACGAGCATCCTGTCGTATTATCTACTTTGTTTCTATGTGCAACCTGAGTAAAACTCACTCATCAAAATATTCATATTATTATTGCATAACTTCTTTTAACAACTGTTTGTGACAACTCATCACCTTTGTTACTACCCTAATTTCACTAACACTTAATTTTCTTGACCTGTATTACCAACCTTCACCTGTTTAGTTAAAATTAACCTTAACCGATTGTAACTTTGTTTGACAAACTTAATGTACACATATATACAAAACAGTGCATATATATTTGCGATTGTACAGCTAAGAAGATGAATTCGCCGAAAAGAGACTCTTCACTGATCTACGTGTTTTGTTCTCTTTTAAATCACGGAATATACACATTGGGTCATAGGAGTTATTAAAAAAAGACAATTGCAGCGAGGAAGAAAAGCTTTTCTTTTCGACGAAGTCATCGTCAACTAGACAGCTGTACATTCGTGTATTTATATCAAATGGTAGATGGGAAAGTTCCAGAATAATTATTTCCAGAAAGGGTCAAATTAATAAAAAGTTACAATTAGGAATTAGAATGTCATAATAAACAGGGCAGTGGGACGGATAAAACTCGAACAAAGTAGCATTATAATAACTAAGACGATTGACATTGATTGTGCAATTGGGGGTTAGAAATGTAGAAATAACAACAATAGATAGACAGGATGTTTCGATAAAAAACTAATATGATGAATAATTGTTTATGCAATCAGGGATTAAATATGTAGAAATAGTAAAATAACATTAATAAACAGGAAGTTGAGATAAGAAAGGCGATGAGATTGTCATTACTACAAAAACATTTTACCTGTTTATCATGGCCATGGCAGAGAGAGGGGTTGGACATGATTCTTTTGGATACAAAGAGTGGGTTTGGGTTTTTGGATAGCTAACGCCTGAGCTATGCCCAGATGTCTTAATTTCACTCCCTTTTGATAGGTTTGATTGAATTTTGTATATTACTTTGAAGGATTTTTCGAAAGGTGGTGAATGTCCTGAGTTGACCAGATGTTCCGCTACTGAACTGTATACATGTTTTTGGTCTTCTTTTACTAGCCAGGCTGGGTAGTGTTCGCGAGCGCGTTTTCCAAGTCGGCGCATGGTATGGCCGATATATTCAGCTCCGCCAGAGAGCAAGTAAACTGGTATATGCACGTTGAGGTGTCCCAGTGCGATGACTTGTCTTTCACGTTCTGGCTGAACAGTTTCTTGCAAGAAAACGTCAGTCGTAGGCTCGCGGCGAAATATTTTTCCCTAAGAGATTTGCAGAGGCGTTTGCGAAGGATTTCTGCTTCAATATCACCCTGGAATTCTAGATTAAGCAGAAGTATTTTCTTCGAGACGGATTGAACTTGTTCGGAAGTCTTCTTAGATTTGAGATTTTTGTCTATGAACCTCGGCGGGAAACCGTTTTCCATCAGGGTTTTCCGAAGATTACGCAGTTCTTCTTCAATCACTTCCTCGCCGCATATCTTCCGAATCCTCGAGCAAAAAGAGCGTATATCAGGTTCCTCTTTCTGCTTAGGGGCACGAAGCTGCTTTGAAAGTTGATGAATTGTCCATTCCATGTAAGCTTTTTGTATATGGATCTTTTCAGAGAGTTGTTGGTGTTTTTTGTCAGCTGGACGTCAAGGAAGTGGAACATTCAGTCGGATTCAGTCTCAAGTGTAAAGTCGATGTTGAGGTGGGCGTTATTGAAGATTTGAAGTATGCTTTTTAAATCACAATTCTCATCACAAATAATGAAAGTATCATCGATGTATCTCTTGTACAGATGGAGGTTGTTGATATTCGACGATAAGGGGTTGTTTTCTAAGCTAGCCAGAAAGCAGTTGGCTAATAGGGGTCCTAAGGGAGAACCAATCGCTACCCCATCTACTTGCCTTTATATTTCCTTGTTGAAACTAAAGTATACGTTGAAGGTGCATCATAGTAGCAGTTTCTCTTTTCTACTTGTTGAATTCTTTCTTGGGCAAAGTTCAACAATAGGCGTCCCAGAGGATGTGCGAACGCACACGAGTGAGTAACCTTCAGCTGATCAATCACAAAAATAAGTGAGGAATATCTGCTCAAAAAATGCTTGAAATCGCACTAAGCAGGTTATCTTTCTGTGATACATGGCTTAATAATACGTCCTAGTTATTATCGAGGAGTATCAGTTGCCATACATTCATTTATTATTAATGTTCCCTTGGGTTCCTAGTGGAACATAGGGCTTCAACTGCACGACTCCACTTGCTTCTGTCTTCTCCTGTACTTTTCACTTGCATCCATGTTAATCCATACTGTTTCAACTCCTCTTCACACGATCTCCTCCATGTCACCCTTGGAGACACGACCCACTACTCGCCACTTTCCTTTCGCGTTCCACTCGAGGGCCTGACGTGCGGTGTCACCCAGCGGCCTCCTCAGCGAGTGTCCAATCCATATCCACTTTCTCCTGCATATTTGTTGAGTGATTGGTTCTTGTTCCGTTTGTTTGTTCCCATAGTTTCTTGTTGGTGATTCTTGTTATTCCGGCCATCTGATCTTCAGTATAGAGCGAAGACAGTTGTTGTTGATAAAGGTCTGCAACAGGCTGTTGGAAATATTCTTCGTGACCCACCAAGTTTCTGATCCTTATAGAAAAACTGACTGACTTGAGGTTTGTATTGAAAATCCGAATTTTGATGTTGAGATTTGCTGAGTGATGATTATTTCCACATTGGTTTCAAATTGATGAATGTGTTTCTCGCCTTCCCGATTCTCGCTCGATTTGACATCCTCGTCCGTTCCTCCTGTAGTTGATACAATGCTCCCTAGCTAGATAAGTAAATGAAGTAACCTCTTTCAAATCCCTCCCGTTGATGGTGATTGGCGCTGGTTGTTGGTTATTTTCATAACCTCCGTCTTGTCTATGTTCACCTGGAGTTCTGTCTTCGCCGGCTGCTTCTTCGACCACTTTGTCGGTTTCCGCTTGTAAGTATTCGATCTTGTGTGTCATCAAACATAAATCATCCACGCGCGAAATCCAGGTCTTCTAGGTTCATCACGTCGGTCCAGGATATCTCTGTCTTCTCGTTTCCCACTGTCTGTCGACGCATAATCCAGTCCACCACAATTAGGAATATCATTGGTGGTAATAAGCACCCTTGTCTGACTCCTGTGTTTACTTCAAACGCTTCGCTGAGTTTTCCGTTGTGGATCACTTGACATGTGCCGTTGTCGTACAGCTAATGGTTATTCAGGAAACTTCATCACTTGTCACAGTGAAGAAAAACCACATCTAGAAAAGACAGCTTCTGTAATAAACAAAGCCATTGAGAGCGGAAGACATGAAAAGATTAGCTGTCTTTGACCATAGGTGTCTGCGTTCTATCTCCCGCGTAAAGTGGTATAATAAAGTGAGCAATATTGAGGTTAGACATCAGCCGAGTGCTAGGTAAGGAGGGGAAATCAATCGACGAGACTGTGAAATTACATCAACTGAGATGGTTAGGACATGTGTTACGTAGGCATGACTAGTCATCGCCTTCGTCGACAATGGGAAATGTCACCTGGCCTAGGATTGGTCAGGCTGGAAAAGAGCTAGCGGTGGTCAAACCAAAACATGGCTTCACCAGTCAATGAAATCCACAACAGTTAGTCTAAACCACGTAGAAGGGTATAGACTTCCTGGTTGGGGTACTCGGGACGGTAAAAACCAATGGCTGGAAACAATTGGTGACATTGCTCAAAATCGTTCTCAATGGCTGGCGCAGATGCATCCACTCCTTGTGACTTACTTATGATTTCCAATGAAACTGTTTTGTTCTTCGTTATTACTATTCCTTTGTCTCACACCTGTGTTTGCTGTCTTTCTATTATGCATTTCTCCTACTTTCTTCTCTTCCTTTGTGTGCTACATGGAGTGGAGGGAGTGTGGCGACTTGAACTGCCGCACATATGTGCAAAGTTCTATGTCGAAAACCGACCGACCGAAAGAAAGCTATCTTTATTAACCTACCTATCATTCAAGGGTGACCAGATTATGCAGTTCTGACAGCTAGCTCAACGACTTCGGTCAGCCATCAAGTGAACATTCTACGCTGAATCTCATTTTCTCATATGCCGAACATTTTCAATCCCTGTACCTACGATTAAAGGATGAAATTCTGTGGACTCCACTTCAAACTGTATCTACAAGTTCACCTGCAGTTTTTCCGGTGACACCTATGGAGGTAGAACCAATAGAATGTTCCAATATCGTGGTCGAGAGGAACATGTTCCAAAATAGTTATTAAAAACACAGAGGCAAAGTTCAACAATAGCGTCCCAGAGGATGTGCGAACGCACACGAGTGACCTTTAGCTGGTCAATCATAAAAATTAGGAATGTTTTTTCAAAACATGATGTATATTGACAAGAAAACGCTTGAAAACGCATTAAACAGGTTATCCTTCTCTGACACGCGGCTTAAAAATACGTCCTAGTTGTAACGGGGAGTATCAGTTGCCAAGTTAGACTAGTTTCTGTACATGGGTATTCACCGAGATGACTACAGATAAACTGTTTTTGTGAATCATTTATCCGTGTCTCTCATCCTGCTTGCACTCTTCCAAAAAAAAGTCCTCGGTTGAACTGTTATGGTTTCCAGCAAGAGGATAGACGACTACTTACCAGGAAAATGTAGATAATAAAACAAATTACAATAATTAAATGACATCAACTATAAATCTATCCCTAATCGCAACCATAAGCTTAGTCCTGACCCGAACACTAACCCTAATCATAACCCTTATTCAAACCATAATTCTAACCGTAATGCTAATTATAACCCTGATTCTAACCCTAACGAGCTATTAACACATTGTCCAAACAGTACTTAAAAACCTGTGATCTGGGGTGAAATTTGCTCCTAAGTTGGTGAATAGCATTGATATTTCTTTCAGCTATGATAATGACAGATGCCGTTAGCCAACCGACTAGCATGCGTTCAAGGTCATTAGAGAGAGAGTTCACACTCCTGGGACGCTATTGTTGAACTTCGCCACTTCTTTGTTTTGCATCAGCATTCAGGAGACGTTTACGACTGACTGTTCGGTGTATCTTCAAATTTGAATACTGCATAGCGGACGCTTTATCCTCAAGCAGGACAATTGTGTCGACGTTAATTTCGGATATAGAGTTATCGAAGAATGTAACAGAAAGAACTCAAAAGACGAAACATCGATGTTGGCATTCCTATATCTTTTGGGATGAAAGAGCTTCCCTTGAAATGCACAATGCACGATGTCCACTTTTAATTTAATAAGGAACTATATGAATCTAAAATCAAATCAGCCCAAGATACCAACAATTCCGAGGCAAAGGAAGGCCTTATTCTTACAAATGCAGTCAGTTCCTTGGGGACAACATCAGTGAGATACGAACACAGCTGTGCCTTAGAAATGAGGCGGTGAAAAGAGCATTCCCTGCTGCCAAATTACGCTGTGTCTTCAAAACCACTCCTGTGTTGCGTTCGTTCGGGAGTAAAAGACAAACTGCCTAATTGTGCCTCGTCCAGTTGAACTGCTCCTGTGGAGTAAGCCAGTTACTCGCATTGGTCGTACACTTAGGCGTTTTCCTCGCCGAATTTCCGAACATCATCCTCCCTCAAAGTGGTTGGTTGGTTAAGCAAAGGAAAAACAAAATCTACCTATTCGAAGCACTATTCTATCTCACTCATCTTGTGGATACACAACACAAGACTGATTGATATTACCCAGGCGGCTTTCATGGTCATTAACCGCATACCAACAAATCTCAATTTCGCCGTAACAGTTCGACTACTAAATATTGCTGAGGCTTGCTGGGTGGCCATTGGGATCCAGATTAAGAAGTCTAATTTGTGCATCCAAAAGAAGTTCGTTAGTTCAGACATTATCCTTACCCGCTTGGCCATCTAGGTTTGAATAAGCCTGAATGTTTGTGAAATTTTCCTAATTTTAGTTGATATTCTATTTGCTAGTATATCTATATTATTATTATTATAATTTAAGCATCTTTAATGAACTGTGGTAATTCCATTGTGACCTTACTTTACAAATCGATATTACTTAAAAGCCCCTCTGGGCCCTATGCTAGTGGATATTTTCCTGGCAAAGCTTGAAAACTGTCCACTTAAAGACACGAATAAAGGGTTTGACTATTATTGTCGATACGTAGATGATACCTTTATCGTTTGTGATATAAATCTTAATAAACAAGAGTTTCTAAATGCTGTTAATAGTGTTCACCCAACTATTCAGTTTACATGTGAAGAAGAAGACAATAACAGTTTACCTTTCCTAGACGTCCTCCTTACCATGAAGACAGACGGATATCTACAAAGGAAACTATTTAGAAAGAAAACTTGGACGGGTTAGTACACCCATTTTCATAGCTTCACACTGATTCAGTACAAAAGAAACTTAGTTAAGTGTCTTAGCTATAGAATAAAACGTATATGTTCAGAGGAATGGATTAAGGAAGAAATGCATAAACTGAAACTCACACTGCAAGATGGATATCCACAGAGCTTCCTAAAAAAGTATATGTCAATACCTACAGACAAGGTAAAGGTGGATACCGTAGACAAGAAACCTTTGTATCTTAAGTTAAGTTACAAAGGGGAAATTGCAGCTGACATTCTAAAATGTCGACTTAATAGAGCAGTAGATAGAACATTTCCTGCAGTTAAACTGGTGCTCAACTTCTCAACTAAACAAGTACTCACACAGCAAGTAAAAGAATAAAATAACCAAAGATGGCCTCATCAAAGTTTTCAACTGCTCATGTGAAGCTAGTTACATTGACCGTACTCAGAGGGCTTTATCCTTGTGCGCGCGTGAACATGTACCTGTATGGTTGAGTAAAGGAGTGCAGTCGTAGCCCACTTGGTAGATACGGGACACCAGATAAAACTTGACCAGGCATTCTCAGTTATTTACCGCGTTCCTAGTAATTTATCTAGAGGAGCTGAAGCGGTGGCAAATAATACCAGAAGACCATCTATTTGCATACAGAAGAAGTATGCTCAACCACTATGTTCACCCTGGGCCTACAATAAAGCCGACAAATCCTCCATAAACATTAATTTACACCATAAACTCCTTTCACAATTTTCTTTTCTTCTTCTTCTATTCCTCTGTTTCAATGACAAACGTTCATTTTCGACTTTTATGATTTCGTCACCTTTCTTATGATTTTATTACCTTAGGTTTGAGTAGTGCTTTTCTAACTTGCCATCGTGTTTACAAAATCCTGTTCATTCCACTTCATTATATACATTATTATTATTATTTGACAATCATTCACCAATACTACTTTTAATTTTACACCATCATATCATCGTTATTATTTGACAATCATTCTTATTGTCGTTATTTTCAACCTTGAACTTATGTCTAGTCCTCCCCATTCGTTGGTTTATTATTTTCATATTGTCTCACACACACCCTGATTACACTCACTCTCGAAACCTGTATTTTCTGCTGACTATATTCATATATATACACACTCATTAGAAAACTAACTGACTATTGTTCCATCCCATCTTATATTTGTTCCACAATACACTTTCTGATATGATTCTAATTTGCCTTTACTGACTGGCTATTGTATGCTTAAATTAATGGATTTATAATTGTAGAGCCTGAAGAAGAATTTATTGAAACCACAATTGTTCGCTCTAAATATATTTTATTCTGAACAAATAATTATATATAAATGCGATTGTACAACTAGCTATGTGAATAAATTCGCCGTCGAAAAGAGTCTCTTCTCTTTTTCATAGGACTCAATGGGGATTTTTAAGCTAGTAAAACCGAAAAATTGGCAGAGGATACAATGGGGATTTGAATTCAGGTGAACATAGATAAGACGGAGGGGATGAAGATAACTGACCCGACTAACAAAAACCAACAATTGCCATCAATGCTGGAAAGTCCACTGAATGATTGTAACCTTTTTTCCTTTTGAGTTGAACCTGGCTGTCATTATCCTGGAGGAGATTGGTCCCCACTGCATGAGGGCTTTAGCCGCTGTTGGTGACATCATGATGGCTACTCCCTCGGTGTGCTCATGATTGTCCTCTGGGTGACCGGAGTAGATTATTGTCTCTCCAGTTGGTAGTTGGCACCTTCCGCATCCGTTCCATCTGCTCTCGCAGATTCCCAACACTTCTATTTTATATCTCCTCATTTCTGCGGCTATCTGAGCAGCCTTTCCAGTTTCTTACATTTTACGAATATTCCACGTTCCCATCCTTATTTTCGCTTTCATCGAAAGAAGGCACATCGGCTGACTGGCTTCCCGAAGGCTTTCACCAGCCTGCGTCATTTCACTTCCCCGATTTAAGCGAAAAATAAGGTCATTGTTTGTATTTGTAGAATTTTTAATATATTTTTGCGTTGAAGTTTTAGTAGCAATTTAGTTAAGTTTTGGGGGTGGAGTTGCTAGCACCACGCCCCAACCCTCCCTCTTTATCCGGGCTTGGGACCGGCTAGAATACTAGTGACCTAGTAATCTAGGCGAGGTTCCAAAAAAAGTAGACTTTCTCATTTAACGGGGCACAGATCTTGGTGGTGTTCAAGCGAGAAATTATAAGGCCGAAGTTTAGAAGTGTACCTTGGGAACAGCAGTTGGTTTATGGTTTAGGCCGTCCTAAATGATCTGTTAAATCGGAACAGAGACAGGTTACCCGACACTATCCACTTTCAGGCTTTGTTAGTATTCCTGCTAAATTTTACTGTTTCAAAACAGCCCCCCTGTAGTGAAAACGAATAAGGTTAATATTTCTCACCTTGTCCATGGAGGTTGGTCCGTGTTGGACCTTAGATTCAGTATGCACCAAGCGCGGTAACTTATCCAAAATCGGAGACATCGGCGTGAGTCCTAGGAAGAGTTCTCTTTTCTTCGCTAGGAGTGCATCTACCCTTTAGAATCAGCTTGTCCGAAGATAGGGACCTAGTCTTCGTAAAGCACCACTCTTCTTGGGGTGTTTAGGACGCCAATTTCGGCCCTTGAAAATCTGAGCCAGGCAGCATAATTTTCGTGGCAGGTTGTACTCATAACCACAGCAGGTCTCCAAGGTGAAAAGCCTATGACAATTGGACGCTGTAGGTAAAGGAATTCGGTAACCTCGTGAGAAGGACTGACTTCGTCAGACAGTCTTAGATAAGAAACGTGTCTGTCCAGCTGGAGGCTGGTTTCTCAAGACCAGTCGCCAATCTTCGACACTTCAAACCGCGTATATCAACTTGGTGAGTGTGTTTGTGAAATGACACAAATACGCATAGGTCGTACAGAAAGGCGATTGTCTACTCATGGCATGATGGAGTATTTGCCAAAATGGTTGGAAACAGCTGAATGGAAAGTGCCAAAAACCTCAATAACAAAACACCGTGTGGACTATGGACACGATATCGACTCTGTCAAGTCATTCAGTATTGTCAGGAGACAAACAAACAGGAAGATGCTTGGAATTGTGGAGGGTTGTGCAATCCGAGTTTATAAACCAGGTCTCTGCGTACAAAAGGAGATCGCCATCACTCTGAATTTACCATGGTAAAACGTTTTACTTATTATTCTACCTCTTAGTATTATTATTCTTGATCATTTAAAACTATCTTTTATCAGTAGGATTATCTTAACTCACTTCAACACTATTATTATTGTTATTGTTATTATAACTATTACTATTGATATTACTCTGTTTGCAATTCTTGTTATATTCTCCAATGACTAATTGTTTATCTAAGTGATGTGTAATTGAAGCGTAATGCATTTCAGGATCTTTTGGTTACAAGGCAAGCAAGCTGGTTCGTATACCATTAAGCCACTCACTGGGACCCCATCCAATGGCCAGCCAGTGCATGAATTCTTACTTTTGCCAATTCATGACAAAACGCGACTGGCAGTAGCCAATTTCTTTGGCGAGTATTTGTCCTCACACCTGACGTACTTCATCCTACTGGTCACGACTTCCCACTAGAACCCACCCAGGTAACTACCTACCCGATGAATAGGGCCAGTCGCCAGTGAGCGGCATCTCATTGATATTCAAGTATTGGTTTGTAGGGATTTGACTGATTGGTTACAGTACTCCCAGTGGCGGGTTTTCCAATGGTTCTCTAACCGATGTCAGCTCATGATGATGAAATCCTGTGACCGACCAATCAAATCCCTACAAACCAATACTTGAGTATCAATGTAGTTTATTTGTACTTATCAGTCTTATATCTCCCAATGTAATTTCAACAGTATATGTATGTATATATAACCGTGTATGTAGAGTACTGAGCAGCTTGGGAAGAGTTCTACCGAAATTTTGATGAGTCCATCATTAAATGATCCTGCTTTATTAACCACATTTATTGCTTGTTTGAAAGCTGGGAATGGCAGTCACCTCTCTATCTCACTCAACTTCATCGACTTTCAAAAGGCCTTCGGCAGCTAAGCGTCGATCGAGAGGTGCTTTGGTAACTACTTCGCTACTACCAGGGGGTCCTGCCGACAATTATACATCCCGTCCAACAGCTGTACGACAATGCTGCATGCCAAATAATCCAAAACAGGAAACTAACGGAATCCTTCGAAGAAGTGAAGACGGGAGTAAGACAAGGTTGGCTGGCTGCCTACTATCGCCGATGATTCTCCTGATTGCAGTAGATTGGATAATGCGACAAACAGCGGGCCAGGCAGCGAGGAAACAGGCATAAAATGGACACACACAAAAACAACTTGGAGGATCTGGACTTCGCCGATGATATATGTCTGATTTCCCACAAACTGGAAGATATGCAAGCGAAAAGCAACAAGTTAGCAGAAGAAGCATCCACAGAAGATAGGAATTACTTCAGGTGAACATAGAGAAAACAGATGTGGTGATGAAGATTCCTGGGCAACAGCAAAAGCAACAACAACAGACAACAATCAGCCAGCATAAATGGGAGGAACCTGAAAGAAACAACCACATTTACCTACCAACCAACATGTAAAGCACTGTTTCAACTACAGGTGGATGGAACTGACGAGGATTTCAAAGCAGCGAGGATCGGGAAAGTAAGACAAGCCTTCATTACTCTCAAGTCTGTGTGGAAGTCAACAGCACTCAGCGATCAGCATGAAAATGAAAATAAGATCCGGATTTTCAACTCCAATGTGAAGTCAGTCAGTGCTTCTCACTGTACGGATCAGAGACTTGGCCAGTGCGTCATAAAGAGCATCTCAAACAAGCTACACACCTTCACTAACAGCTGTCTTCGTTCAACACTGCTCTAGATCAGATGGCCGGCCGACCGGAAAAGATCAGCGACAGAGAGGGATCTCTGGCAATGAGCGAACCAACACAGCAGGAACCGATTGTGAAACAAATAGGCAGGAAGAAATGGAGATGGATTGGATTGTGGCCATACTCTGAGGAAACAAACCATCAAGTGAGTGACATCACTGGACAAGCCATTGCTCGAGCGAAACCCGAAAGGGAAGCGGCGAGTTGGTCATCAGTGCGAGGGTGGGTGACTTGGAGGAGGTCATGTGAAGAGGAGATGAAAGTGTGTGGGCAGACTTGGTTGGAGCCAGGTGAAGACTTAAGCAGAGAAACGAACGCAATAGAGACGCACAGCTGAAGCCCTATGTTCCTCTAGGAGTTAAAGGAAACAATAATGATAATAATTGCTTGTTTGAATAAATAAAGTGCCTGAATTCAATATTCATGAAAATGTCACTATTCGCCACTCCTTTTTTCAAGTGAAAACAAGAAAACAGATGACAGTGTATTGCCGATTTTTTCTGAAAAATGACAACACCAGTTTTGTTTTGTGTTTAATGTTTTGTTTCTTTCTGCTTTCAGTTGTACTGATTACAGGAAAATGAAAACGAAGAAAGTTAAGATTGTTGAGCAGACAGAAGAAAACATTCAGTCAGAAAATTCAGAGATTGTCTCAAGTTTTGTAACTCTGACATTTTTTATTTTTTCTGTAAGAGAAAAATAAAAATTAAAAAAGGATCGACACAAAGTGTTGCTTTATATATACACACATAAAAAACAGTGTTACGGGCAATTTCCATCAATGTGTCAGCAGAGATTGAGAAAACAGAACAAATGACAGACAACAACAAAAATCGAAAGTAGGCGGAAACGGTGTGTTTTATTTACCATCACCTACTAAATTTAACTTTTTTCGTCTCTCTGTCAAGTTTCTTTTCTTTCGCGTGTGTTTTCGGTTGTTATTCTTGTTGTTGTTGTGGCTGTTTCTGTTGCTGCCGTTGTTTGTTTGTTATTAAGTATTTTCCAACCGAATACTGTACACGCCTTGCAGTTAATTTCAATCTGAATGCAGCAACAAGATAGAAAGTGTAGTAATTAATTCTACGAAAATTAATTACTGCCTATTAGATGTATCACACACAGTCAGTGAGTGAAACAGTATTAGTATTTACTGGATGACAAAGTTGTTTCGAACAGAATTCATTATTGCGGTTCATAATCATACACATCATCAATTATAATCACACGAATTAGAAACTTGAGTCTGATAGTTTCCTTTGTCCTCTCCTATTTGTCGTCGCTGGGATATCTGGAACAGATGTTAAATAATTCCTATTACACGTATTCTCTCTCAGTTGATTCGATAAACAAAGCTTCCGTTTTTATCAATCTCTCCCTACATACACCCAGCTGTGACATTAGATTTTAAAACTGTCATCCTATCCCATCCAGCCTATTGTATGCTTTTGTGTGATTGCATGTAGTGCTTGTGGTAGCTGAACTATTCTCTAGATTTCTTATCTTATTCGGGTCAACCAATCTAGATTTTGCTACTAGGTTTTTATGTTTGGCTAGTCTGACTCACTGACTGACCCTGTTCTACTACTTTGACCTATGTATTTGACCTGACAATCATTCTAGCAGCAGGGGATTAGATAAACTAAATTAATTTGTTTTAACGGCTCCACAGGATTGATCCTTTAACCGACAAAGCTTGTTTCTAATTGAGTTTGTGGGAAGGGGTTGAATTCCAGCCACTTTTATTCCTTCCTGCCTGCCTTGTGGACGACTCTGCGTAAGGTGGCTTCCGAGGTTCGTTCCAAAGTCAACGGGTCGTAATAATTATTTAACTGAATTTTAGATTTTCCCGTCCATTGACTGATTGGACCAAAGTACTCGGTCTCCTAGGCTGACATGTCTGTTGTCTTCTTGTGCAGATGCTTCGACGATGTCTGGGCATGTAATTAGAATTTAAAATTCAATTCAATAATTCATTAGTTGTTTGTCAGAAATATTCACAACTTATCACTGCTGATAAACAACTGAGAAACACGGAGGTTGTTACTCATTTCCCCTGTTTATTCTATTCAGTCTCTCATAGAATATTTCTTGGCATTTCCAGCTGCTTCAGGTTGGTTGTATGGTAGGTAATTTAACCAGCTAAATTGTTTTATTGACTAAATAAATTGAAAATGACTCACTCAGCTTAATCACATCTGACTGTTGGATATGCCAAGAATATACCTTTAAGTGATTCACTGTTATTCCGTCGCCAATTGAATTGAACTGAATTGATAACAACCAGTGGTGTCGGTGCGTCGGTGGCATAGTGGTTAGGACGCTCGCCGACCATGCACATGGTCCGGGGTTCGATCCCCGGCCGGCGCACTCCATTACCTCGCTAAGCTAGGACTAAATAAAAAAAAAGGTGGCGAAGAGGAAAGGTTGGGCATGAGGCTAGCAACCCCATCCTGTAAAAATAAACGCTGCTACAGAAACTTCAAGCCTCTAGCTTGAAGCCCTATGTTCCACTGGGAACGTGAAGGAATATAGAAAATATAAAAAAGTGGTGTCCGTCAAGGATGTCCACTTTCCTCATTTCCCTTTAACTTCATCATAGATATGCTAATCGAAGTATCCTTAACTGAACTTAATGACTCAGGAATCGACTTGTTACCAGGGAGTAGTCTTATGGACTTAGAATATGCAGATGACATAGTCCTGTTAGGGGAGGATGCTGACAAAATACAGCAGAGTCTTCTGAACAGCAGCAATCTCCATATGTTTGGCATGCGATTCGCCCCTGTAAAATGTAAGATGCTGCTACAGGACTGGACTACGTCTACCCCTAGCTTAGTGATAGGGAGTGAAGTGATAGAACACCATGTTAACCACTTCACCTATTTGGGAAGTTGTATCAGCACCAACGGATTGATTGGTGACGAAATCTCAGCACGTATCCAAAAAGCTCGAGCTGTTTTCGCTAACTTACACCATCTCTGGCGTAGGCGTGACATCCGACTATCATATGAACCAAGGGACGTGTGTACTGTTCAGCAGTTCGCTCCGTCCTTCTCTATGGCTCTCTGAAACATGGCCAATACTAGTTGAAGAAATGAAAAGGTTGACTGTTTTTGATCATATATGTCTACGATCTCTTTCTCACGTTAGGTGGCATAATTAGGTAAGCAATGTTGACGTTAGGCGGAGAGTGTTGGGCAAAGAGGGAAAGTCAATCGAAGAGGCTATAAAGTTACATAGACTGAGATAGCTAGGTGACGTGCTGCGCATGCCTAACCATCGCCTCCCCTTCCCGACGAGCATTACTAGCTGATATATGTGCAGGCTGGAAAAGAGTAAGTGGCGGCCAAACAAAAACATGGCATCATCAATCCATGAAATCTTTGACAGTTAAACTGAGTCAGATAGGGAGATGCAGATTTCCGGATTGAGGACCGCGGGACTTTAAGAATTAATGGCTGGAGACAATAGGTGACATACATGGCTCAAAATCGTTGTCAATGGCTTACGCAGATGTATTCAGTCTCTTGTGTATTCTTTCATATTCCTTTTTACTATTACTCATTCTGTTTCACTCTTATACTTGTCAAAACTCTATTGATTCTCTTCACTCATTTTCTTGTCTATTTTTGTGTGCTATTTGGAACGTGGCACCTCAAACTGTTGCACTTTAGTGCCAAGTTCTATGTTGAATCCAGACAGACAGACATTCCGTCGCCAGTCTGCAATTACAGTCATCATCAGATCATATCAATGAATTACCGCTGATTTCTTTAGACGGCATAATCTGTCGACTAAGCGCTTTAATCACAACATAATCACTGTTACTACTACTACTACTACTATGAATAGAAACCAGTAAATGCTCTTTTACTGCTTTGTGAAAACGGTTGTGTGAAAAACAATGCATCACATAGAGCGCATAAAATCAAAGCAACAGAACGTGTGGAGATTGCAGCCTGACTTTCAAATCTAATGAATAATGAAGTTGTGTACGGCAATGCAGACATGAATGATTGATGGCTGCGAAAATCCCTTTAGTAGCCTCATTCATTATTACTTCTTGCTTCTATTAAAAAGAAAACAGCTAAGAATTCCATAGTCAAACAGACATTACGTATATATGAGTAATTTCATAAATGAATGAACAATGTTTTCTTCGATGTGATGTGATGTGATGTGGTGTCTTGATTAGCAAATCAACTGAGAATAGTTTAACAAGTATACGTTAGAATTAACTGTTGGATGGTGACTAGCAGTGGAATCCAGTCCAGGATAACGCACATTTCGTCCGTCTTATTTGGGACTGGCTCGTCACTTGGTTGGATGTACCTGCATTCCACAGTGAGTCAGTGAGTGGTGATGTTCCCACCACGGAGGCTTGAACCCAGTGCCCATAGTTTCAAACAAGAGGTGGCTCTCGTCTCCCAAGTGGTATAGTGGATACCGCTTTGGCTGGTGTTTGAAACTATGGTCACGGGGTTTGCGCCTCGTTGGTGGGAACATCATCACTGACTCACTGGGAGGTTCAGGTATCTCCACTAGCTGGCGGACGAGTGCCAAATAGGACCGGCGAAATGCATGTCATCCTGGACTGGATTCCACTGCTAGTCACCATCCACCAATTAAAATTAACTAATGCTTGTTTTGTTTTGTTTTCTTGGCCTTTTTCTCTCGAACGATTTCGCCGTCATATTAGGTGGATTTATTGACAGTTCTCCTTGTCAAGTGTAGCGTTTGTGTATTCATTGAAGTGATTGGGACAAAGGTAGGCGTGCATTGAACTTCACTGGTCTGTTTGACAACTGGACACGATTCACTGTTGCAGTAAATGGAAACTTATTCTCTGGTGAATAATTATTTCTGTTATTGGATTGGAGATATGAGGAACAGTTACTCGACGGGAAGGCAGTTTGTGAAACGATGAGTTTGGCGTCGGTCCACGAGTGACAGTGATGAAGAAATTTTGTAGGCAGGAAACGACAGCCTATGCAGCCAATGATTTTCCTGACTGCAGTAGATTGGATAATGCGACAGACAGCGGGCTGGGCAGGGAGGAAACAGGCATAAAATGGACTCACACAAAAACAACTTGCAGGATCTGGACTTCGTCGATGATATATGTCTGATTTCCCACAAACTGGAAATATGCAAATGAAAAGCAACAAGTTGACAGAAGAAGCATCCTGAGAAGAGAGTACCTCAGGTGAACATAGAGAAAACAGAGGTGATGAAGATTCCTGGGCAACATTAACACCACCACCAATAACAGACGACGATAAGAATAAATGGAAGGAACCTGAAAGAAACAACCTCCTTCACCTACCTACCTGTAAAGCATCGTTTCAACTACAGGCCGAAGGGACTGACGAGGATATCAAAGCGAGAATCGGAAAAGCAAGACAAGCTTTCACTACTCTCACCAAGTCTGTGTGGAGGTCAACAGACAGCACTCAGCATCAAAAATGAGATCCGGATTTTCAACTCCAATGTGAAGTCGGTCAGTGCTACTATACGGATCAGAGACTTGGCCAGCGCGTCATGAACAGCACCTCAAACAAACTACAGACCTTCATTAACAGTTTTCTTCGCTCAGTACTCAAGATCAAATGGCCGGCCAGAAAGGATCAGCAACAATGTGGGATGTCTGGCAATAAGCGAACCAACACAGCAGGAACCGATTGTGCAACAAATAAGCAGGAAGAAATTGAGGTGGATTGGATTGTGGCCATACTCTGAGGAAACAAACCATCAAGTCAGTGACATCACTAGACAAGCCATTGCTCAAGTGGAACCCGAAAGGGAAGCGGTGAGTTGGTCGTCAGTGAGAGGTTTGATGACTTGGAGGAGGCCATGTGAAGAGGAGATGATGAAAGCGTGTGAGCAGACTTGGAGCCAGATGAAAACTTTAGCAGAGAACCGAACGCAATGGAGACGTGTGGCTGAAGCCCTATGTTCCTCTAGGAATCAAAGGAAACAATAATAATAATAGTATTCATATGCATAATTGTTGAGCCAATTAAAAGAAGAAGACTGCAGAGAAAACGACGAAGTGGAGATTTGTTGTAGAAGGCCTATAATGCACCTAGAACCTTAGGGAATATTAATAATGTAATAATAATTGTAATGATTTTTGCTTTATTCCAAAAACAGTACTGATGATACATACAGCAAGGAATTTTCAGCATTCAGTACAATAGTGCATCTAATTTACTCAAAACGACAAAAAATTATAATTATTACATAATAATACCGATATTAACAAAACGTTGTTACACCAGATATGTAGCTATGCGCGTTGAACGAACGATGTACGTGGCTGGCTGACTCCGCAGCAACACGTGAACTGATATACACAAACACATGGATGTTGTCCTTTGGGCTTCTGTAGATCACCGGGTGACTTGACAATGGTACTCTAAATGTTTCCGCAAAGAAAGATCTTCTTAAAGAAGTTGAAATTCTCCTTCTGACGATGTCACTGAGTAGGTCACCTTTGAAGTCGAGGTTCATATAAAGTACCATTTTTGGCACGGTTGGTGTCTCTTGCTTTTGGATTTTCTGTTTGATGTTTTTGTTTACGAATCTTCATGGATAACCGTTTTGTATGGAGGTTTCTCTCAGGAAGTGTGGTTCTTCTTGCTCCAGAGTATCAGAGCTGCAGATGCGTCGGACGCGAGTGGCAAAAGATCTAATTAAGTTTCTTTTCCGACTGATTGGTACCCAGCTGTAGAAGCTTGTCAGTTGGTCGTTCCATATGGGTTTCCTAAAGATGGACCTTCTTAAAGTTCCATCAGCTCTCCTTGTAAGTTCAACATGAAGAAAAGCGATTTTAGATTCGTTTTCAATTTGAAGAGTGATATTTGTGGTTGAATGGCGTTTGTTGAATATTTGCAGTAACTGATTGAGATCGTGACCGTCATTACAGATAATAAAGATGTCGTCCACATATCTAACATACAACTGGAAATTGTCAATAGTTGATTTGACTGGGCCGTTCTCGAGGTTTGCCATGAAGCAGTCTGCTAGTAATGGGCCAACTGGAGATCCCATCGTGATCCCATCTTGTTGTCTGTAAATAACATCGTTGAATGTGAATTGTACATTGAGTGTACATCTAATTAATGTCATGTTTCGGTTTTATAGTTATAAGCAGTTAATATTTGAAGACATTTGAAACCCATATGCACAGAAATGTAGTCATTCACATAGGTAAACACAATCAAATCCAGTATAAAAAGAACTTAGTCGGAACACTGTTCACAATGGAGCACGAAAAATTTGTTCTGACAGTACTATTGAGCATGAAATAAAATCCCTTAAGGATATCTTACCTAAGTGTAAGCGCAATATCGCTTGAAATTAAGTCACGCGTAGATATAGGCTATCCCGGTCCAGAACAAACAAGAAGCCGGTCACTGTTTCTACGGTACTATTAATAAACAAATCAATTAATATATATACAACAAACCTTAACGGTTTCAAGAGTACAATACACAATGCTTAACAGAAAGCAAGGAACCGCTATCAGAGCGGAAGAACGTTAAAGCCAAAATTACGAACTAGCCGGATCAGACACGACCGTTCAGGTAAGCAGTCAGTAGAAGAATGAACCCAAGTAAGAGATAGACAAAGGATAGGCACAAAGATAGAATTTAATTGGCTACTTAACCAATCAATAAATAAGATAAACTCAACAGAATAATACAAAGTAAGACATGGGGCAGCAAAATAACAGTTCACAAAAATACTCTGATTGGGTCATGAGTTCAACTGTCTGACTAAATGGATCGAAGTAAAAACACACATACATAGTTAATTAAACAAGGTGGGATAGACACGTTGGGCATGGATAGTTGTGTTGCAACAATGCTAGGCTGATCCGGGACAGGTTGACTTGATTTAAGGATGGGAATGGAATTCATCTTACACTAAGAATAGATATCCGGTGAAGTTCCTTAATAAATACTCTAAAGAAATTGGTCCCTGCAAAGCTATCCAAATAGTTCGAAGAAACCTGTCTATATCAGTTTGCCGTTCAAAGCAGATGATTTGTACAAGAAGTAGTCAAACGAAGACTCGATCAAGCCATCAGGCGAACTTATTATGCTGCAAAACTTGTTTTCCTTAACACCACCACCACCAAGTGAGTGCTTCAACAATCTGGAAAAGACCAGTCGCCAATCCTCGACACTTCAAACTGCTTATATCAGTTTGATGAGTGTGTTTGTGGAATGACACAAATACATAGGACGTATAGAAAGGTGATTGTCTACTCGCATAATGGAGCATTCGCCAAAATGGTTGAAAACAGCTGAATGCGAAGTGCCAAAAACTTCAATAACAAAACATCTTGTTGACTACGGACATGATATCACCTCTGTCAAGTCACTTACAGTTATCAAGAGACAAACAAACAGGAAGATGCTTGCAATTGCGGTGGCTTGTGCAATAAAGGGGCCAAGAAGCCATGTCTCTGTGTACGAAAGAAGATCGTCGTCACTCTGAATCTAACACGGTAATATGCCTTGCTCATTAACTGTTATTATTAATAATAATAATATCATTAACACTTTACTGTTATTATTATTCCTGATTCATTCATAACTATATCTTTTCGGTAGCATTACCTAAACCTTTTTCCAACACTATTATCATTATTACTTTTCTTATTGATTTATAAGAAAAGGGGGCCGGTTCGATTCGAGGAGCTGGCTTTTGTGCGTCGGTGGCATAGCGGTTAGGACGCTAGCCGACCATGAATATGGTACGCGGTTCGATTCCCGGCCACAGACGCACTCCTTTACCTCGCTGAGCCAGAAATAATGTTAGTAAAGAGGAAAGGTTGGGCATGAGGCTAGCAACCCCATCCTGTAAAATAAACACTGCTACAGAAACTTCAAGCCACTAGCTTGAAGCCCTATGTTCCACTGAGGAACGTGAAGGAAAAAAAATAAGAAAAAGGCGTAAATAGTGAAGAAAATTTTCTTTTCAACGATTCATTTTCATGAGCTGCTGTACAATCGTAATTATAATTAACAAAGAAATCTTCACGCTAATCAGATACTGGTAAACTTTGTCCTTGAAAAATTGTATTACATAATGTAAGGTATAACCTAGACGGGATGACTAATTGTATGTAAGTTAGAAAACAGGGGCAGAAGTTGGCATGACGTAATCTGTGTGAGATAATGACTAATCAATAGGCTCGGGTTGAATGGACAGGAACTAGTGGAAAGGCGATAGAGTGTTTTCCTATAAAATCTGTATGAAAAAGCAATGTAATTAATAAACAGTAATAGGGGGGTAATAAAATATGGATGATGGGAATAATAATGATAAAAAAATAATACTAGTAATAATTATAACAAAAATAATGGTGAAGTTACGTAATAAAAAAGAAAGAAGCAAAATTATAGTAAGAACTCTACTCTGGCTACGGTAGGGCGAGAGAATGTATGTAGCGTCTTTGAATGCAGAGGTCCGGTCTCAGATCTCGAATAGCTAATGCTCCACCTATGCACAGATGGCGTCCCCGAAGTTCCTTTGTTCGATATTGAGGGACTCTGTGTAGCACTGTGAAGCATTCATGTAAGTGGGGGTGCTTGATGTCCGGAGATGACAAGGTGTTCGAGGATAGAGCTGCTACTATTCTTCTTTTCTCCTCTGGCTGGCTAACGAAGCTGGACAGTGTTCCAGAATACGTTTGTGCACTTGATGTTGCGTACGGCCGATATACTTTGCTCCACACGAGCCTTAGAGCCTTTCCACTAGTTCCTGTCCATTCTACATGAGCATATTGATTATTCATTATCTCACACTTATTACGTCATGTCAACTTCTGTCTCCTTTCTAACTTACAATTAGTCATCCCTTCTAGATTACACCTTACATTATGTAATACAATTTTTCAAGGACAAAATTTACCAGTATCTGATTGGTGTAAAGATTTCTTTGTTAATTATAATTACGATTATTGTACAGCAGCTCATGAAAATGAATCGTCGAAAAGAAAATTCTCCTCTTTGCTGTTTGTGCCTTTTTCTTATGCATACGAAGTTGTCTATATGAAAAGAATCAAAATTCAGCGGGTATTTCGATGAATAGCATAAAAGAATCCGCCGGATTCAATTCAGTTAAAACCGAGTGAAACCACTTACATTTTTCTGTAAACCAATGAACATGTTAGTCATAATAAATTTGATCAAGTTTTATCCTCCCATTATGTCTGCAGCTGATGCAATTTACAGCTACAACGAACTCCTTATAACTGTTATTTCCTTAGGTTCTGTGAGTGGAACATACACCGCGTCGACAGGACAAATCCATTTTTGAACCTGTTTTCCACAGTTGTCTCCAGCTAGGTACACGACTGCGCATATATAGGCTTTCATTCCCCCCTCCCCAGCACAGTATCTCTTCCATGTTATCATCTATCCTATGACGCCCAACTCATCGTTGGTGAGTCGGGTTCCTGTCAAAGCCATGTCAGGCAGCAGTGTCCTCAGAGAGTGTTCGATTCATTCCCACCTCGTTTAGCATATTTTTTAGGTGAACGATTATTAATTGATTCGTTGTGCTGTGTTGCTAAGCTTTTCTGACTGGTCATCTAATCTTCACTGTTGAGCTAGTGATGGAAGCTGTTAAGAACAGTTTGGAGGCTATTCTAAGTGCTTTTTAGGACACGCCAAGTCTCTGAACCATTTGGAAGTAATGACTTGACATTATTGTCTACATCCTTTACCTTTAAGATCCACACCCCACGCCGCCTGTAGTTGAAAAGATGCTCCTATTGATATAAGTATAAAACTAGGGCACTGTGGTGGTAGAGTATAACTACTCCATTATGGATAAGATTTTCTGTTTTGATAAACTGTCACTCACAGTGTGTGTGTAGTGTTATACAGTAAGTAATATTAACTGATGCGACCACACGCTTCGAGCACAATTTATTATTGCCACTCATAATCATCATATCAAGTCACTCACTCACTCACTGACTCACACAACTTTCGTCTTCCTTCATTTATATACATGAGTGGAATTCATGATGATTAGACATTTGAATACAAATCAGTAATATGGGATAATGTACATTCAGAAATGACAATAATAATAATATGAGTGTTATTGATCAATTACAATCAGATGGGAAATAAGACGAGTGTTTCTTCTATAGTCATAATAAGTGAGTAACTTGTTAGAATGTTGTGATGATGTACGTGAATTGAATTGAAATAGAATACAATTTAAGATTATTTATTATCCTCCTCTGATTTCACTGACTGACTGATTGGTGGTGATAATATCTTCCATGCATGTCTCTGGTATTTGCATTGAGTCATTTCTGTTACATGTGTTGTGTTGGGTGTAGGTAGACTCAATGAACCATGCAGGATTCAGTAATCAACCTCCCTCTCTATCTCCACCTACATAGATTACTTCTTAGAATCTTAACACTCTCCCAAGGTGTTATTGTGTTTTTTGTGTTAACGCTAAATGCAAGGCAATGTAGTGCTGAGTTAGCTTTTCTAAATTACTTATCTTCGTGAGTGGGTTCAACCATTCTTCCCTTAGCTAAATTCGTATGTCCGACAACCTAATTACCCTCAACCCGTTAGTCTGATCTATGTAGTTAACCTAAGTGACAGTTATTGCAGGGTATTTTGTAAATTATATTTTTCTATCTAATTGGGTCAACCTACATAGCTTGCCTGAGTGAGTTTGAAGGTTTTAATGGCACCCTAATTCCTGCTTTGTTATTAAGAATCCTACGTAGGGAGTGAGTGTCACAGATATCCCCTCCTTATATGGTATAACAGTGGATGACTTATATTCTCTCTTATTTATGTTATCATTACTAGTTTCATAATTATTTTTATTTTCCTTTTGACCTTTTTCGATCTTCCTAATTAATTTTATAGGATAGTTAGTTATTCCATACCAACGCCTCTTCTATCTGTTTCGGGTTCATCGAGTCTACACACAAAACAACATATGCAACAGAAATGACTCAATGCAAATACCACAGATATGTGTGGAAGATATTATTACCACCAGTCAGTCAGTCAGTCAGTCAGTCAGTCAGTCAGTCAGTCAGTCAGTCAGTCAGTCAGTCAGTCAGTCAGTCAGTCAGTCAGTCAGTGAAATCAGAGGAGGATAATAAATAATCTTAAATTGTATTCTATTTCAATTCAATTCACGTACATCATCACAACATTCTAACAAGTTACTCACTTATTATGACTATAGAAGAAACACTCGTCTTATTTCCCATCTGATTGTAATTGATCAATAACACTCATATTATTATTGTTATTATTTCTGAATGTACATTATCCCATATTACTGATTTGTATTCAAATGTCTAATCGTGAATTCCACTCATGTATATAAATGAAGGAAGACGAAAGTTGTGTGAGTGAGTGAGTGACTTGATATGATGATTATGAGTGGCAATAATGAATTGTGCTCGAAGCGTGTGGTCGCATCAGTTAATATTACTTACTGTATAACACTACACACACTGTGAGTGACAGTTTATCAGAACAAAATCTTATCCATAATGGAGAAGATGTGCTCCCTAGATAAGTAGAAGAGGTGACCTATTTCAAATTTCTGCCGTTGAATAGTGACTGACTAATGTTGTTGTTGTTGTCATTGGTTAGATATCCTCGTCACCTGTGTCGTCTCCATGTCCACTTGAAGTTTTCTCGCTTCACTGCCTCTTCTGACAATTTTTTGGTTCTCACCTGTGTGTATCTTCCAGTCTGTGTCACACTGGAGACATAAATTGCCTGTGCAATCATCAAAATCTTCTACAGTCTTGCATAATCTTCTCGCTCCTCACTGTTTCACTACAAGATTCAGTCAAGTGAGAATGCAAAGAAGAACAGTGGCGACGTGGGGTTGGGGTGGTGGATATTTCCCCTCTAAAATTAAGAAATTCATCTCTCTTATTTCTCAGGACTGAAGACAGTGTGGCACCCAGTGAATGTCTTTCTTTTCCAAACGCTTATTGAGTAGATAGATGTGTAATGGTCACAACAGAAATAAGTAATTTTGTTTACTTAAAAAGAATACGACATGTTCGTTCATTAAAAACGACAACTTCAATGCACTGAGTGTGTGTGTGTGTGTGTGGTGTGTGGTAATGCACCACTATTCACCAGATGAAGGATGAATCAACATTTATGAATAATAATAAAGTACAATTGGCGTACAGAATGTTATTTTGTTTTGTTTTTGTTTATTTAAAAAAAAAAAATTAGAACAGCTTTATATTACAAGTGATATTTATTATCACTGAAAACAAAGGGATTATCAAAGTCTGTGTAAAGTACAGAGAAAAATTGAAAAATTGAACTGAGACAAACAACTGGTGAAGAGTCCCAAACTAGGACGAAACAACTGGCTGTCCAGTACTCCCTGTGGCTGGTTTTCCAGTGGTTCTCTAACTGATGTCAGCTCATGATATGAAATCCTCCATGCAATCAAACGAAAATCCTTACAAAATCAATACTTGACAATTAATCTGAAGCTCACTAACGACTGGCAGTTAACCTACGATTGTAGTGGGAAGCCGTGACCAATTACAAGCTGGGCGGCATAATAGGTTCTATGGAAAGTGCAATACCTTAATTTTTAACAGTTTCTGTCCGTTACAGTATAAGAGAGGCTTGGTGAAATGTCTATTTATTAAGAGGATTCAACGTATTTGCACGGCTGATGTTATAGAGAAAGAAAATGAAATATTGATGGATATTCTTGTTGAAAACGGGGACATCCTTTAAATATTTTAAACAGGTGTAGAAGTCAATTAGCCTCTAAACCTACAATCCATACCTTGATATATGAGAATAAAACTTGTGCAATGTGGTAGAGTGTAATTCCGTTATGGGTAAATTTTGTTTTGATAAAGTCTCACAGTGTTATACAGTAATGTTTACTGATGACGTTTCAAGCACAATTTATTGCTCCTCATAATCATATCAAGGTAATCACACGAATTCCTAAATTCATTTATATAGTTCAGTTGTGTTTTTCACTTGATTTGATTGGTAGTAATATTTTCCATATTTCGGGTATGAGTGATGAATCATTCCTATTGCATGTGTTGGGTGTAGATTCGATGAACCAGGCAGGATTCAGTAATCAACCGCTTTCTCCTCTCCACCTACCTAGATTACTTTTCAGAATTTTAAAAGCAGGAATAGGCTGGTGGTGGCATTCAAACCTACAAACTCACTCAAGTAGGACAAGCTCTGCAGGTTAAAGGACCCTGTCGGTTGACCCAATTAGACAAAATAATATAATTTACAAAATACCCTGCAATGACTAGGAGTTAGGTCAACTACATTGGTGAAACAGACTAGTAGGTCAGGCGTAGTCAGATTGTCGGAACATAAGAATTTAGCTAAGGTAAGAAAGGTTGACCCAAAGAAGATGAGTAATTTAGAAAAAAGTTCAGTAATATATTGCAGTGCATGCATGAACCCACAACCACACAATAGCATTGTGGGTGGGAGAGGGTTAAGATTCTAAGAAGTAATCTATGTAGATGGAGAGCGAGAGAGGTTGATTACTGAATCCTGCCTGGTTCATCGAATCTACACCCAACACATGCGATAGGAATGATTCATCACTCATACCCGAAATATGGAAAATACTACTACCAATCGAATCAAGTGAAAAACAATGGAACTTTATATATATATATATATAGATATATATATATATATATAGGAAGTCGTGTGATTAACTTGATATGAATATGAGTGGCAATAATTTGTGCTCGAAACGTGGTCATCAGTAAACATAGCTGTATAACAGCACTTTGAGACTTTATCAAAACAAAATTTACCCATAAAGGCTTCTAAGTCTCAGATGCCCATAAGTTTCCAAAGACAGTTTACTCCCTTCTTCTGTTCGCATATTTTCTTCCTACAGTGGAATTATCAAACAGAACGACTGCTTATTCAAAAACTCTTGTTCTTATATCACAACAGTAACTGAAAGGACAGACAGTGACCAGGTTGTTGTGTATCTCTGAATTTGTGGGACAACATTATCTTACCAAAATTTTCTGACTACATGCATGAAAGCGCTTTCCTCTATTATATGGTTATCACAACTTATATTGTGTAAATATTAAGAAAATCTTGTTCCTAGCAGGGTTCCGATCACCACCTTTCAAACTACCAGTCGTCTGCTGTATCAGTCGTTTTCGATGGTGGTTTTTTGGCTTCCGTCGTTTTCAGTGCACACAGAGTGAAGAGGAAGTGAAGAGCCATCAAGTACAGGAGTTGCATTAGTAGAAGGAAGGCAAGATAATAGAGATGAAGATGAAGACAAAGATGAGTGAGGATTAGAGAGGTTTCGCGTGCATTTCGGATTGTGAGGGCAATTGTTACTTCCCGGCTGCCCGCATCGTGGAAGTCGGTTGCGTGACCGCAGAGTCCAGGGGACAACTGCTTGAGGCCGGTTACACACGGCCGGTTTTTATTTGTTCTTTTTCATTTGGTGTGTCTCAGTAGCATATTTATCACTTTTGCCCTGTGACACGGCAGCAGGAAGCGCGGTCGTTGTTAATCCGGGCCCCGACCCATCTGGCATGATATTTTGTGATTTTGTTTGGGTCATAGCATTGGGTTGGGTAACTGCTTTTTGTCTAACCCCTATCCAAACAACTTTTCTGGCATGGTAGAACCTCAAGCGATATAAGTCTCAGCCAGTATAGCTTGTTGGGTCATTGCGGTGTTCAAGTCCGACCACCACGTCAAGGTAGCAGCTTTCGGTCGGGCGTCTGCTGTATCAACAGACTTATAAGACTCAACTGTCAACTAAGTTTTCACTCCCCTACAGTTACCATCGTTAATGGCAAGGCTGCCAGGTCGATGAATGATGCACAACGACCCATTTATCAACACATCAGTTGACTGGCCATCAAGAGCTTCACCTGTGTCAATCATAAGAAAGTTCCAGACTGTCAACTGATGAGAGGAATACATAAGAGGGGCAGCCTTGGATTGTCAGAATGCGTTCAGTGAGGAAGAGTGCATACATTTTGTTGTATGTGTGTTAAGGCCGAAGGGAAACAGCAAGTAAAAGTCGTCATTTTCGCCCCTATATATATCTAGTTCATGGATAATCCCCCTATCCAGGAATTAATGAAATCAAAACACGTAGTATTCAGTGAAGAGTCTCTTTTCGGCGGCGAATTCATTTTCTCACCTGTACAATCACATATATATATATACATGTGTTATTTTGCATGTATGTGTACATTAAGTTTGTCAATCAAAAATAGACAATTGGTTATGGTTATTTTAACTAAACAGGTGATGAAGATTGGTAATTGCAGTTACGTAACACAAAATCAATCAAGAAAATTGGGTGCTAATGATATTAGGGTAATAACAAAGGTGATGAGTTGTCACAATCAGTTGTTGAAAAAAAAGAAGTTATGTAATAATAATATGAATAGTTTGATGATTGAGTTTTACTCAGGATACACACAGGAACAAAGTAGAGAATAAGAAATAACGTAAAAGTTCTAAATGAATATACAAGAATTATAAGCAATTAAAGAAACAGGCAAAGAAACAAAATTAAGTCATCAAAAAATCAGCGACATTCTCAAGAGAAAGATCACATCATCTCTGAGAAGAACATTCTTTGCAGCAACGCTAAGAATAGTGTTACTTGCCCAGTTACTCACTCACTTATTTATTTCCTCACTTACTTACTTTCTTGCTGATGGAGTGTCGAATTGCTGATAAAACATCAATGACATCTACTATTTATTATACAAAGAAATACACTTTGAAACTACGAAACTGTTCTATAGTTTGGTTTTTAAGGGTTAGTTTTGTTTTTACGAGTTTGACCACGCACGGATTGATATCAGTTAGAGAAGCATTGAAAACCAGCATTGCGGGGAGGAGTACTGGACAGCCAGCTCCTTCATCAACCTAGTTTGAGAATCATCGGCAGTACGCACCCACCACAGGCGGTTCGAACCCAGGGCCTTCCGGTTACAATGCAAGCTGGCTCGTATACCATTCAGCCACCACTCACTGAGACCCGATTCAATGGCCAGCCAGTGCATGAATTCTAACTTCTACAAATTCGTGATGCATTCAGCGCGACTGGCACCAACCAATGTCGTCGGTGGGACATCCATCCTCACACGTGACATTTGGATGGACCACCTCACTGGTCATGATTTCTCACTAGAACTGACTATCTCCAGGAAACTCCATCCTGTAGCTAGTGGTCACTAGCGAGCGAGCATCAGATTAATTTTTTCTATAGTTTGGTTTGTAAGGGTTAGTTATCTGTTTTGTACGAGTTCAAACAGGAGTTAGTGAATTGTTTACGTAGAAATAACCACATATACATAAATTTTCATGCACACGGGGGAATGATTACTAGTCAACACTAGAGTTGTTTATTTTCTGTCAAAATGTATAAAACAAACAAACAAATATATACACATGTATATATGTTTACGTGTTCTGTAGGCTTCAAGCCAAACGAAATCATGACAGTACTGCCAAGTGTGATCTGGGCTAAAATTTTGAAAAGCGTCACTCAACAGTGAACTTCACCTACATTTCATGACTTTTGATATTCCTTTTGTAATGGTGCATCTGAAATCCTATGCGAAACTCATATCCGACCGAGTATTCAAATATGCAATTAGAGGAATCCCTGAGAACCAGTACAAAACCAGTGCAGTACACTGTATGCAAAGGTTAATCCTCCTCTGCTGTGCTCACTGAACCTGGTGTCCCTCAAGAGATGCTGTACTCTCCTCACTTCTCTTTTCTTTCTTTCTTTCTTTCTTTCTTTCTACATGACTTGCCATCTTCAAATGACATTAATTTTGTTAAATATGCTGACGATCTGACTGTATCTTTGCCTGTCAAGTGTCAAAGTGACTGCTCCAAAGCAAATGGCTTTTTTTCAGAAATCAGTCAGTGGTCCAATATCACCTTTAGGCATAAATCTAACCTAAATAAACTGGTGATTAGCACTCACGAGTTGTGCAACATAGGTGGCACTGAAATAGAAACCAAGTCGGAAATTAAATATCTTGGCGTCATTCTATCTGCTGATCTTTCCTGGTCGTCTCATATCTTGATGATTTCCAAGAAAATATTCCGTCTTACCTTCTACATCAAGAAGTTAAGACATTCTGGAATAACCCAACCCAACCCAAACCTTACTCTTACGATTGGTTAACTCTCGCATCCTGCCTATTATTCTCACTTGTTCCCCCTTAGCTTTTCCAGGGCTACTGAAGAAAGACTATACCTTATTACGCTGGATGTTAAAGGTTGTCAGCAGGGTGGTAAGCAATGTGCCACTTAACCAGCTTGTTAATATTCTGGTCGACAGGCAGGCACTTGGACTCATGTGAAAAATGAGGACTAAATCCATTCTATCTAACTCACACCACCCTCTTCATTCACAACTCTCTCCTTGTGTCTCATCAGACGGGACCAGAAGCCTATATAGAAAACTATATGCTCCCACTAGCAAGTACAAAAACTCAACCATACCCTACTTGGCTCGTGTTCTGTCTGATAAAGAAAGCATTAGGCATGATACCTGTAATTCATTAAATAGTCAGTAGAACAATTGGATCTCGTCTTTCCAATTCATATTATTTATAGGTACAACATTTTCTTTCTTTCTTTTCCTTTTCTCACTCTCTCTTTTTTGTTATGTGCTGTTTTCTTTCTTTCTTTCTTACAAGCTACTTAAAACATTCCTCTTCGTTCTTTTACACTCTGTACGTCCCTACCGTTTTGTTACCGCTTGCGCCAGTAAATATGCCAGCGTCTACTTTTCTAACACCTTCAAACATTCTGTTAACTTTTGGCTTTGCTGCTGCCGATATGCTAATATGTTGTTGTCAAAATTAACTGAGACTACCCATAATCTATGTAGAATTTTATTTATTGTTAATGTACACAAACTGGATGCGCAATACTGTAGTAAAAATGCTGAGAATTCCATTCTTTATCACAAGTACTGTTTTGGAATAAAGCAAATTATTATTATTATTATTATTATTATTATTATTACTTGAAAATTAACCTCATGATGACCCCAAAGACTGACTGACTAACGACAGGGAGATGATACTTGAATTTTTTAGTGAAACGTTGTGACCAGTGAGGAGTGCCAAGTTGGTTGTGAGAACAGATAATTGCTGATGACACTAACAGGCGCATATGCCATATATCTCATACTCCCTTCCGTTTATCTATTTGAACGGGACCTGAAAAACATTCACAGGCTACATTTTGCATGATTAATTCAATGTAATTGATTTGCTTATCATTCTTATATCATCCAGTATATATATGTGTATATCCCTACATGTAGAAGGTTCAGATGAAGAGTCCCACCAAGATTTGATGGATTCATTTAATCCTGCTTTATTAACCTCTGTTACCTGTTTTAAATACAATCTGTTTAGATTGTAGCCAGTTTGTTATTCTTTGTAAATGGAAATGATCAACAGACAGTGAGTTTAGGATACACAACTCGAATAGAAGCAATGAACTTATCGTCAACTGAGTGAGAATGAACAAGTTTCCATCATTCATTCAGTGAATAACTTGAATTTCCCCTTTTCCAATAAAGCTACTTCCTAGGAGTCATCGTGAAATTTGTTATGATGATGTCCTGGTGACTGACACTGATGAGCCAGCAAGCTTGCCTTGTAACTGGAAGATCCTGGTTTCGAACCCAGTCGTTGCGTACTTTCACATGCCTCTGTTCCCTTCCTTTCTTGTTTGGCTTTGAAAGTTGTGACTGAATGAAATGCAGTACCTATTTCGGACTATGTTTTGGTCAGAAATTTTCATCTCACTATAAAATGGATCTGGACTTCGCCGATGTGATATATATGTCTGATTTCCCACAAACTTGAAGATATGCAAGCGAAAAACAACAAGCTGGCAGAAGAGGCATCAAAGATAGGACTTCAGGTGAACATAGAGAAAAAAGAGGTAGGTGATGAAGATTCCTGGCCAACACCACCACCACCAACAACAACAACAGACAACAATCAGGCGGCATAAATAGGAGGAACCTGAAAGGAACAACCTCCTTCACCTACCCACCGACCTGAGAAGGATCGTTTCAACCACAGGCCAACGGAACTGACGAGGATATCGAAGCAGTGGGGATCAGTAAGGCAAGACAAGCTTTCATTACTCTCAAGTCTGTGTGGAGGTCAACAGCACTCAGCACTCAGCATGAAAATGAAAATAAAATCCGTATTTTCAACTCCAATGTGAAGTCAGTCAGAGCTACACACCATACGGATCAGAGACTTGCACTGCGCGTCATCAAGAGCACCTCAAACAAACTACAGACCTTCAATAACAATTGTCTTCGCTCAATACTCAAGATCAGATGTCCGGCTAGAAAAGATCAGCAACAGTGTGGGATCTTTGGCAATGAGCTGACCAACACAGCAGGAACCGATTGTGAAACAAATAGGCAGGAAGAAATGAAGGTGGATTGGATTGGCCATACCCTGAGGAAACAAACCATCAAGTGACATCACTAGACAAGCCATTGCTCGAGTGAAACCCGACCGAATGGGAAGCGGCGAGTTGGTCGCCAGTGCAAGGGTGGGTGACTTGGAGGAGGTCATGTGAAGAGGGAGATGAAAGCGTGTGGTCAGACTTGGTTGGAGCCAGGTGAAGACTCTAGCAGAGAACCGAACGCAATGGAGATGTGCACGGCTGAAGCCCTATGTTCCTCTAGGAATTAAAGGAAACAATAATAATAGTAATGTGAGTAAGGCATATCTGCGATTCTGAAGGAACTCAAGTCTTCAGGATTGACGTTTATATTACGTTTACCAGTGCCCTAAATTCCACTCGGGATCCTAGGAATGAGTAATCATAATAGTAATAATAGATAATGCTTATTGATATAAGTATAAAACTTTGACATTTTGATAGAGTATAACTACAATAAAGTTGCTTCATAGGAGTCATCGTGAAATTTGTTATTTTTATGGTACTTTATGATGATGTCCTGGTGACTGACACTGATGAAGGACTGGGACTGGAGTAGACCAACTCATGATTCATACTCACAGTAAGAATAATGACAGCTAAATAGAATTTATGGGCAAGCTTTTAGGTACTGGTTTTTTTTAGGGTTTTTGATGTTTATTACAATTACTGGATTCCATGACTAACCAAACAGCATCTTAAAACACTTAGTCCTCGTTTGATAAATTTGAATAAGGCATTTAGAAGAAGACAAATTAACCGCGACAAGATGATATCGTCATTTCGTAGTTTCTCTACAACCGCTTTACACAACCAATATGGTTAAGAATAATAAAATAAAGTTCATGACAATTACTCAGTTAAATAAAATCAAAAGTACATACTAGTGACCAATCATCACATTTAAATAGGTCAAGTAGTCAGTCCATGGTAGGCGAAGATTGAAGTCTATTGTTTTAACTGTACACACAGTTTAGGCTGTATGTGATTAATCCCCGAAGAGTGCTTCCATCACTCATTCAATAACCAACCTTGAATTAGAGTTATGTGATGAAATAATTGTGAAACAGTCATGAATATTGATTGATTTTGTGACCTGACATTAATAAGTGTTTTGCAATGGATGATGCAGGTGGATTTCTATTCAGATTAATGAATGCATTGGTGGGATTTTCTATATGATTTAGTAACCATTTTGGAAGATGTTCTTTTCGACCACGACATTGGCACATTCTACGCCGCATCTCTTTTTCTCACATGCCGAACATTTTCGATCGCTGTACCTTCGATTAAAGGACGAAATTCTTTGGACTCTACTTCATATATATAGGCAGAACTAACAGAATGTTCCAATGTCGCGGTTAAAAATACCATCTTCCGAAATGGTTATTAAGACACACACAGAAAATCCAAATACAACCATGTTAGTTGTGTAAAGCGGTTGTAGCGAAACTACGAAATGACGATATCATCTCACGGCGAACGAAATTTGTCTTCTTCTTTTAAATGCCTTATTTTAAACAACATCTGTTTGTGAGAAGCACTGGAGAAGAAACCAAAACAGTGCTGGACAGCTGTTTCGTGCCTAGATTGGAACACACAGCATCCCCATCCAATATGCACCCATGCCCTATACCAGGCAGGAATCGAACCGAAATCCTTCAAGTTTTCAGATAAGATCGAGTCCAAAGCTAGGACCAGAAATGATTCTCTAACTGGATATCTGTCTGAAATCTAGAGCGAAATCTCCCAACTCCCTGAAAAACCCATCGCTTTAAAATCAATCATAATATTAATTGCCTAAATGCACATGGGTTTCAATTTATCTTGCATAGAACTAACTATCCAGCATTTATCTTGTCAAATGGAACAGTTTGAATGAGACATTTAAAAAAAAAATTCAATTTTTTCAAGGCAGTTCTAATTACCGACATTAGACAGTATAAAATATATATATTTAGGTATTGACAGTCTTCACCTGACACGAGTTTTAAATTTTTCCGTTTTTTTTCAAAAAATAAATCATTAGCTCCACTGAATAGCCGTGGTGACTTGTTTCTCCTCTTCCCCCATTTTTGACAATCATATTTCTACTCGACTGATTTTCTAATACAAAAAAACTGCTTTCGTAGTCGTGTGATATGTTGGGCCAAGTTAAGCCTTACGCACCAGTAAGAAATTCAAAGAAATTACTGGTGGTAAGCAGATGAACAGTATTCCTTTTCCCCTTGATGTTTTCAAACTAAACAAGTCCGTTATACATTCTCCCACGAATGCCAAACTTTCTAGTGTTACAAGTATTAATAAAAACCTGCTTCCCTAGATTTACTACAAATGATGTTCTAAAATGTCTCCAGTCTATGAACCCTTCTTGTAGCCTGGGTCCAGATGGTTTGCCTAGTGTTATTCTTAAAAATTGTGCAGATATCCTGTGTTATCCTTTCATGAACATATTTAATGATTCTTTTTCCACAAATGTCGTGCCAGCTGTTTGGAAGGACATTAAAATTGTACCTATACCTAAGTGACCACTAGATACAGGATGGAGTTTCCTGGAGATAGTCAGTTCTAGTGAGAAGTCGTGACCAGTGAGGTAGTCCATCCAGATGTCACTTGTGAGGATTGATGTCCCACCGACGACATTGGTTGGTTGGTGCCAGTCGTGCTAAATGCATCACGAATCGGTAGAATTTATAATTCATGGGTTGGTTGATGATGAAACAGCTGGCTGTCCAATATTCTCTGTGGCTGGTATTCAAAGATTCTCTGACTGATATCAATCCGTGATCATCTCGTAAAACAAAACATAATAATAGTGTGGTCAGTGGTGTTTGCTAGCCAAATTGGTTGACAGTAATTGACGTCAATGTTTATGTATCAAATATTAGTCATGTGGAAACAAGGTCAAAGATGGACAGGCGGATACAGTTAACATATAGATGAACTGACACAGCCACAAAGAGATGCAAGGTTAACTTTGTGTGCGAAACAACCACCAATCACAAGACTGTATTTTCTACTAACATTAATCTACAATAACGTATATTAAAATCTATAAACTGTATGTGTTGATTTTCCTTAATAAACGATCTGTTTGGCTGGCCCTTGTCTTCGGTTGTTACATCTCTTGCATAGAACTAACTATCCAGCTTTTATCGACATATATTTATTATCTTGTCAAAGTAAATAGTTTCAATGAGATATTTTTTATCGAAATTCAATTCTTTCAAGGTAGTTCTAATTACCGACATTAGACAGTATAATATGTATATAATGACAATATTCACCTGACAGGAGTTTTAAATTTTCCTTTCTTTTTTCTAAAAAAAATCATTAGCTCCACTGAATAGCCATGGTGACATTTATTTCTCCTCTTCTCCCCTTTTTGACAATCATATTTCCAAGCGACTGATTTTCTATATTAGAGAGGAAAACGGGTTTTCCCCGTTGTTGTGTGACACATGTGTTGAGATTAGAAAAAGGGGGAAAAAGGGAAAAAGTGACAAACAGACCAGAATAGTGAATGCAGTTATGCAGTTATATATACAAACAAATTAAAAATCTAAGTTCATTAATGATAATGTCATATGATAGAGATAATTCGCATAGTGAGTGAATAAAGAAAGAAAGAAAGACACTGATTGGTTTTTATTTCCGAGAAAATCGATGCATGAATGAAGGGTGGATTGATCAGAACAACAACAACATTAATTGGTAGAGGTTAGAATTCATGGATTGGTTGTTCATTGAGTCGGGTCGGGTGCCAGTGAGTGGTGGCTGAATGGTATACGAGCCGGCCAGCTTGCTGGCCTTGTAACCGGAAGGTGCTGGGTTTGAACCGCCTGTGTTGGGTACTTAGTGGTGATGATTTCCAAACCAGGCTGATGAAACAGCTCTCGTTTTCTCCACTACAACATTACCACTATCAATTAAATGTGACAAAACTGAGCTACGGGTTGTTTTTGTCTGTCCATTGCCAAACCACGATGATGGGAGATGTTCAGTAGTGACACGTTGGCTAAGCTGTCTAGTAGTAGTGTGGCCAACATAACTGTTACCGCTGGTGCAGTTAATTTGATAAATGCACATAGATGTGGCAAAACTATCTAGCTATCTATCCTTCGTTTGCGTCCCAATCATTCGTCGGCTAGAGAATGACAAACATATAGGTATGCTGCGTGAAACGTTCTTCACACACTCCTGGAAAGTCTCTGGAATAAAATCTCACTTGACAGACAAGTCACCATTAGATTGTAACTTAATAAATAGAGGCTTCTTACGTGCAGTCATAGTCTCAGGTTCATGTTGAGGTGTCATAAATATAAAAAGCTTCAGCAGGTCGATTTTGATGGATATGTCCATCGTTGTGCAATTCGTTTGAGACGATTTAGTGTCAGGGAAGGTAAGCTGATGATTCCGATATTCCGTAGGAACATTTTTTGCAAGGTCCCATCTGTCCTTAATCCAGATTTTGTATATATTTGTAATTACTGGGTTTTAAAACAGCCTGTGAGAGGTAGAGCTACTGAAACTATAAAATAGCCCCGTGTCAACAGTTCAGTGGTACCAGCACTGCAGAGACATCGCCTCATGGAAAATGCAGTGAATTACTTCGTTGTTAGGCGGAGAAGGTGTCGTCGTACACGTGGACGAAACTGTCTGATTGAAGAAAAAATACAACTGTGGTCGTGAGCAAACCAACAATGTTTGGCTGATCGGTTTATATGACACCTCCCTGCAGAAAGGATTCGTGGAGAGAATAGCAGACAGAATGTCTACTACCATAGTACCTATTTTCACTAGACTGGTGAAACAGGGATCTATAGTACACACTGATGAATGGAAAGGTTATAACTCGCTGTCATCGCTCGAATATATTCATCACAGAGTGAACTATTCTAATGAATTTGTGGATCCCATCACAGGGAAACACACAAATTCTATAAAAGGATTTTGGGGAAGATTAAAAAGTAGTATTAAGGCTATAAGTGGATCTCAAAAGGATGTCATTTATAGTCATTTGGATGAATATATGTACAGAATGTGGTGTGACTTTCTGTTGACACTCCCATGCTAAACTGGGAGATGCTTTTATCATATTTTAGAGAAAGATACCCTTATGTAACAGTTTTAATGCATTTTTCTCATAAATATATATGTTTCCCATAATCAAAAATGCCTCATTCTTGTGAGTGATTCATTGGAGGTCATTCGCTGATTGGTAGTTAGTGGTGCTTAAAGCTTAACTTCGCCAGATGCTGATTAGAAAAAGGGAAAAAAACAGACCAGAATAGTGAATGCAGTTATGCAGTTATATATACAAACAAATAAAATCTAAGTTCATTAATAATAATGTCATATGATAGAGATAATTCGCATAGTGAGTGAATAAAGAAAGAAAGACACTGATTGGTATTCATCTCCGAGGAAATCGATGCATGAATGAAACGTGGATTGATGATAAAAACTCTTAAAAATCCCCATTGAGTCATATGAAAATGAGAAAACGTTCAACGAAGAGACTCCTCTTTTCGACGGCGAATTCATTCACATAGCTAGTTGTACAATCGCATTTATATATAATTATTTGTGAGTGTGTGTCATGTGTGTGCATGAGGTTTGTCAAGTTTAGATAATTGATCAGGTAGGTAATACAAGAATGATCTATACACTAAAGAAAACCTGATCCGTCCACTCAGCTACAGAGTTCGCGAAATTTGCACCCCGGACACCATAGAAGATGAACTGAACAATCTCAAGAGAATCCTTGTCGAGAATTGTTATCCAGAACGATTTATTGCAAAATCCATGAATCCTAGACAGCAGAAGCCGTCCACGCTTAGCGTCCCGAAAAAACTACTCTTTATGAACTTTCAATGCAATGGAGATATATCTGCGGAAACACTAAAAAATTGACTGTCGCGCTCACTTAAGAAAGCCTTCTTCGCAGCTGAACTACAACTAACCTTCTCCACAAAACCTATGATTCATGTGAACGTGAAGGATAAGCTACCACTGCCGGCTGGCCTCATCAGTGTGTATCTACCAATTCATCTGATCGTGTGGAGCCAGGTATGTCGGCCATACCCAGCGTTCGCTTACCAAACGTATCACCGAACACTTACCAACATGGTTTTACAAAGGAGAAAAACGATGCCCCCCCATCGAGCTCTATCTTAGAACATCTGATAGATTCCGGACACCAAGCTACACCACAAACAAACTTCAAAGTCGTCTACAGAGTAAGAAGTAGTCTTCCTAAAGGTGTACGAATCATCAGACTTCTTCAAACTACAGAAGCAATGGCGATTCACCAGAAATTTAGCTATTTAGCTATTTGGATTATGCAATTCTCTTATGTCATTTAAAAAAAGTAACTGTGCTTAGCATCCTCATCCAACAGAGGATAGAATGGCAGTCAAAATTTTTGCACCTCAACTGCCTTCATCAACTTCGAAAAGGCCTTGGACAGAAAGCGTTGGCGAAGAGAAGTAATTCGCAAAAGGAATTCAACACTACAGCGTGCAGTACTCAAGTCTTGATCAACCTCATTTTTGAACAACTGGCTGTCTATATGACGATGCAATGTGTCAGGTAATCAATAATGTGAAATTCAAAGAGGCGTCTGAAGCGAATACAGGAATACTTTGGACCGATAATAAGACACCAGGAGATCTGGATTTCGCGTTAGGGATGATTTGTGTTTAGTGTCACACAAACTCGAAGACTTAGAGGCAGACGGAAACCAACAAATTGGCTGAAGAGGCAGACTGGCTGGTTGTCAGCTAAGGCAGGACTACATCTAGGTGAACATAGAGAAGGTGGAGAAGGAGGTGATGAGGATAACAAACGAAGAGCAACAAAAACATCAACAACAACCAGCACCAATCACCGTTCGATGTATAAAGAAACTTGACAAAGGTCACTTCCTACATTCACTTATCTGGGTAGCCAACACCATTTTAACCACAGGTGGTGGGAACGGATGAAAATGTCAAAGCCAGCTAGCCAGCCAGCCAGTCAGCCAGAATCGGAAAGGCAAGATACGCCTTCATCAACATGAAACCAGTTTAGAAATCTTCTGCACCCCGCATCAGCATAAACAACAGGATTCGAATTTTCAACACCAATGTGAAGTCAGTCAGTCGGTCCTTCTATACGACTCAGAAACTTGCACTGCGTATGCGTCACGAAGAGGATTTCCAACAATCAACTGCAGAATTTTATAAACAGCTGCGACCTTCACTGCTGGCTGGCTGGCTGCATACTGAAAATCAAATTGCCAGATAGCCGACAGGCCAGTCAGAGGGAATTAGTAACAAGAAACTCTGGCTGTGAAGAAATCAACCAAGAGCCGATCACCGCTCAACAAATATGTAGGAGAGAATGGAGATTGATGGATTGATCGGGCATAGGTTGAGGAAGGAGTCTGTCGAATGCCATCGCTTGAGTGGAATCTCAATGGGAAGCGACAGGCGAGTGGGTTGTCGGTGTAAGGATGACATGGAGGAGGAGATGAGAGATTATGGTCAGTCATGGTGTCAGCCAGTTGAAGAGGATAGCAAAAAATAGGAGAATGTGGGGATTTCTTGTTGAAGCCCTATGTTCCACTCGAAAGCCAAGGGAACCCAAGGCACCTAAACGACTGCAGACAACAGAGTGACGACATACTGATGAAGTTCTATTTATCCACTCCGACCTCAAAGGAAAAGCGATTAGGATGATAGAAATAGGTTGAATTCCTCTATGTGTAAAACTTGGGCACTATGGTGGTGGTAGTAAGTAATTCCATATTAGTTTGTTTATTAGATGTGTCACAGTCACTGAAACAGTATCAGTATTGACTGGATGACACAGTTTCGAACACAATTCATTGCCGTTCATAATTATTTCATCAACTATAATCACACGACTTCGAAACTCGATTTTTGTAGTTTTCTTTGTCCTCTCCTATTTGTCGTCGTCATTCGGGTAGTAGAATTTTCCAGATATCAAACCAACTGAGGGAGTTGCCATGAAATCACCAATATCCCTACTGATAGCGATTGAAACGTTCACACCCACCCACCACAAAAGTATGGTGGAGGTACGTAAATGACACATTCACTGTGCTTAGAACACAGGATATAGATAGATTTTTCGGAGACATTAACTCAAAGGTGGAGGCAATTCAATTCACTTATGAATCTGAAAGTCAGCAAGGGAAACTTCCAATGTTAGATTGCAGCGTAAAAAGGAAAGAAGATGGGAAGTTAAACACTGAATAGTGTTTACTGGAAACCCACACATTCAAACACATATTTGGACTTTCGACCATCCCACACAGCATATGTCCGTAAAAATAGGATTAGTGAAATGTTTAAGTGACAGAGCACAAAAACTAAGTGGTACCAAGGGAACTCTAAGACGGGAAGTAAGACATACATACGAGAAGCCTTGGAACTTGATAATTACCCTGATAAATTAGTCAGGGAATATGCAGGGAAATGTAAAAATAAAATAAATAATGATAGCAGTGTTAGTAATAATAATAATAATAATAGTAATATCAGTGACGAAATGCATGTCAATATGCTCAGGATAATGACAACATCAACAATAAGGAATCTAAATCATCAGTAGTAATTCCATACAAGGAAGGTACCTCGGAAACCATCCACCTTACGCAGAATTCTTAACAATGCTGGCAGTAAGGAATAAAAGTGGCTGGAATTCAACCCCTCCCCACAAACTCAATTAGAAACAAGCTTTGTCGGTTGAAGGATCAATCCTGTGAAGCCGTTAGAACAAAACAATTTAGTTTATCTAATACCCTGCCTTCTGGAATGATTGTCAGATCAAATACATGGGTCAAACTAGTAGAACAGAGGTAGTCAGACTAATTCAGCCATAGCACGAAATGCAATCACACACAATCATACAATAGGCTGGATGGGATAAGATGACAGTTTTGAAATCTAATGTCACAGCAGGGTGTAGGGAGGGAGAGATTGATAACAACGGAAGCTTTGTTTATCGAATCAACTGAGAGTGAATACGTGTAATAGGAATGATTCAACACCTGTCCAGCCAGATATCTGGAAAATTCTACTACCCCAATGACGACGACAAATAGGAGAGGACAAAGAAAACTATCAGACTCAAGTTTCAAAGCCATGTGATTATAATTGATGAAATGGTTAAGAACAACAATAATGAATTTCGTTCGAAACTGTGCCATCCAGTAAATACTAATACTGTTTCACTGTGCGACTGTGTGATACATCTAATAAACAAACTAATATGGAATTACTTACTACCACCACCACAGTGCCCATGTTGTACACATATATTAATTAGATCACACAAACACTTGTGGTATGCCAATTAGAAGATCTACTTGATTTCACAATGGCGTCAGCCTATATATGCAGAACATTCCCTTCGGATCATATGACTTGAGATGATAATGATGTTGATTACAACACACACAATTGCGTACATGAAAATGTCAATCACTTTTTTAGAAAATTATCTTCTCTCCTTTTCAACTTTGTACATTTGTGGAATGGAATTACCCACAACCAGGAACATAAACACCTCGTGGTTATCTAAGATGACAAGTGCACACTACACACACACTACACTTCTATCTTTGGGTGACAACAAGTGAACAAGTGGATTTCTATAATCTATCGATCGAAAATTCCTCAGTGTTGACCATATATTCCACAAAGGACAGAATAGTATGCAAGATAGATAGATAAACAGACAGATAAGCACATTGACAGATAGCTAACTGGAGCCTTGTTGAAAAAACCTTTTGCAACTTTTAATTAACACTGTCAGCACTCTCTGAATGGCTGATTATGCTTCATTTGTGTGTGTGTGTGTGTGACTACACCATGTTTACATGTGCAAAAACAGAGTTCATATTATTATGGAGTATAATACGGATTGAGTGCGTCACGCCTCCAAATCACTTGCTTATGCTAAAGTAATCTAACTGTTTTCTTGTTCTTGCCTTCACTTACACTAATTTGTAATTTACCCAGGGGGTGCGTACTGTCGATGATTTCCAAACTAGGCTGATGAAACAGCTCGCTGTCTGGCAGTACTCCTCGCAATGCTGGTTTTCAATGCTTCTCTAACTCATTGATATCAATCCGTGATCAACTCTTAAAATAAAAACTAATATTTACAAACCAAACTATAAAAAATTAATCTGATGCTCGCTAGTGACTTGCTGCTACAAGATGGAGTTTCCTGGAATCAGTCAGTTCTAGTGAGAAGTCATGACCAGTGAGATCCATCCAAATGTCAAGTGTGAGAATGGATGTTCCACTGACGACAATGGTTGGTGCCAGTCACGCTAAATGCATCACAAATTGGTAGAAGTTAGAATTCATGTACTGAATGGCCATTGAGTGAGGTCCCGGTGAGCGGTGGCTGAATGGTATACGAGCCAGCTAGCTTGCCTTGTAACCGGTAGGTACTTTCGAAACTAGACTGATGAAACAGCTGGCTGTCCAGTACTCCCCGCAATGCTCGTTTTCAATGGTTCTCTAACTGATATCAATCCGTGATCAACTCGTAAAAATTTACCTTCAGTTTTATTGCTTACAACCGTTAAAAAAATTAATTCAATCTCCTATTCTGTATGTTAAAGCCAAGTCCAGTAGAATGTTGACTGGGTCACTGGTGATTGAAAGACAATTTCAACCACAACTAGACTCCAGCTACTAACTTCACTTTTATTGGCTGACATACGAGATCAGATTTTTTTAAAAACTATGGTTAAGTACAATAACTGGTTGTGGAAAATACCCATCGAGACATTAGGTGGAAAAGAACAAGATGTTCAGCAAAGATGGCGATCTCTTTTCGGCGATTTCATTCTCAAAACCACCTGTACAATCCCATTTATATACAACATTAGTTTACATGGATACAATTATTATTTATTTATTTGATTCCACATAGTAACGAAGGAGATAATCATTTTCCAACTTGATATGAAATTTTGAATGTGCGAATATAGAAGATTACAAGGGACTTAGAGACAAGATTGCATAGGATTAGAAAAAACAGTTACAACGTATGCAAAATTAATATTTGATAACTGGAGAAATAATAATTTTTTGAAAGGCGAATAAAAGGTGACCATTATTTTCAACTTGATATGGATTACGAAGAGACTTAGAGACGAAAGTCACGCAGGGATAGAACGAATTACAGGTGTGAACAAAATGAGCATGGAAACAAATTGAAATCAAAATTTTCAACTTGAAATGTAAGTTAAGAGGTGTGCGTGAATATAGATTGCAATAGGCATAGAAGGAAACATATTACACAAGATTAGAATATAATTGTGAAATGGTTATTCGAAACGGATTACAAGTGTGATATCAGTTGGAGCATGGAAACAAACTTAAAATAACTGATTTTATAACTGAAAACAAAAATGGGATGAATTGAATGAAGACAAAGAGAGAAAATTACACACACAGAGAACAAAACAAAACAAAAGAAAACTGAAGGATAAGGGAACATACCGAACTAGGTCCATGGTAGTTGTAAAGGCTGGACTAGTTTCTTTTGAACACGTAGCTCCGGCTTTTCGATGCATATGGCGAGAGCTTCCGCAGTACAAAGAAGTCGGAAACACACTGTTTGCCTTTGGTAGATTTTTGTTTACTTTGTAAATGACTCTGAATGATGAGTCAGTTGAGATTCTGTGACAGGTATTGATTGACGAGGTGTTCAGTTATGGCGCTTCTGATTGAACCAGTGCCTCCTCTTTGCAGCCATGCTGGATGATGTTCTCTAACACGTTCTGATAAGACCTGCATAGAACGACCTATATACCTAACTCCGAAAGAGCAGGTGAACTGATATACGCACACTGAAGTGGTCATATGCGGAAGTCTGTCCTTCCCGTTGCTCCGAAGTAGTGGGCGGCTAGAGAATATCACTCTTAGAGTTGATGCCGGAAACGTCTTCTTCAGGGAATTGGAAATTCTCCTTTTAAGGATATCTGCTGCTAGGTCTCCCCTCTGAATTCCAGATTCAAATAAAGTGTTTTCTTCGGCACTGAAGTGTATTCTTCTCTATTTTTGGTCTTGGTTTCATGTTCTTCTCCACGAAACGCGGTAGGTATCCATTCACACCTCCTAACTTACATTTCAAGTTGGACAAAAATTTTGATTTCAATTTGTTTCCATGCTCATTTTGTCCACACCTGTAATTCGTTCTATCCCTGCGTAACTTTTGTTTCTAAGACTTTTTGTCGTAATCCATATCAAGTTGAAAATAATGGTCACCTTTTATTCGCCTTTAAAATTATTATTTCTCCAGTTATCAAATATTAATTTTGCATACGTTGTAACTGTTTTATAATCCTATGCAATCTTGTCTCTAAGCCCTTGTAATCTTCCATATTCGTACTTTCAAACTTTCATTTAAAGTTGGAAAATAATTATCTCCTTCGTTACTATGTGGAATTAAATAAATAAATAATAATTGTATCCATGTAAACTAATGTTGTATATAAATGGGATTGTACAGCTGCTTTTGAGAATGAAATCGCCGAGAAGATAGCTTTATGATAAGCACATCTTAGACCATTCAATCACTGGGATCTCATCCGATGAACGGTACGTGAATTCTAACTTCTACCAACTCGTGATTTTAACGGGACTAGCACCTGTCAATATCATCCGTGGCGAGCATTTTTCCTCACTTCCGACAGGATAGACCTCACTGGTCTCGACTTCTCACTAGAACTGACTGACTCCAGGAAACTCCATCCTGTAGCCAGCCACTATCGAGCGAGCATCAGATTAATTTTTTCTATAGTTTGGTTTGTAAGGGTTAGCTTTGTTTTTACGAGTTTTCAAAAGAATGGAGACTGAACAAAGAGTACTCTTTTCGATAAATTCATCATCAGGTTCTACAATTATATATACATTATAATGAATGAATGAATTAGTCTTATGAACAACATTAATGTTGCTGTTTAAATAACATCAAATCAATAATATTGATAAATTACAGCTGAATAGCATCAACATAAAATAAGCTGAATGTCAGAAGAATTAGGAAAGATAATAGTACAAATTCATGAGTTTATAGTTTCTACTGAGGGCCAGGGCAGTAGTAGGGGCTGGACTTGTTTCTTTTGAACACAGAGCACTGGTTGTTTGAGGCGAATTGCAATAGCCTCTGCTGTTTGGAGCATGCGGTGCTTCGACGATTTTGGTAGTTTGTTAGGCACCCGGTATATTATAGAGAAGGATTCGTCTACGCTGGCTTTGTGACCGGTTTGCACCAGATGGTCTAATATCGAGCTGTTAATAGTTTTAACTACACCTTTACTTAGCCATAGTGGGATATGTTCTCGAGCACGAAAAATCAAGTTCCTAGAGCAACGGCCAATATAACTCGCTCCACAAGCGCAGTTGAATTGATAAATACAATTTGAAGTGGCCAGCTAGTCTAGGTACTTCATCTTTCAGTCGAGGTAGCACCATTGGTCGTGTAGAGAATAAGACGTGTAGTTCGCCGCCAGCATTAAAAGTTCTTTGAACTGATTTTCTTAATTTCTTCGTAATTAATTCACTTGGTATATCACCCATGAATTGCAGTCGTATATAAAGTGGCTTCTTGTTTACAGATAGTGAGTAGTCCTTTTCGGCTTTCTTTGTCATGTGTTTCTTGATAAATTTGTCAGGATAACCATTTTCGATTAAAGTATCATATACCATGCTTAATTCATCTTTAATTACTTCTTCAGAGCATATAGCTCTAACTCTGTGGCTAAGGGTTTTCACTAAATTCCTTTTGTATTTGATGGGAACGAAGCTGTGAAAATGTGTATATTGTCCCGTCCAAGTACTTTTTCTATGTAAATTTCTTTTTATGCTACCGTCTGGTTTTCTTGTAAGTAGGACATCCAGGAAGGCAATTCTGTCTTGGGATTCCTCTTTGTATGTGAATTTCATAGCCGAATGTACTTCATTGAATTCAGTAATTATTGTACTCCTATCGGAACCATTATCACAAAGAATAAAGGTATCATCCACATATCGGCAATAAAATGAGAGCACGGATTGATATCAGTTAGAGAACCATTGAAAACCAGCCACAGGGAGTACTGATTGCGGTCGCGCTAAATCACGAATTGGTAGAAGTTAGAATTTATGAGTCATTGAATCGGATCACAGTGGCTGAATGGTATACGAGCTTGCCTTGTAAACTATAGAAAATTATAATGATTCACTATACACAAAGCATCTCCAATAACAGAACTAAATATACACCTCACAAAGTATAGCTACTTCCCTGCTGCAGCTGGACTACTGAACACTTCAATTCAATAGCAGTAACATAAAAGTACTCCTATCGCTGACAAGCCTAAAAATACGTCTGTCTGGATTCAACATAGAACTTGCCACCGAAGTGCACCAGTTCGAGTTGCCACGTTCCAAATACCACACAAAAATAGACAAGAAGATGGATGAGTGAAGAGAATCAATAGAGTTTTGACAAGTATAAGAGTGAAACAGAATGAGTAATGGTAGAAAGGAATATGAAAGATTAAACAAGAGACTGAATACATCTGCGTAAGCCATTGACAACGATTTTGAGCCATGTCACCTATTGTCTGTCTCCAGCCATTGATTCTTAGAGTCCCGAGGTCGGGCCCCAACCCGGAAGTCTACATCTCCCTCCCTACCTGACTCAGTTTAACTGTCAGGGATTTGATGGATTGATGCCATGTTTTTGTACAAAATACGTAAACAATGTGTAGGTTTGCGTGTGTATTCAAGCTCTCCTCCTCGACACCAGTAAACTGACTTCTGAATATAAGTGGTCTGTCACTCTGTCAACCCTGAGCATGATTTTAAGATCCATGCTAACTTGCTGGCCGCGTTTTCTTCGTTATAGACTTCTAAAGACAGTGGAGGCCTTGGCCATTCATTTGAATTTAAGCCAGCCAGAACTTTGTGTACAAAAGAAGTATGTACAATCTCTACTTCTGCCTTGACCGTAGAGGGATAGACATTTATTTATTTTGTTTATTTAGTTATTCTATGTACTTTTCCCTTATTACTACGATTATTATTATTATTATTACTATTCTCACTCTGAATTGTTTCAACTCGTCCTACTTGTCATTCTAAACCCAAAATTATCAATTTTTTATATTTTTTATTTCGAAAATGCGCTCGCGAACACTACCCAGCCTGGCTAGTAAAAGGAGACCAAAAACGTGTATACAGTTCAGTGACAGAACATCTGGTCAACTCAGGACATTCAGCACCTTTCGAAAAATCCTTCAAAGTAATATACAAAATTCAATCAAACCTATCAAAGGGAGTCAAATCAAGGCATCTGGGCATAGCTGAGGCGCTAGCTATCCAAAAACTTAAATCCACACTTTGTATCCAAAAGAATTACGTCCAACCCCTGTCCCTGCCATGGCCATCATAAACAGGTAAAATTTTTTTTTTAGTAATGACAATCTCATCGCCTTTCTTATCTAAACTTCCTGTTTATTTTGTCATTTTACTATTTCTACATATTTAATCCCTGATTGCATAAACAATTATTCGTCACATTAGTTATGATCCCACTAGATTTTGTTATCCAAACATCCTGTGTATTTTGTTATTTCTACATTTCTAACCCCCAATCGCACAATGTCAATCTTCTTAGTTATTATAATTCTACTCTGTTCGAGTTTTATCCGTCCCCCTGTTTATTATGGCATTCTAATTCCTAATTGTAATTTTTATTAATTTGACCCTTAACCGGAAATTATTCTGGAACTTTCCCATCCATTTGATATTAATACACGAATGTACAGCCTAGATGATGACTTCGTCAAAAAGAAAATCTTCGCTGCAATTGTCTTTTTAATAACTCCTATGACCTAATGTGTATATTCCGTATTTTTTTTTTATTTTTACAATATTGAATTCTATCTTATCAAATTTCACACCATGTTATGTAACATTTTATATTCGTCTACTAATCTTATAATTATGTACCCCTTTCCAAAATCTATACATCCATCTTATGTATTATTCTATATATGACATTAATTATTTTGCCACTTGACATTTAACTATGATTATAATCACAAATATTTTAATTGCATTTCATACTATTATTATTTCATGCATTCACACCTTTGATTCAATTCCCTCCCTCACTGGATATAATTTCTTATAAAATAAACCATATGTGTATATACGATTGTACAGCTTGATGATAAATTCGTCGTTGAAAAGAGTCTCTTCGCTGAATATCTTGTGTTCTTAATGCTAAAATGGGAATTATTAAATTCACTTACAGTTAATAATTCAACACCCTGAAACTACTTCACTTTCCACTGAGGTAGTGAAAGTGTTAGATGGTTGGAGGCAATCGGACAAAGGAAACCTCGCTCGACCTACGTTTTGAGCTCTCTGTCGATGCCTGGCTGTAAAGGGAATGCTGAGAAAATACATTGCACTGATTAAGGCACTCTACTCGTACTCATGCAGTCGGACAGGTGAGCGCTTACGGCGAATTGTCATCTGAAGTGGTGACGACTAGTGGTGTCCGTCAAGGATGCCCATTATCCCCATTCCTATTCAACTTCATCATAGACGTACTAATGAATTTAACCCTAACACACTTCAGCGACTCAGGGATTGACTTGCTACCAAGGATGGAATAATCTCGTCGACTTAGAATATGCAGACGATATAGTCCTTTTAGGCAAGGACGCTGACAAAATGCAGAGTTTACTGAACACCTTGAGAAACAATCTTCGTATGTTTGGCATGCGATTCGCCCCTGTAAAATGTAAGATGATGCTGCAGGATTGGACTCCACCGACCCCTAGATTAGAAATACGGAGTGAAGTGGTAGAGCACGTTGACTACTTCACTTATTTGGGAAGTACCATCAGCCAGTGCCAACGAGTTGATCTCTGAAGAAATCTCAGCTGGGTACGGATACAGAGGGCTACTTTCGCATATGCCAGTTTACGCCGTCTCTGGCTGAGTAGACGTGATATCCGGCTGGCTATCGACCAAAGGGCGGGTGTACTGCTCAACAGTCCACTCCGTCCTCCTTTATGGCTAGCTGTGATATCTGGCCATTGAGAGCGGAAGACATGAAAAGATTAGCTGTCTTCGATCATAGGTGTCTGCGTTCTATCTCCCATGTGAAGTGGTAGAATAAGGTGAGGAATATTGAGGTTAGGCGTCGAGTGCTAGGTAAGGCGGGGAAATCAATAGACGAGACTGTTAAATTACATCGACTGAGATGGTTAGGACATGTATTACCTATGTCTGGTCATCGCCTTCCTCGATGGGCAATGTTAGCTGGTCAGGCTGGAAATGAGCTAGCGGCGGTCAAACCAAAACATGGCTTAACCAGTCAATGAAATTCACAAAAGGTAGTTTAAGACAGCCACGTAGAAAGGTGTAGACTGGCTTCGTGGTTGGCGTCCTCGGGAAGGTAAAAACCAATTGTTCGAAACAATTGGTGACATGGCTCAAAATCGTTGTCAATGTCGCAGATGCATCCACTTCTTGTGACTCATGATTTTCAATGAAACTGTTTTGTTCTTCGTTATTGCTATTCCTTTATCTCACACCTCTGTTTACTGTCTATATTATGCATTTCTTCTACATTCTTCTCTTGCTTTGTGTGCTACATGGAGGGAGTGTGGCGACTTGAACTGCCGCACATATGTGCAAAGTTCTATGTCGAAAACCGAGGTTTCGTGCTAGTTGGCACTTACTAGTCAGTCAGCAAGGCGCATCTGCAGCCACATTGAAAGAACAGCTCATGTCCAACCCATCTGAGATTTGAACCTCCGGTCACCCAGTGCAGCGTGCAGTCCGAGACGTTACCAGCACTGAGCTCTTCGGCCTAGCAATTGACCTACTACTGTAGGACTGTGCTGTATTGGATACCTTGATTGTACAGTAGTCAGTAACTAGTTTGATGTGTCTAGTCCTTTCTTTTGGTGCAGACTTCATTCTATCAGTCAGTCAGGTTCGCAATGTGACCACCATTCTGGGTACCTTACACTAGTGTCCAATTAAATAATGAAAGTGTTCTGAGTAAACCTACGGTGTCGCCACTAATTTCGTCGGCTGACTGTGAACTGAACACATTTTTTCGTGATTCAGGAATCAAGCAAGCCGTCCAGGTTCGAAAGTTAAAGTTTAAAGCCCTACACGTTCCATTAGAAAAAAGCGAACGAATGAAAACAAGATGTCTAGTGGTAGGAATTCATGAGGAACTAAAATCTACAATTTGATGGAATATAAATAATTTTGTATCTTCAAGTGTTGGTTTCTAGGGATTTGATTGGTCATAGGATTTTCGTCATGAGCTGACATTAGTTAGAGAACCATTGGGAAACCAACCAGGGAGTACTGGACAGCCGTTTCGTCAGCCTAGTTTGAGCCTCTTCAAGAGTACGCACCCACCACAACGGGTTCGAACCCACAACCTTCTGGTTACAAGGCCAGCGAGGTCGTAGACCATTAAGCCACTGAGACCCGATCCAATGGCCAGCCCATGAATTCTAACTTCTGCCAATTCACGACATAGCGCGACCCCTAGCCAATGTCTTCGGCGAGTATTTGTCCTCACACCCGACCACCTGCTGCACCCTACTGGTCACCACTTCTCAATAGAACCCACCCAGGTAATTACCTACCTGAATAGGGCAAGTCGCTAGTGAGCATCTCATTGATATTCAAGCGTTGGTTTGTAGGGATCTGATTGATTGGTTACAGGATTTCCATCATGACCAGCTGGCATTCGTTAGAGAACCATTGGAAAACCAACCTAGGAGTACTGGACAGCCGTTTCGTCAGCCTAGTTTGAGACTCTTCAGTAGTATGCACCTACAAATCGTTCATGATATTGATTGATGACAACTGTGATAGAATTATGGACAGCAAATTGTATTCGAAGTGTTATACAGAAAAAAATTATTATGAGTATGGTGACCAGTAGGGTTCTATCACGTTAACGGTGAAGGAGAATTATCGCTGAAGCCTTAGCTGACGGTCGTGCTATAATATCAAGTAGTAGTAGCAGCAATTCTAACTAATGGTCGTTAGATTCCGTAGTAGCTGAGTGCGTATGAAAAACTCGCATGGTAGATCGGGCGGGGTAATCTCAGAATGTCAGAACATACGAATTTAGTGGCTAAGGTAAGAATGGTTGACCCCACGCGAGAAGATAAGTAATTTAGAAAAAAATAGCTCAGCACTCATTACATTGTATCATTACATGCATGCACGCCACCGTCATCGTTCGAGTGACTGACTGTGTTCTTAACACATCTCAAGCCAAAATTTTAAAAATAAAAATAAAGAAAAAAACGAGTTGGTTGGTTGGTTTTTTCTTTTTGAAAATGAGCACCAGACACGTCACACTAGTTACTAGTGTCCAATCGAAAAAATTCCCTACAGTCCTACAGGAGGTTAATCGGGAGCCCGAATAGGTGGCTCAGTGGTAACGTCTCTGACCGCAGTAGTCACTGAGTGACGCGAGTTCGAATCTCAGAAGGACATGAGCTGTCTCTTCAAGGTTGCAGGTACGCCTTGCTTATTGGTGAGTGCCACCTAGCACGAAACCTAGGTCTGAGCAAGGCTTCCTCTGCCGCCGATTGCCTCCAACTATCTAATATCATCAAATCAATGTGTGCACCGTGATGGCGAACTACCTAGAATGGTGGCCACATTGCAAACCTGACTGACTGACAGAATTCAGTCTGCAACAAAGAAACGACTAGACACGTCACACTAGTTACTAGTTTCCAATCAAAATACCTTATGTATTATTCTATATATGACATTAATTATTTTGCCACTTGACATTAAACTATTGATTATAATCACAAATATTTCAATTGGAATTCATACTAGTATTGTTTCATGTATTCACACCTTTGATATAATTCCCTCACCAGATATAACTTTTTGAAAACCATATATATACGATTGTGCAGCTTGATAATAAATTTGTCGTTGAAAAGAGTCTCTTCGCTGAATATCTTATGTTCTTAATGCTACAATGGGGGGGGGGGAATTATTAAATCAATAAATTCACTTACAGTTAATAATTATACACCCCGAAACTACTTCACTTTCCACTGAGATAGTGAAAGTGTTAGATAGTTGGAGGCAATCGGCGGCAGAGGAAGCCTCGCTCGACCTAGGTTTTGAGCTCTCTGGCGATGCTTGGCTGTAAAGGGAATTCCGAGAAAATATATTGCACTGATCAAGGCACTCTACTCGTACTCAATCAGCCAGGTGGAGGCTTACGACGAGTTGTCATCTGAAGTGGTGACAATTAGTGGCGTCCGTCAACGATGCCCATTATCCCCATTCCTATTCAACTTCATCATAGACGTACTAGTGGACTTAACCCTAACACACTTCAGCGATTCAGGGATTGACTTGCTACCAGGGAATAATCTCGTCGACTTAGAATATGTGGACGATATAGTCCTTCTAGGCGAGGACGCTGACAAAATCCAGCAGAGTCTACTGAACACCTTGAGATGCAGCAATCTTCGTATGTTTGGCATGCGATTCGCCCCTGTAAAATGTAAGATGATGCTGCAGGATTGGACTTCACCGATCTCTAGATTAGAAATAGGAAGTGAAGTGGTAGAGCACGCTGACCGCTTCACTTACTTGGGAAGCACCATCAGCTCCAACGACTTGATCTCCGATGAAATCTCAGCACCAATACAGAGGGCTAGTTTCGCATATGTCAGTTTACGCCGTCTCTGGCCTAGTAGACGTGATATCCGGCTGGTTATCGACCTAAGGGCGGGTGTACTGCTCAACAGTCCGCTCCGTCCTCCTTTATGGCCAGCTGTGAGACCTGGCCATTGAGAGTGGAAGACATGAAAATATTAGCTAGCTGTCTTCGATCATAGGTGTCTGCGTTCTATCTCCCGCGTGAAGTGGTATAATAAGGTGAGCAGTATTGAGGTTAGGCGTTGAGTGCTAGGTAAGGAGGGGATATCAGTCGACGAAACTGTGAAATTACATCGACTGAGATGGTTAGGACATGTGTTGCGTATGCCTAGTAGTCGCCTTCCTCGACGGGCAATGTTAGCTGACACAGGATTGGTCAGGCTGGAAAAGAGCTAGCCAGTGGTGGTCAAACCAAAACATGGCTTTACCAGTCAATGAAATCTACAACAGTTAGCTTAAGCCACGTAGGAAGATGTAGACTTCCTAACTGGTTGGGGTCCTCGGAACGGTAAAAACCAATGGTTGGGAACAATTGATGACATCGCCGGCTCAAAATCGTTCTCAGTGGCGCAGATGCATCCACTCCTTGGGACTCATGATTTCAAATGAAACTATATTGTTCTTCGTTATTACTATTCCTTTGTCTCACACCTCTGTTTACTGTCTATATTATGCATTTCCCCTACTTTCTTCTCTTGCTTTGTGTGCTACATGAAGTGTGGCAACTTGAACTGCCGCACATATGTGCAAAGTTCTATGTCGAAAACCGAGGTTTTGTGCTAGTTGGCACTTACTAGTCAGTCAGTCAGCAAGGCGTATCTGCAACCAACTTGAAGGAACAGCTCATGTCCCACCCTTCTGAGATTTGAACCCCCGGTCACCCAGTGCAGCGTGCAGTCAGAAACGTTACCAGCACTGAGCTCTTCGGCCTCGCAATTGACCTACTACTGTAGGACTGTGCTGTATTGGATACCTTGATTGTACAGTAGTCAGTAACTAGTGTGATGTGTCTAGTCCTTTCTTTTGGTGCAGACTTCATTCTATCAGTCAGTCAGGTTTGCAATGTGGCCACCATTCTAGGTACCTTACACTAGTGTCCAATTAAATAGTGAAAGTGTTCTAAGTAAACCTACGGTGTCGCCACTAATTTCGCCGCCTGACTGTGAACTGAACACTTTTTTGGTGATTATGAGTTGGTGGCTCAGGAATCAAGCAAGCGGTCCAGGTTCAAAAGTTAAAGTTTGAACCCCTACACGTTCCATTAGAAAAGCAAACGAATGAAAACAAGATGTCTACTGGTAGGAATTGATGAGGAACTAAAATCTACAATTTGATGGATTATAAATAATTTCGTATCTTCAAGTGTTGATTGGTTACAGGATTTTCATCATGAGCTGACATTAGTTAGAGAACCACAGGAAAACCCACCTGGGAGTACTGGACAGCTGTTTCGTCCCAGTTTGGGACTCTTCATCAGTACGCACCCACCACAACGGGCTCGAACCCACAACTCTCCGATTACAAGGCGAGTGAGCTCGTAGACCATGAAGCCACTGGGACCCAATCCAATTGCCAGCCCATGAATTCTAACTTGTGCCAATTCACGACATACCGCGACCCCTAGCGAATGTCTTCGGCGAGTATTTGTCCTCACACTCGACCACCTGCTGCACCCTACTGGTCATGACTTCTCACTAGCACGCATCCAAGTAACTACCTACCTGAATAGGGCAAGTCGCTAGTGAGCATCCCATTGATATTCAAGTGTTGGTTTGTAGGGATTTGATTGATTGGTTACAGGATTTTCATCATGAGGTGACATTAGTTAGAGAACCATTGGAAAACCAACCAGGGAGTACTGGACAGCTGTTTCGTCAGCCTAGTTTAGGACTCTTCAGCAGTACGTACCTGCAAAGCGTTCATGATATTGACTGAGGACAATTGTGATAGAATTATCGAGAGCAAATTGCAATCGAAGTGTTATATACAGTCAATTATTATTATGAGTATGGTGACCAATAGGGTTCTATCACGTTAACGGTGAAGGAGAATTATCGCTGAAGCATTCTGCTGCTGCTTCTGGATTCAACATAGAACTTGACAGCGAAGTGCACCAGTTCGAATTGCCACGTTCCAAATAGCACACAAAGGTAGACAACAAGATGGATGAGTGAAGAGAATCAATAGAGTTTTTAGCAGTATAAGAGTGAAACAGAATGAGTAATGGTAGAAAGGAATATGAAAGATTACACAAGAGACTGAATACATCTGTGTAAGCCATTGACAACGATTTTGAGCCATGTCACCTGTTGTCTGTCTCCAGCCATTGATTCTTAGAGTCCCGAGGGCGGGCCCCAACCCGGAAATCTGCATCTCCCTCCCTACCTGACTCAGTTTAACTGTCAGGGATTTCATGGATTGATGAGGCCATGTTTTTGTTTGGCCACCACTTACTCTTTTGCAACCTGCACCTATATTAGCTAGTAATGGGCGTCGGAGGAGACGGTGGTTAGGCATGTGCAGCACGTGACCTAACCATCTCAATCTATGTAACTTTATAGCCTCTTCGAGTGATTTTCCCTCTTTGCCCAACACTCTACGCCTAACGTGAACAATGCTTACCTTATCATACCACCTAACTTGAGAGAGAGTTCGTAAACATCTGTGGTCAAAAACGGACAATCTCTTCATGTCTTCCGCTCTCAATGGCCACGTCTCACCGCCATAGAGAAGGACGGAGCGAACTGCTGAGCAGTATACACGTCCTTTGGTTGATAGTCAGATGTCATGCCTACGCCAGAGATGGTGTAAGTTAGCGAAAGCAGCTCGAGCTTTTTGGATCCGTGCTGTGCTGAAGCATTCGCTGACGGTCGTGTTATAATATCAAGCAGTAGCAGCAGCAATTGTAACTGATGGTCGATAGATTCCGTAGTAGGAGTAGTGGTAGATCAGGCGGGGCAATCAGAATGTCAGAACATAAGAATTTAGTGGCTAAGGTAAGAATGGTTGACCCCACGCGAGAAGATAAGTAATTTAGAAAAAATAGCTCAGCACTCACTACATTGCACCACTGCACTGCATGCACGCCACCGTCATCGTTCGAGTGATTGACTGACTGTGTTCTTCACACAACTGTTCGAAAGTTAAAGTTTGAAGCCCTACACATTCCATTAGAAAAAAACAAACGAATGAAAACAAGATGTCTACTGGTAGGAATTGATGAGGAACTAAAATCTACCATTTTGATGGAATATAAATAATTTCGTATCTTCAAGTGTTGGTTTGTAGGGATTTGATTGATTGGTTACAGGACTTTCATCATGACCAGCTGACATTAGTTAGAGAACCATTGGAAAACCAACCAGGGAGTACTGGACAGCCGTTTCGTCAGCCTAGTTTGGGACTCTTCAGTAGTACGCACCTACAAATCGTTCATGATATTGATTGATCACAACTGTGATAGAATTATGGACAGCAAATTGTATTCGAAGTAGTAGTAGTAGCTCAATGCGTATGAAAAACTCCCATGGTAGATTGGGCGGGGCAATCAGAATGTCAGAACATAAGAATTTAATGGCTAAGGTAAGAATGCTTGACCCCACTCGAGAAGATAAGTAATTTAGAAAAAATAGCTCAGCACTCACTACATTGCACTGCACTGCATGCATGCACGCCACCGTCATCGTTCGAGTGATTGACTGACTGTTCTTCACACATCTCAAGCCAAAATTAAAAATAAAGCAAACAGAGCACCAGACACGTCACACTAGTTGCAAGTGTCCAATCAAAATATCCACTACAGTCCTACAGGAGGTCAATCGCGAGCCAGCCCGAATAGCTCAGTAGTAACGTCTCTGACAGCAGTACTCACTGAATGACGCGGGTTCGAATCTCAGATGGGTGGGACATGAGCTGTTCCTTCAATGTGGTTGCAGGTACGCCTTGCTGATGAGTGCCAACTAGCACGAAACCTAGGTCTAGGCAAGGCTTCCTCTGCCGCCGATTGCCTCCAACTATCTAATATCATCAAACTAATGTGCACCGTGATGGTTAACTACCTAGAATGGTGGCCACATTGCAAATACCTGACTGACAGAATTCAGTCTGCACCAAAGAAACGACTAGACACGTCACACTGGTTACTAGTGTTCAATCAAAATACGTTATGTATTATTCTATATATGACATTAATTATTTTGCCACTTGACATTAAACTATGATTATAATCACAAATATTTTAATTGCATTTCATACTATTATTATTATTTCATGTATTCACACCTTTGATCTAATTCCCTCCCTCACCGGACATAATTTCTTTAAGAAAACCCACATGTGTATATACGATTGCCTCCAAAGCCTCAGAATGCTCGGGGGTGGGTGCCTTGCGCTGCGGGTTGGCCACCCCTCCTCACACCTCTTGAAATACCCCCATATGACCGGGCGTTTTACATAGCCTCTCCTGAGGAAGTCCTACTCACTGCCTTCACGTGGCGGAGGTGTTTTTTTCCACCAAAGTGAGAGGGCGAAAGCGGATGCCCGGCGCTCTTCACCGGGTTGCCTGTCCATTGGATGACAGTCTAGGGGAGATGGCTAAACCCTGATTCCAAACCTCCAACGACTGGCGTATGAAGCTCACTGGAGCTCACCGGCACACGTATGGACAAAGGGCTTGTTGGATGTCCTGGATGTCTGGTCCCATTCAAAAAGGCGTATGAACCGAACTCCGGTCACCGGTTGCCAATGGATAATGGACTCTCTACTCCACTCTTACTGCCTTGTAGGTCACACTTGGTTGTGTAAAGGCTAGAGCTGCACTCTCAAACAAAAGGCGGCCGAGCGATTCTGGGGACATCACTTGTACCAAATTCCCATGAAACTTCATGAACTCTCTTACAAACGACTCTCAAACCTGGCCTCCTCGTGCGGAAGATGTACGCAGACTCAAGGTAGTAGACCAGTGGTGCCTCAGGTACATTCTGCATGTTCGTTGGCAGGCCAAACTCTCCAACGAAGAAGTGCGTCGTCGTTGCTACAGCATCAACCAAATTCCAGTACTGGTCCAACAACGTCGCCTTCAGTGGTTTGGCCATGTTCTGCGCCGACCAGATGACGATCTGGTCAAATCAGTTCTAAATCCCTCGCCATTACCATCTTGGCGATGTCGCGGGGGTGGACAGCTGAAAACATGGCTTGGCACAGTCAAGGCTGATATGGAGTGCCTGGGGCTACAAAACCGTCTACGGACTCCGTCTGTGGAACGAGAATAGGATAACCCTGTCGCAAAACCTTGCATCAGATCGCCGCGCCTGGGCAACGATGATTCGAGATGTTCATGTGAAGCCGGCTCATCCTCCCGTAGGAGATAGCCGAAGTAGAGTAGAGAGTATATACGATTGTACAGCTTGAAGAGAATAAATTCATCGTTAAAAAAGAGTCTCTTCGCTAAAAAATACATCTTGTGTTCTTAAAATCACACACGCCGCTGTCATCATCGTTCGAGTGATTGACTGACTGTGTTCTTCCCATCATCTCAAGCCAAAATTTTAAAAATTAAAAAATAAAGAAAATAAAAACGAGTTGGTTGATTGTTGTTTTTTTCTTTTTGAAAATGAGCAAAATAAGGTCATTTTTATTACTTTTCTTTTTTCGAATATTTTTAAATAGTAGTATGTAAATAGAGAAATAAATAAATAAATAGTAATAATGATAATAATAAATGTGGTAATATCAGCAATTATTCTTTTTTTCCTGTTTTGTTTGTTTTGAAAAATAGATTGTCAAAGAATCTGGTGTTTGTGTCTGTTTGTCTTTGCTGGCTCAGTTAATGTTTAGCTGGTTAGTGGTCAATCAGTCAGTCAGTCAGGAATTACTCTCTTTTTTGACAATACTGTAGTGATTAATGGTGTTGATGGTGACGGTAATAGTGAGTAATATATAAATTGAATAACAATTACAATAACAAGACACAAGCACAAACACAATGTTGATGAAATTGTATATAAGGGTATAATAATAATAATAATTGCGTATTATTACTGTGTGTAATAAACATAATTAATTCAACGAACGACACAATTGGACAAATACAAAATGTATGGGACTGGTCGTCACTCATCTCTTGGTTTTGTGTTGTTCGGGGTTTTTTCTAAATCTTATTTTATTTTCATTCTCATGACTGAAATCACACCACTGTAATCAATGTCGTCTTCTTCTGTATTATTGCCTCCTCAATTTTTTTTCAATTTTCTCTCTCTGATCGTGTTTTTTACAGGTTAAATTTTTTATTTATTATTGAGAATAAAAAGTTTGAGTAGTAATAATAATAATAGTAATAATAGTAATAGTAATAATCACCACTGGGACAAAATCACAGAGATCACAGAGACACCAAGACAAATACAAATACAAATAGATACACGTACAAAAACAGACAAACAGACAAAATACACAAAAAAATGGGTGGAGAGAGCATGACAAATAGACGTCAGTAATGGATAGATATATAGATATAAGCATAGTTAGTTAGTTAGTTAGTCTCTCTTAGTCCCCTCCTCTCTCAGGGAAATCATCAAATGTGAATCAAAATGAAATAAAATGAAAATGTTATCCTTCCTTGATTGATAGCACACTTCTTCTCCTCGACCTCGCCGTCGCTGCCCGCCCCTCGCCGCCGCCACAACTCCCCGTCGCATCCATTCCTCACATATTATTATTATATATTACGACAGTGAACACAAATATAGCGTTGACAATATTACACACAAGACAGCAGGGCAGCAGCATCGTCACCAACGTCAGCATCGCCAACGCCATTGCCATCGTCACGGAGACATGATTTTGTTTTGCGGAAATAACAGGGCACACGCATTCAACGAGAAGTACAAAGGAAAAATATATTTTTTGGGGGGGGATATCTGCCAATTAGATAGATAGATAGTTAGATAGAAATCAAGAGAAAAAATAACTTTGTTGTAAGCCAAGATGTGAATTCTCTCTTTTAAAAATCTGATTGAAATGAGATACAGCGCTGCTTGGTTGGTTGGTCGGTTGTTTGGAAGGAAGCAAGGCGGCGCTAGCGCTTTATTTAACCATTGGATGCTGGTTGTATAGGTATGATTTAATCAGAAACATACCACATCACATCACATCAGGAGAGAGATCCTCCTGAAGCGGGGATTATTTCGTCAAAACAACACAAAGTCAAAGACAGATGTACAATACAATAAACTACAATGTTGTTACAATGTTGTGATCGTGAATTTTATGATATTTGATTTTCCACAGAGAAGACAAACAACACACGCACTTTTATGTACAAGAACACAAACAAACAATGAAAGACAAAATATATATATATATGCGAACAGTATGAGAATAGAATAGAATATATGTGAATACCAATCAATCTGGCGATATAGAATCAATAAAGAAACATGCACGCACACGCACACACACACGAAGACACAAAGACAGACAAAATACGAATAGGAGGAATAGAAAACACCCATCACCGGGTTTGTTTATTTATTTTTTTCCGTTTTTTAATCTTCTTTTTTTTGTGTGTTTGTGTTGCCATGTGAAGTGAATTTCATATTTTTTTCCCTATGATATAACGGATAATAATAATGATAATATTAATAGTATTCATGGACCTTTCGAATGAAACATGTTTTTGTGTGTAGCTGGTGTTTCTGTATTTTGATAATACGATCGGGCAAAGACACATGAAATATATGGCAGATTATTGATGACTTCATTTCTGTGGAGCGTCTACATTCAATCGCCAATTCATTAAATGCGTATTCAAGGTGTGTGTGTGTGTGTGTGAATAGTGCAGTTGAAGAGAAATAAAGGCTGCGAAACAGACTAGGTTTTCTTTTTCTGATGTGAACAGGACAAGGAGAACGACAAGACAAGAAAAGGAGGGGGAAAGAAAAGAAAAAGTTATGACGGAAGAATTCAAACAACACAGAGAAAATCTTCTTTATTATTCTGTTCTCTGGATATCATCATGAAGATTTGTAGAAGAAGCAGAATTCTGTGTAGAAGAATTTGTGAATCCTTCTCCACCTCCACTCTGGTGGAGGTTACACACACTAGATTCACAACAAGATGTCTCATTTGATGATGGTGACGCTGACGCTGTGTGCAAGCTGTTCTTCACACCCTGAAGTGCACAATTCCCTTTTTGCACAGCCCTTGAATTCCTTTGTATGACAGGCGATAGTTTATTCTTTTGTTTAAGACAATAACAATTGTTCGAGTATGGTTCACTTCGTGATATGACAGGGAATAATTGTGTTCCAAAATAGATCTTGTCTAGAACAAGATTTTGTTTTTCAGCAAACCATTCCAAGCTTAAGCTTAAAGGTGGTGATGATAACCGACTACAACTATTACTACTACTACTACTGAATTGTGAATAATAATTATACATAAAGTAGCGTAACATTTCTGTAATAAGATTTAATGTTTGAAAGTGTTCATGCGACATTAGACAGATAGTAGAACCACTAACTACTTGATATAAAATCCGTAAATAATTTATCTTAACCGAGATTTCATGTTCACCGAAATGATTCGCGAGAAATGCTTCCAATTTCACTTTCTGACTGGTTATATCTTGAAAATCAATAAAAAATCTTGAACTCATATATTTCTCCAGGGTATGCACATCAACACCTTCAGCAGGTTTATATCCACTGACTAACAGTCGACAATACTTCAACAGACCACCACCACGAATCATTTCTGGCTCGATAGTTGCAATCAGTTTATTCTCCAAGTGGTAAAGAGCTTCAGAAAACGATCCAGCTACAGATTCAGCGACAACAGTTGGATAAAAGTGTGGAGTAATGCCGCCACGGCCGCAGCCGCCGCCACCGCCTTCTGCCGGATTACATTCATAAAATGATAGTAGAGGATCTAAGATAATTTGAAAACTATCCACTGTAAACTCAAACTGCCGTTTCATACGATCAACAAATTTGAATTCAATAACTTTTGAATCAGATGAAGGCATTCCAAGCGATAACAGTGACCAACAATCATCGTCTTGACTAAATTTACGAAACTGCTTGTACACGTAAGACTCACGTAAACTGAATCCATCTGATGGACTGGAACCGTTGGGAGTGGATGCAGAGCAGTTTTGAATGGGGTTTAATGTGTTCACATTCAAAGTGATGAATGGAGAATTAGTACTGGTGTAGACGACGGATTGCTGCTGCTGGGTGGTGGTGCTGCCCAGATTGAAGGGAGGATGAATTAATAATAACAGGGGGAGGATTAACAAGATTTGGTTGGACTGAACAGGAACAATCAATATTGTTAGATGTTGAGACGACAGCAGTTGATGAGTGCACAACATCACATTGAGAATTGTCTGCAAAATCATTGAATTCTTTTGTACTGGAATTACAACTTGGCTTTATCATCATCGTCGTATCAATGTTTCTCAGTTCTGTGGAGCTCATATGGCTCTTAATTCTTACAACAGGAGAATTACTCGGTGAAGAATTGGTTGATACACTTTGATGATCTTCTGAAATAATGTTTGCAGTATCATCATCGTTAGATTGAAGGTTACAACATGAACCTGTTAATGTGTTAAATTTTAGGCTTCTTTGTTGTTGCGGTTGAACAGTTGATTGGACTCTTGAGTAGTAGCTTGTAACTTTTCATCTGGTAGGAAACTTATCAGTGCATTTAATACAGCTGATTTGACCTTTTGAATCGTTGAACTGTTTGACGTCAAATCAACAGAAATCAATACGTCGATATCATTGTATGCAGGATAGTTTTCTCGTCCTGTTAAAGAAAAAAAAAAGATTGAAAAATAAATTAGAGAAAACTGTTGGGCGAAGTACAAGAATAGAGTCCCAGGATTGTAAATGTTCCAATGACCTTGTCAATGTCCCAATGACCTTGAACGCATGCTAGTGATTGGTTGAGGAAACTTACCATTATTCTAGCGCGAAAATGAACGCTGTTCATCTATTGAGATGCAAATTTCACCCAGATCACGTATTTCAGTACTGCCTAGATAATTGATTAATAGCACGTACTCGGATATGTACTTGTGGTGCTTCTATGAACCTGCAGGCGTATACGTAGGTCATTGACGGATATGTATTTAGATGTACACAGTGTAGGAAACGAATAAGTGTTCGTAATGGTAAGTGACAGTCTCAGTTAATTATTCAGAGACTCGTTTTGCCTGGCACTACTATACACACCGATGAATGGGCGGAATATAACCAATTATCGCAATTGGGATATATACATCATAGAGTGAACCATTCGAATGATTTCGTCGACCCTATCACCGGTACCCATACTAATTCCATCGAAGGTTTCTGGGGAAGACTGAAAAATAGAATCCGAGCTATCAACGCATCACAAAACGAAGTTATTTTCAGTCATTTGGATGAATATGTGTATAGAAATTGGTTTAATTTAAAAACTGAAACCCCTCTTAATAATTGGAACATTTTTTTTATCTCATATTAGAGAAAAGTACCCTGTTTGATTTTTTTATGTAAAAATACGTAAAATTTTATGAAAAAATCATCCTTTCTTCTGATTGGTCGGCAAAAGGTCACTCGTGCGTTCGCATTCCTTGGGACTCTATTGTAGAACTTTGCCAAACGTTGAAACCGTTAGTCTGACATATGAAGAATAAATTGACTGTTCAGAAAGTAATAATTAATCTTGATGCTCCACAAGCAAAGGGAGAAATGGAGCTGATATAGTATGGTACCAAACGAAGAAGCTAAGTTATTGGTTCACATAGATCGAATTTGATTTTCAGGACATGATGACCTTATCAAATTAGTGCACACTATTGATATAGAGTATAAAACTTGGGCATTTTGGTGGTGGTAGAGTATAACTACTCCATTATGGATAAGATTTTCTATTTTGATAAACTGTCACTCACAGTGTGTGTGTAGTGTTATACAGTCAGTAATATTAACTAATGCGACTACATGCTTCGAGCACAAATTATCATTGCCACTCATAATCATCATATCAAGTCACTCACTCACTCACTCACACAACTTTCGTCTTCCTTCATTTATATACATGAGTGGAATTCATGATTAGACATTTGAATACAAATCAGTAATATGAGATAATGTACATTCAGAAATAATAATAATAATATGAGTGTTATTGATCAATTACAATCAGATGGGAAATAAGACGAGTGTTTCTTCTATAGTCATAATAAGTGAGTAACTTGTTACAATGTTGTGATGTACGTGAATTGAATTGAAATAGAATACAATTTAACATTATTTATTATCCTCTTCTGATTTCAATGACTGACTGACTGACTGGTGGTAATAATATATTCCATGCATGTCTCTGGTATTTACATCGAGTCATTTCTGTTGCATGTGTTGTGTTATGTGTAGACTCGATGAACCAGTCAGGATTCTGTAATCAATCTCTCTCTATCTCCACTTACGTAGATTCCTTCTTAGAATCTTAATATCCTTCCCACCATGCCATTGTGTGGTTTTATGTTAATGCATGCATGCAGTGCAATGTGGTGCTGAGCTTTTTTCTAAATTACTTATCTTCTTGGGTGGAGACAACCATTCTTCCCTTAGCTAAATTCCCAAGTTCCGATAATCTGACTACCCCCGACCTACTAGTTTAAATGACCTATGTAGTTGACCTAAGTGATAGTCATTGCAGGGTATTTTGTAAATTATATTATTTTGTCTAATTGGGTCAACTGGGTCCTTTAACCTACAGAGCTTGTCTCTGACTGACTGAGTTTGTAGGTTTCAATGCCACCCTAATTCCTGCTTTATTTAGCATCCTACGTAGTCTTTTTTGAGAAGCCCAGTAAAGATGGATTTTATTCTCAATCTATCTATTGCTCACTATTCATTAGAAAATAGTCTCAAGAAGAAATTTTCTTAAAGTTTCACTGAGAAGTTATTTCCCGTGGATTCTTGTAACTGGAGTAACTACTTGAGCACGCTTACAACATCGTGGGGGTCGATGAATGACAATCACAGATATTACAATTCAGTCCAGTAGGTAACGCTACTATGCAACTGCATAATAATCTGAGGTTTACATTTCTTTAGAAGAATATCATAGAGGCAGGCAGTGTTAATGAATCTCCAAAATTTCAGGACGATAAGGTCCACTGTTTCGTTAGCTAACACCGATCACAGTAACGAAAATACATACACCCTGAAATTCATTTTATCACTTTATATCGTAAATTTATTTTCCTTAACATTACTATTATGGTGAAAATATTACATATTTCTTGATTGCGGTAGATTGGATAATGCGACAGACAGCAACGGGCAGCGAGTAAACAGGCATAAAACGGACTCTCACAAAATCTTGGAGGATCTTGACTTCGACGATGATATATGTCTGATTTCCTTGAAGATATGCAAGTGAAAAGCAACAAGTTGGCAGAAGAAGCATCAAAGATAGGACTTCAGGTGAACATAGAGAAAACAGAGGTAATGAAGATTCGTGGACAAGAACAACAAAAACAACAGACAACGATCAGCATAAATGGGAGGAACCTGAGAGAAATAACCTCTTCTAACTACCTGGGAAGCATCGTCTCCACTACAGGCGGACGGAACTGATGAGTATATCAACGCAAAAATCGGAAAAGCAACACAAGCTTTCACTACTCTCAAGTCTGTCTGGAGGTCAACAGCACTCAGCATCAAAAATAAGATCAGGATTTTCGACTCCAATGTGAAGTCAGTCAGTGCTGCTATACGGATGGATCAGAGACTTGGCCAGCGCGTCATAAAGAGCACCTCAAACAAACTACATACCATCAACAGTTAGATGTCTCCGCTCAATACTCAAGATCAGAGGTTGCATGTAGGAGGTGATGTGAAGGGGAGATGAGGGCATGTGGGTAGACTTGGTTGAAGCCAGGTGAAAACTTTAGCAGAGAACCGAACGCAATGGAGACGTATGGCTGAAGCTCTATGTTCCTCTAGGAATTAAAAGTAATAATAATAATAATATAATAATTACTTTGCCTAATTTAATTAACTATAATACTACGGAATAAGATCAACACAGTTTTTCAACACACGAAGGAATTTATGAAGTCTGTGATCTTCCAAAACGAATATAAACAGGTGCTGTACAAAAAAGACCATTATTGTTTAACAAGTAACAATGTTCATCTACATAAGATAAAAGTAAAGATGAGTCAGTTATATAAACCGTATTTCATATAATTACATTATTTTTTGTTAATATAAAGTGGAAAGTTATACGATGACATCACCAATAAGCTTAGTTATATCAAGTTCAAATATATCTTTATTGGCAAAGACCATCGGTCTAAAGTCATTAAAATCACCAACTCAAAAATAAAAAATATTCCTAAAATAGCATTTATAAAAATAGCAACTCCCGCCCAAATCAGGAATCTGTCAAGGTTAGAAGTTAACTCATACACGTATAAAATGAACGATGCAGTAGTAATACAACACAATAATAATAATAATTGCGCTAAGAATAGGATTTCAGTGCTGTTATGAAATATAATTCCATATTAGGTAAGTTTACTTAACGCAGCACACACAAAATAATAATTGGATGACGTTTAGAGCATAATTCTTTGGCACTGTGGTAGTGTGGCATTCAAACCTACACACTAACTCAGGTAGGACGAGTTCTGTAGAATAAGGGACCCTGTGGGTTGACCAAATTAAACAAAATAATATAATTTACAAAATACCCTGCAATGACTGTCACTTAAGTCAACTACATAGGTCAAACCAGTAGATTGTGGGTAGTCAGATTGTCAGAAAATAACAATTTAGCTAAGGTAAGAATGGTTGACCCCACCCGAGAAGGTAAGTAATTTTAAAAAAGCTCAGCAATACATTGCACTGTATGGATTAACACACAACCACACAATAGCATGGTGGGTGGGAGAGGGTTAAGATTCTAAAAAGCAATCTAGGTAGGCGGAGAGAGAGAGAGAGAGATTGATTACTGAATCCTGCATGCTTCATCGAGTCTACACATAACACAACACATGCAACAGAAATGACTCGATGTAAATACCAGAGACATGCATGGAATATATTATTACCACCAGTCAGTCAGTCAGTCATTGAAATCAGAAGAGGATAATAAATAATGTTAAATTGTATTCTATTTCAATTCAATTCACGTACATCACAACATTCTAACAAGTTACTCACTTATTATGACTATAGAAGAAACACTCGTCTTATTTCCCATCTGATTGTAATTGATCAATAACACTCATATTATTATTATTATTTCTGAATGTACATTATCTCATATTACTGATTTGTATTCAAATGTCTAATCATGAATTCCACTCATGTATATAAATGAAGGAAGACGAAAGTTGTGTGAGTGAGTAAGTGAGTGACTTGATATGATGATTATGAGTGGCAATAATAAATTGTGCTCGAAGTGTGTGGTCGCATCAGTTAATATTACTTACTGTATAACACTACACACACTGTGAGTGACAGTTTATCAAAATAGAAAATCTTATCCATAATGCAGCATAATTCATTGCTTATAACAACCACACATCAGTTTATTCACACAACTTGATAACTGCACAAAGTCAGTCAAAAATTGATGTGATGAATACATTGATGATATAATTCACGAACAATAAGTTAAGTTGTGCTTGAAATAGCATCCAGTTAATTAATACTGTATCGCTGGGTGTTATATGATCTTAAGTAAACTTACCACCTAATACGGAGAATAACAAAACAAGTAGTGCAAAAGTGTGTAAGATGACTTGATACAAAGTACTGGAATCTGTTCACATCAACCAACCAATCTTCTGGGACAGTGTACTCTCGAAAGTGATTCAACTCTGAAAGCTGAACCTACTCTTCACAGCACTGATATATATTCTAGCCAGTTTCATGGGTAATAATACATAAACCATAAGCCAGTTAACTGCAAACAAGTGTTTCGAAAAGCTAGATAACATACATTAATATTACCTATTGATATATAAGTCGAAAAGATCATAAAATTATGGTCTAAATATTTTCATTTAAAGCATGTTATACACCATTCGTACCTGCTTAAATAATTAGGTAAATCAGAAAGACATGCAAATATTTGCAGTATTGCACAGAACTGCATCAATTTGAGTCGTTACAGTACAGAACAGGAAACAACGAAAACAGAATTAATTGGTGGATGGTGACTAGCAGTGGAATCCAGTTCAGGATAACGCGTACTTTGTCTTATTTGGGACTCGTCAGTTGGCTGGAGGATGTACCTGTATTCCCCAGTCAGTGAGTCAGTGATGATGTTCCCACCACCGAGGCTCGAACCCAGTGACCATAGTTTCAAAAACCAGCCAAAGCATTATCCACTAGACCACTTGGGCGGCGAGAGCCACCCCACTTCTTGTGTAACGGGTCATATTAATTATTTAACTGAATTTTAGATTTTCGCGTCAATTGATTGGACTCGATCTAAGGTTGACATGTCTGTTGGCTTCTTGTACAGATGCTTCGATGATGTCTGGGCATTTAATTAGAATACATAAATCCTTGGATGCAAAAAGGTTTCCTTTCAAACCAGTTTGAAAACAGACTACTATATAAATGTTTGACGCAAGCCAGACTAGTTGTTTTTAGTTAATAAGGACAAAGAACTACGATAGCCATACTTCACAATATGCCTTTAGGGAGCACTATTTATTTAATGCTATACAGGAAACAGGAGAAAGTATGAGAAATAATACTGAATAGTTGGAATGTCTTAATATATATTTTTTTATTTTGGTTACAGCTTGATGCCACACCGTATTTTTAGTACAAGTATGGAATTTTCAACATGGATATCGGTAGCCCAAATTTCGCAGGCCGACCATAGGTATCGGGTGTGCGTCGGCAGGAGATCGAACCTCGGACTATGTGCAGGGTCGGCGAGAGTCCTAACCACTGTGCCACCGACGCATATCATTAGTTTTCTCTATAAGTCATTACTATATATGCTCATTTGTATTTACTTCTCCTTGTGTAGATAGCATTGAGTTAAGCGTACAAATAATCTAAGTAATTGAGTTTAAATATTGACTCTTTCTAAATTCTGAATAAAAGAATAATAAAATACGATTATTTAGGGAAAAATAAAAATGGTAGACTCAATATGATAACTGATAGTAAGTCAGTCAGCACCTCACATAACATACTGGAGTAAATATTTTCTCGTTACAAGATATCCAGCGTTTATTGAAATAGCGACCTTTAGGTGGTTAGAGGCAATCGGCCACAGGAAGCCTTCGATCGAGATTTCATGCTTGTCAGTACTCACCAGTCACAACAACAAGGCGTATCTGCAACCACATTGAAGGAACAGCTCATGTCCCTTCTGAGATTCGAATCGGTGTCACCCAGTGAGTGCGTACTGCAGTCAGAGACGTTACCACTGAGCTATATTCGGGCCCGCGATCGACCTGCATTAGGACTGTATGAGATACTTTGATCAGAGATGTTTACGATCTCTTTCTCACGTTAGGTGGTATAATAAGGAAAGTAATGTTGACGTTAGGCGTAGAGTGTTAGGCAAAGAGGGAAAATCAATCCAAGAGGCTATAAAGTTACATAGATTGAGATGGCTAGGTCACGTGCTGTGCATGCCTAACCATCGCCTCCCCCTCCCGACGCGCATTACTAGCTGATATAGGTGCAGGTTGGAAAAGAGTAAATGGTGGCCAAACAAAAACAACATGGCATCAATCCATGAAATCCTTGACAGTTAAACTGACTCAGGTAGGGAGGAAGATGCAGACTTCCGGGTTGGGGCCCTCGGGACAATAGGTGACATGGCTCAAAATCGTTGTCAATGGCTTACGCAGATGTATTCAGTCTCTGTAATCTTTCATATTCCTTTCTACCATTACTCATTCTATTTCACTCTTATTGTCAATGGACGTGAACATTGAACGTTTGTTTATTAGAACTGGCAGTCATTGGTGGGCAATTCAAAGGCGCGAATGGTTCGATCGCTTGCAAGTTGAATGAAGACGGGAACCAAAACGAATAAAAGTACTTTATAACTTCATTTGTACCCGACATTTGTTTGTAGACTTTGTAGTTTTCTTCACTTTAATTGCCAAACAATATAATTTCGTTTAAGGAATACTGGTGTTTTGGATTTAAAGTTGAAGGACATACACAGTATTTATCGGTTCAATCGACTACGTTTTCATTACAATAGGAACTTAGGGCTAAGTTCCTTGACACTTATACTTGTCAAAACTCTATTGATTCTCTTCACTCATCTTGTTGTCTACCTTTGTGTGCTATTTGGAAAGTGGCAACTGGAACTGCTACACTTCGGTGCCAAATTCTATGTTGAATCCAGACTTCGATTAGACACAAACAAGTGTCACGTTTCTAGTCCTTTGTTTACTGTTGGCTGAATTCCATCAGAGCATGGATAGCCCAGTGGTATCGTCTCTGACTGCAGTATTCACTCACTGGGTGACACGCGTTCGAATATCAGAATGGAGATGAGCTGTTCTTTCAAGATTGCTGACAAGTAGGTGCCGAGGAGCACGAAATCTCGATCAAAGACTTCCTGTGGCCGATTGCCTTCAATCATGTAATAACAACAATTCTGAATGCCCCGTGATGGCAAGCCACCTAGTGGTATGATGGCTACATTGCAAACTTGGCTGGCGGAATTCAATCTGCAGCAAACAAACGATTAGACGACTATAGTTAGTTTACAATCAATGTGTATCCCAATTCATATTAGATATTTATATGGAACCATTATGAAATTCTCTACAGGAAAATGTCAATCATCTGAAGCATTTTCAGACACCGAATGAATTGTGTGACTTTCTTTGAGTTTATGCATAATTTTTAGCAAAATTAAAATATAAAAACCAATACATGTGTAAAACTTGGGCACTGTAGTGATAGTAAGTAATTCCATATTAGTTTGTTTATTAGATGTATCACAGTCAGTTAGTGAAACAGTATTTGTATTTGGACTTCTGATCATCCCACACAATCTATGTCAGTAAAAATAGGATTGGTGAAATGTTTAAGTGACAACAGGGCACACAATCTAAGTAGTACGAATGAAAATCTAAGACAGGAAGGGAGACATATAAGAGAAGCCTTGAAACTTAATAATTACCTTGACAAGTTAGTCAGGAAATATGTAGGGAGATGTAAAAATAAAATAAATAATGATAGTAGTGATAGTGATAATAATACTAATAATAGTAATGACGACATGCATGTCAAATATGTTCAAGATAATGACAACACCAACAATAAGGAATCTAAATCATCAGTGGTAATTCCATACAAGGAAGGAACTTCGGAAACCACCCACCTTACGCTGAATTCTTAACAAGGCAGGCAGGAAGGAATAAAAGTGGCTGGAATCAAATCAACCACAAACTCAATTACAAACAAGCTTTGTCAGTTGAAGGATCAATCGTGCCAGCGGAGCCTTTGAAACAAAACAACTTAGTTTATCTAATACCCTGCTGCTGCAATGATTGTCAGGTGAAATACATAGGTCAAATTAGTAGAACAGGGGAAGTAAGTCAGAGTAGCCGAGCATAAAATCCTGGCAGCGAAATCTAGATTGGTTGAACCGAATAAGATAAGAAATCTAGACAATAGTTCAGCCGTAGATAGCACTACATGCAATTACACACAATCATACAATAGGATGGGATGGGATAGGATGACAGTTTCAAAATCTAGTGTCACAGCAGGTTGTAGTGAGGGAGAGATTGATAACAACGGAAGCGTTGTTTATCGAATCAACTGAGAGTGAATACGTGTAATAGGAATGATTCAACACCTGTCCAGTTGGATATCTGGAAAATTCTACTACCCCAATGACGACGACAAATAGGAGAGGACAAAGAAAACTATCAGACTCAAGTTTCGAAGTCGTGTGAGTATAATTGATGATGAAATGATTGTGAACAGCAATAATGAATTTTGTTCAAAACCTTGTCATCCAGTAAATACTAATACTGTTTCACTGACTGTGTATGATACATCTAATAAACAACTGGCAATAATTCGCTACAGCTATTTGATAGTCATTATTCAGACTCTCATACTCCATTGTTCCAATGGACTAAAAGGAGAATTTATTCATCCCATGTAGTCAGGGGAAACACTTCTAGAGTTCACTGGGCTCAAATCAGTTTTTTTGTCTTAATCGTACAACATACTTTTTGTGTCATTGTGACTAAGATAAATAAACAATGTGAGACTATCAAAAAAATACCATGCACATGGTCCGGGGTTCGATCCCCGGCCAGCGACGCACTCCTTTACCTCGCTAAGCCAGAACTAAAAGTTGGTGAAGAGGAAAGGTTGGGCATGAGGCTAGCAACCCTATCCTTATTTTTATTTTTTTATTTTTTGGTTACAGCTTGATTCCACACCGTATTTTCAGTACAAGTATGGAATTTTCAGCATGGATATCGGTAGCCCAAATTTTACAGGCCGACCATAGATATCGGGTGTGCGTCGGCAGGGGATCGAACTACGGACCATATGCATGGTCGGCGAGAGTTCTAACCACTGTGCCACCTTTGTGTTGTATGAAGATTATTCATCTCACTATTCCCTACTAAGAACACAATGAACTGTATTTTATATGCAGAAATAGTGTCAGTGGGAATTTTCATCTCCCATACTCGGACACTACTATGAACAGAAGGAACGCCACTAAGAATGTTAATTAAGAAATTTTTCAGGTGAAATCATCTGGACCAAAAAAGCGGTTATGCTAAACACTTTATGCGTTTCCCTGTGTAAAACACAACCCTGTAAAATAAACACTGCTACAGAAACTTCAAGCCACTAGATTGAAGCCTTATGTTCCACTGGGGAACGTGAAGGAAAAAAAAGAATTTAGAAAATCGAAACAAGGTTTTTCTTCTCATCATCAGACTATCCAGCCGCAGATAATTTGAAAATCAGATAGCGGAAACAGACACTTATTTATAAATCATTAGTCAGACAGTTGTTTCTCTTTCTCCTTTGTTTAATTTAATTTTAGATTTCTCCGTCGACTGACTGGACCAAAGTGCTCGTCGGTCTCAGGTGGACATGTCTGTTGCCTTCTTGTGCAGAGATGCTTCGACGATATGTCTGGGCATGTAATTAGAATTTAAAATTCAATTAAATAATTTATTAGTTATATAAAAGAAAAGAAGGCGTTCAGTGAAGAGACTTTTCGGCAAATTCATTCACTGAACTGTACAATTGCATTTATATACAATTTTGTTTGTTTGTGTGTGTGTACATTAGATTTATAAAGTTTAGATAATTACGTAATATAAGTATTATTTGGCTTGGAAATAAACGTTAATTAGATGGAAAATAAAGTAAAATTGATTAAGTGAACTGGATGACGTAATACAATTGAGTAGAATTCAGATTAGGTCAAAAATTAAATAAGGGTGAGGGTAGAGAATAATACAGTTGAAAATTAAGTAAGTTAATCGGATGACGTAATATAGTTAGTTGACTAGAATTCACTTAATCAATTTTATTTTATTTTCTATCTAATTAACGTTTGTTTCCAAGCCAAATAATACGTAAATATTACGTAATTATCTAAACTTTATAAATCTAATGTACACACACAAAGAAAATTCATTAGTTGTTTGTTAGAAATATTCAAAACTTATCACTGCTGATAAAAACAACTGAGAAACACGGAGGATGTTGCTCATTTCCTCCTGGTAATCTATCCTGTCTCTCAAAGAATATTTCTTGGCATTTCCAGCTGCTTCAGGTTGGTTGTATGGTAGGTAATTTAACCACCTAAATTGTTTTTATTGACTAAATGATTCATTCAGCTTAATCACATCTGACTGTCAGATATGCCGATAATATGCCTTGAAGTGATTAACTGTTATTCCGTCGCCAATTGAATTGAACTGAATTGATAACAACCAATGGTGTCCGTCAAGGATGTCCACTTTCCCCTTTTCTGTTTAACTTCATCATAGATATGCTTATGGAAGTATCCTTAACTGAACTTAACGATTAAGAGGAATCGACTTGTTATCAGGGAATAGTCTTATGGACTTAGAATATGCAGATGACATAGTCCTGTTAGGGGAGGATGTTGACAAAATACAGCAGAGTCTTCTGAACACCTTGAGCTGCAGCAATCTTCGTATGTTTGGCATGCGATTCACCCGTGTAAAATGTAAGATGCTGCTACAGGAATGACTGGACTACGTCAACTCCTAGCTAAGTGATAGGAAGTGAAGTAATAAAACATGTTGACCACTTCACCTATTTGGGAAGTTGTATCAGCACCAACGGACATCCGGCTATCAACCAAGGGACGCGTGTACTGCTCAGCAGTTCGCTCCATCCTTCTCTATGGCTCTGAAACATGGCCGATACGAGTTGAAGACATGAAAAGGTTGACTGTTTTTGATCAAAAATGTCTACGATATCTTTCTCACGTTAGGTGGTATAATAAGGTAAGTAATGTTACATAGATTGAGACGGCTAGGTCACGTGCTGCACATGCCTAACCATCGCCTCCCCCTCCCGATGTGCATTACTAGCTGATGTAGGTGCAGGTTGGAAAAGAGTAAGTGGTGCCATGCCAAACAAAAGCATGGCCTCATCAATCCATGAAATCCTTGACAGTTAAACTGAGTCAGTCAGGTAGGGAGGGAGATGCAGACTTCCGGGTTGGATCCCGTCCTCGGGACTCTAAGAATCAATGGCTGGAGACAGACAATAGGCGACATGGCTCCAAATCGTTGTCAATGGCTTATGCAGATGTATTCAGTCTCTTGTGTAATCTTTCATATTCCTTTCTACCATTACTCATTCTGTTTCACTCTTATACTTGTCAAAACTCTATTGATTCTCGTCATCATTCATTTTCTTGTCTACCTTTGTTTGCTATTTGGAACGTGGTAAATCGAACTACTGCACTTTCGGTGCCAAGTTCTATGTTGATTCCAGACAGACAGACATTCTGTCGCCAGTCTGCAATCACAGTCATCATCAGATCGTATCAGTCAATCATCGCTGATTTCTTTAGACGGCATAATCTGTCGACTAAGCGCTTCAATCACAACATAATCCCTGTCACTACTACTACTATGAATAGAAACCAGTAATTGCTCTTTTACCGCTATGTGAAAACGGTTGTGTAGAAAACAATGCATCACATAGAGCGCATAAAATCAAAGCAACAGAACGTGTGGAGACTGCAGCCTGACTTTCAAATCTAATGAATAATGAAGTTGTGTACGGCAATGCAGACATGAATGATTGATGGCTTCCAAAATCCCTTTAGTAGCCTCATTTATTATTACTTCTTGCTTCTATTAAAAAAACAGCTAAGAATTCCATATTCTAACAGACATTACGTATATATGAGTAATTTCATAAATGAATGAACAATGTTTTCTTTGATGGGATGTGATGTGAAACGGCTTCTTAATTAGCAAATTAACTGAGAATAGTTTAACAAGCATACGTTGAATTTAACTGGTGGATGGTGATTAGCAGTGAAATCCAGTCCAGGATAATGGGCATTTCACCGGTCCTGTTTGGTACACGTCAATTGTCTGAATGTACCTGCATTCTACCGCAGTGAGTAAGTGAAGATGTTCCCACCACGGAGGCTTAAGCCCAGTTTCGAACACAATTCATTATTGCTGTTCATAATCATTTCATCAATTATAATCACACAACTTCAAAACTTGAGTCTGATGGTTTTCTTTGTCCTCTCTTATTTGTCCTAGGGGTAGTAGGATTTGGAACGAACCTCGGAAACCTTACGCAGAATTCTTAACAATTCTGGCAGGAATAAAAGTGGCTGGAATTCAAACCAACCACAAACTCAATTAGAAACAAGCTCTGTCAGTTAACGGATCAATCCAGTGGAGCCGTTAAAGCAAAACAATTTAGTTTATCTAATACCCTGTCTGCTGGAATGATTGTCAGGTCAAATACACAGGTCAAACTAGTAGAACAGGGTCAGTGAGTCAGACTAGCCGAGCAGCATAAAAAACTAGCAGCGAAATCTAGATTGGTTGACTCGAATAAGATAAGAAATCTAGAGAATAGTTCAGCAGTAGCACTCACTGCATGCAGTTACACAGAACCATACAATAGGCTGGATGATATAGGATGATAATTTTGAAATTTAATGTCACAGGGTGAATGGAGGGATATGAGGGAGTGGATGTCATGTCTTTTGCTCATGCATACGAAGACGAAGGAGACGTCCACTTTGGCCAATGTAGTGTTTTTCGCAGTTGTTACAATTCATTTTTTAGATGATGTTGGTTTTATCTTCTTTTGCTATTGAGTCTGTCTTTTGGATGAAATAGAGCCAGCTGAGTGAAATGATTTTGTTGGTTTGTGTGAGACGTCAATTTCTAGAAGTTTGAAGAGTCTTGCAGTGATTTCTGAGATATCCTTTTTTATATATGGTAGGACGACTTTCTTTGTGCTTTCCTTAGGGGCTTTTGGTTTGATAGATTGGCTTGGGGTATATGTCTTTTGGTGAAATTCCAACATCATCTACAAAATAAATTGTGGACCTCCTATTCGTCTTCGTATCCACGAATATAAGCTAACCGGCAAAAGACATGATATCCACTCCCTCACTCATATCGCCTCACTGCATACAGAAAACCACGGACATCAATTCGACTGAGACAACCAACGTTCAAATATTAGACAGAGGAGACAACATCAAGAATGCTAGAGAATTTTTAGAAGCCTACCTGGTACTCCAGCGAATCATCAATCAATAGACACATCGAGATAGACAAAATTTATCAACCGATAAGAACGAAACCTCACACACACACAAAGGGTCAAAATTCAAGTCAAAGAAACAATCAATTCCAACAGCGACACAAGTAGCCTAGAGGGAATGAAAACACACAAAAAACAACCAATTACACCCAAGGTGACCGACCAGGAGAGATGATTAATAAACTCACTCGTGGAGAAATCTAAAAGCTCACTTCAATTGAAATTGAAGTATGAGCTGAAGATGTCGCCTACTAGGTCGATGAAACCTTTGCAAATGAACCATCCAGCTAGCTCAGAGAACACAGCCATGTCGAAATCATCCACCTGAGCTACAAATCTTCTCCATCATATTTAATATGTTGCATTTATTACATCTACGGCATTTTTCGCCAGTATTGTATCAACACAAAGTCATTACTGGAGAATAGCTGAAGGGAATTGTGTACGGGACTGATATTTTAGGCGCGAGGGTTGCTTAACGACAACATAGATATGCATTGCGATGCCTGTGAGTAGTCTTCTGTTTCGATAAAAAAAGAGGCTAACATTTGCAACGAAAATACCACCTATTTAATAATAATAAAAAAGAAAGAGGCAAAATTGTACTAAGAACATTACTCCGGCTACGGTAGGGCAGGAGAATGTATATAGCGTTTTTGAATGCAGAGGTCCGGTTTCAGATCCCGAATAGCTCATGCTTCAGCTATGCACAGATGGCGTATCCGAAGTCCCTTTGTACGATATTGAGGGACTCTGTGTAGCAATGTGAAGCATTCATGAATGTGGGGGTGCTCGATGTCCGGAGATGACAAGGTGTTCGAGGATAGAGCTGCTGCTACTTTTTCTTTTCTCCTCTGGCTGGCTAACCAAGCTGGACAGTGTTCCAGGATACGTTTGTGCGCTTGACATTCCGTACGGCCGATATACTTTGCTCCACACGAGCCTTAGAGCCTTTCTATTAGTTCCTGTCTATTCTACACAAGCTTACTGATCTCACGCTTATTACGTCATGCCAACTTCTGTCTCTTTTCTAACTCACATACAATTAGTCATCCCTTCTAGGTTACACCTTACATTATGTAATACAATTTTCCAAGGACAAAGTTTACCAGTATCTGATTGGAGTAAAGATTTCTTTGTTTAATAATAATTACGATTATCATACAGTAGCTCGCGAAAATGAATCGTCGAAAAGGGAAAATTTTCTTCGCTGTTTGCGCTCTTTTCTTATGACTCAATAAAATAAGTAATGATAATAATAATGTTGGATTGAGTTTAGGTAATTCACCCAACTATTCAGTTTACATGTGAAGAAGAAGACAATAACAGTTTACCTTTCCTTGACGTCCTCCTCACCATGAAGACAGACGGATATCTACAAAGGAAACTATTTAGAAAGAAACCTTGGACGGGTCACTACACCCATTTCTATAGCTTCGCACCGATTCAGTACAAAAGAAACTTAGTTAGGTCTCCTAGGAATAGAATAAAACGTATATGTTCAGAGGAATGCATTAAGGAAGAAATGCATAAACTGAAACTCACACTGCAAGAAAATGGATATCCACAGAGCTTCCTAAAAACGCATATGTCAATACCTACAGACAAGGTAAAGGTGGATGCCGTAGACAAGAAAGCTTTGTATTTTAAGTTAAGTTACAAAGGGGAAATTGCAGCTGACATTCTAAAATGTCGACTTAATAGAGCAGTAGATAGAACATTTCTTGCAGCTAGACTGGTACTCAACTTCTCAACTAAACCAGTACTCACACAGCAAGTAAAGGCTAAATTACCAAAGATGGCCTCATAAATGTGTATCTGTGAATTCACAACTGCTCATGTGGAGCTAGTTATATTGGCCGTACTCGGAGGGCTTTATGTCTGCGCACGCGCGTCAACCTGTACCTGTATGCATGGTTGAGTTAAAGGGGTAACCAAATGCGTAAATAGTGCAGTCTTAGTCCACTTGGTAGATACTGCACACCCGATAAAACTTGACCAGGCGTTCTCAGTTATTTTTACCGCGTTCCTAGTAATTTATCTAGAGGAGCTCGACTACGTCTTCTATCAGTAGCTAAAGCGGTTGCAATTAATACCAGAAGACCATCTCTTTGCATACAGAAGAAGTATCTTCAACCTCTATGTTTACCTTCGCTTACAACAAAGCCAACAAATCCTCCATTAACACTATAAACTCCTTTCACAATTTTCTTTTCTTTTCTTCTTCTTCTTCTATTCCTCTGTTTCATTGACAATCGTTCATTTTCGACTTTTATGATTTCATGACCTTTCTTATAATTTTATTACCTTAGGTTTAAGTAGTGCTTTTCTAACTTGCTATCGTATTTACAAAACCCTGTTCATTCCACTTCATTATATTCATTATCATTATTATTTGACAATCATTCACCAATAGTGCTTGTAATTTTACACCATATCATCGTTATTATTATTTTACAATCATTCTTACTGTCGTTATTTTCAACCTTGAACTTATGTCCAGTCCACGCCATTCGTTGGTCTATTTTCATATTGTCTCTCAGACACCCTGATTACAATCACTCTCGAAAGTTGTATTTTCTGACTATATTTATATATATACACACTCATTGGAAAAATAACTAACTATTGTTCCATCCCATCTTATACTTGCTCCACGATACACTTTTTGATATGATTCTAGTTTGCCTTTACTGGCTATTGTATGCCTAAATTAATGGATTTATAATTGTAGAGCCTGAAGAAGAATTTATTGAAACTACAATTGTTCTCACTCTAAATATTTTGTTCTGAATAAATAATTATATATAAATGCGATTGTACATCTAGCTGTGTGAATGAATTCGCCGTCGAAAAAAGTCTCTTTGCTGAACTTCTTCTCTTTTTCATAGGACTCAATGGGGATCTTTAAGCTACAAAAACCAAAAAATTGGCAGAAGATACAGTGAGAATAGGAATTCAGGTGAACATAGATAAGACGGAGGGGATGAAGATAACTGACCCGACTAACAAAACACCCAACAATTGCTATCAATGCTGGAAAGTCCAAAAGAAGTAGACTTTCTCATTTAAATGGGGCACAGATCTTGATGGTGTTCAAGCGAGAATTTATAAGGCCGAAGTGTAGAAGTGTACCTTGGGAACATCAGTTGGTTTATGGTTTAGGCCGTCTTAAATGATTTATTAAATTGGAGCAGAGACAGGTTGCCTGACAGTGTCCACTTTCAAGCTTTATTAGTATTCCTGCTAAATTGTACTGTTGCAAAACAGTCCCCTGTAGTGAAAGGGAATCAGGTTAATATTCCTCTACCTTGTCCATGGAGGTTGGTCCATGTTGGACCTTAGATTCAGTATGCACCAAGCGCGGTAACTTATCAAAAATCGGAGACATAGGCATGAGTCCTAGGAAGAGTTCTCTTTTCTTCGCTAGGAGTGCATCTACCCTTTAGAATCAGCTTGATCGAAGATGGGGGCCAAGTCTTCGTAAAGCATCACTCTTTTTGGGGTGTCCAGGACGCCAATTTCGGCCCTTGAGAATCCGAGCCAGGCAGCATAATTTTCGTGGCAGGCTGTACCCATAAGCACAGCAGGTCTCCAAGGGGAAAAGCCTATGACAATTGGACGCTGTAGGTAAAGGAAGTTGAAAACTTCGTGAGAAGGAATGACTTCGTCAGACAGGCTTAGATAAAAAACGTGTCAGTCCAGCTGGAGGCTGGTTTCTCAAGACCAGTCGCCAATCTTCGATACTTCAAAATCCGTATATCAATTAGATGAGTATGTTTGTGGAATGGCACAAATACGCATAGGTTGTACAGAAAGGCGATTGTCTACTCATGGCATGATGGAGCATTTGCCAAAATGGTTGAAAACAGCTGAGTGCGAAGTGCCAAAAACTTCAATAACAAAACACCTTGTGGACTATGGACATGATGTCGATGCAGTCAAGTCATTCACTATTGTCAGGAGACAAAGAAACAGGAAGATGCTAGCAAATGTGGAGGGTTGTGCAATCCGAGTTTATAAACCAGGTCTCTGTGTACAAAAGGAGATCGCCATCACTCTGAATTTACCATGGTAAAACGTTTTACTTATTATTCTACCTCTTATTATTATTATTATCCTTGATTCATTTAAAACTATCCTTTATCAGTAGGATTATCTTAACTCACTTCAACATTACTATTATTATTCTTATTATTATTACAACTACTACTTTAGATATTACTCTGTTTGCAATTCTTGTTATATTCTCCAATGACTAATTGTTTATCTAAGTGATGTATAATTGAAGTGTAATGCATTTCAAGATCTTCTGGTTACAAGGCCAGCTAGCTGGCTCGTATACCATTAAGCCACTCACTGGGCCCCCATCCAATGGCCAGCCAGTGCATGAATTCTTACTTTTGCCAATTCACGACATGGCGCGACTGGCACAGGCCAATGTCTTTGGCGAGTACTTGTCCCCACACCTGACGTGCTTCATCCTACTGGTCACGACTTCCCACTAGAACCCACCCAGGTAAATACCTACCTGAATAGGGCCAGTCGCCAGTGAGCGGCATCTCATTGATATTCAAGTATCGGTTTGTAGGGATTTGATTGATTGGTTGCAGTACTCCCTGGCTGGTTTCCCAGTGGTTCTGTAACCAGTGTCAGCTCATGATGATGATGAAATCCTGTGACCGATCAATCAAAGATCCCCACAAACCAATACTTGAAGATCAATTTAGTTTATTTGTACTTATCAGTCTTATATCCCCCAATGTAATTTCAAAAGTATATATGTATATATATATATATCCGTGTATGTAGAGTACTGAGCAGCTGGGGAAGAGTTCTACCGATCGATAGGTGCTTTGGAAACTACTACGCTACTATGATGTGCCACCGACAATTATACATCTCATCCAACACTTAGTTGTACGACAATGCTGCATGCCAAGTAATCCACAATGGGAAACTTACGGAATCCTTCGAAGTGAGGACAGAAGTAAGAAAAACTGGCTGCCTACTATCGCCAATGATTTTTCTGATTGCAGTAGATTTGACAATGCGACAGACAGCGGGCCAGGCAATGAGGAAACAGGCATAAAATGGACACACACAAAAACCTTGGAGGATCTGGACTTCGCCGATGATATATGTCTGATTTCCCACAAACTGAAAGATATGCAAGCAAAAAGCAACAAGTTAGCAGAAGAAGCATCCACAGAAGATAGGAATTATTTCAGGTGAACATAGAGAAAACAGATGTGATGAAGATTCCTGGCCAACAACACCAACAGCAACAACAACAACAGACAACAATCAGCCAGCATAAATGAGAGGAACCTGAAAGAAACAACCTCCTTTACCTACCCACCACCGACCTGGGAAGCATCGTTTCAACCACAGGTGGGTGGAACTGACGAGTATATCAAAGCAAGAATCAGAAAAGCAAGACAAGCTTTCATTACTCTCAAGTCTGTGTGGAGGTCAACAGCACTCAGCAATCAGCATGAAAATGAAAATAAGATCCGGATTTTCAACTCCAATGTGAAGTCAGTCAGTGCTACTATACGGATCAGAGACTTGGCCAGCGCGTCATAAAGAGCATCTCAAACAAACTACAGACCTTCATCAACAGCTAGCTCTCTTCGCTCAATACCACTCAAGATCAGATGGCCGGCCAGGAAAGATCAGCAACAGAGATCCTTGGCAATGAGCGGACCAACACAGCTGGAACCTATTGTGAAACAAATAGGGCAGGAAGAAATGGAGGTGGATTGGTCAAAACAAAAGTATCAAGTGAGTGACATCACTAGACAAGCGATTGCTCGAGTGAAACTCAAAAGGGAAGCGGCGAGTTAGTCGTGAGTTCGAGGGTGGGTGACTTGAGTGATGAGGTCATGTGAAGATGGGGATGAAAACGTGTGAGCAGACTTCTTTGTAACCACATAAAGACTCTAGCAGAGAACCGAACGCAATGGAACGCACGGCTGAAGTCCTATGTTCCTCTAGGAATTAAAAGAATCAATAATAATAATTGCTTGTTTGAATGAATCAAAATGCCTGAATTCAATGTTCATGAAAATTTCGCTATTTGCCACTCCTTTTTTCAAGTGACAAGAAGATGACAACACCAATTTCGCTTTGTGTCTTGTGTTTTTTTCTGCTTTCAGTTGTACTAATTACAGGAAAATGCAAACGAAGAAAGTTAAGATTGTTGAGCACATAGAAGAAAATTTCAATCTGGAAATTCAGAGATTGTCTCAAGTTTTGTAACTCTGACATTTTTTATTTTTGCTGTGAGAAAAAAATAAATAAAAAAGGATCGACACAGAAACAGTGTTACGGACAATTTCCATCATTGTTTCAGCAGAGATTGAGAAAACAAAACAAAAAACAGACAACAACAAAAATCGAAAGTAGGCGGAAACGGTGAATTATATTCACCATCACCTACCTCTAAATTAAACTGTCTCCCAAATTTCTTTTCTTTCGCGTGTGTTTTCAGTCGTTATTGTTGTTGTAGTGGTTGTGGCTGTTGTTGTTGCTGCCGTTGTTTGTTTGTTATTGAGTATTTTCCAACCGAATACTGTACACGCCTTGCAGTTAATTTCAATCTGAATGCAGCAACAAGATGGAAAGTGTAGTAATTAATTCTACGAAAATTAACTACTGCTTGTTAGATGTATCACACACAGTCAGTGAGTAAGTGAAACAGTATTAGTATTGACTGGATGACAAAGTTGTTTCGAACACAATTCATTATTGCTGTTCATGATCATTTCATCAATTATAATCAAACGAATTCGAAACTTGAGTCTGATAGTTTTCTTTGTCCTCTCCTATTTGTCGGGGTCATCAGGGTAATAGAATTTTCCAGATATCCAGCTGGACAGGTGTTTAATCATTCCTATTACACGTTTTCACTCTCAGTTGATTCGATAAACAAAGCTTCCATTGTTATCAATCTCTCCCTCCCTACACCCAGCTGTGACATTAGATTTTAAAACTGTCATCCCATCCAGCCTATTGTATGGTTGTGTGTAATTGTATGTAGTGCTTGCGATAGCTGCTGAACTATTCTCTAGATTTCTTATCTGATTCGGGTCAACTAATCTATATTTTGCTGCTAGGATTTTATGTTCGGCTAGTCTGACTCACTGACTGCCCCTGTTCCACTACTTTCACCTATGTATTTGACCTGACAATCATACCAGCAGGCAGGGTATTAGATAAACTAAATTGTTTTGTTTTAAAGGCTTCACTGGCAGGATTGATCCTTCAACCGACAAAGCTTATTTCTAATTGAGTTTGTTGGGAGGGGTTGAATTCCAGCCACTTTTATTTCTTCCTTCCCGCCTTGTGGAGGACTCTGCTTAAGGCTTCCGAGGTTCGTTCCAAAGTCACCGGGTCATACTAATTATTTATCTGCATTTTAGATTTTCCCGTCCATTGATTGATTGGACCGAAGTGCTCGTTGGTCTCTTAGGTTGACATGTCTGTTGGCTTCTTGTGGAGATGCTTCGACGATGTCTGGGCATGTAATTAGAATTTAAAATTCAATTAAATAATTCATTAGTTGTATAAAAGAAAAGAAGGCGTTCAGCGAAGAGACTCTTCAATTTTATTTTATTTTCTATCTAATTAACGTTTGTTTCCAAGCCAAATAATACTTATATTACGTAATTATCTAAACTTTATAAATCTAATGTGCACACACACAAACAGAATTCATTAGTTGTCTGTCAGAAATATTCAAAAGTTATCACTGCTGATAAATGACTGAGAAACACGGAGGATGTTACTCATTTGCCATTTATTCTATCCTGTGTCTCATCGGTAGGTCGGTTTTTGACATAGAACTTGGCACATATATGCGGCAGTTCAAGTCGCCACACTCCCTCCTTGTAGCACACAAAGCAAGAGAAGAAAGTAGGAGGAATGCATAATAGAGAGACAGTAAACAGAGGTATGGTGAGACAAAGGAATAGTAATAACGAAGAACAAAACAGTTTCATTGGAAATCATAAGTAACAACGAGTGGATGCATCTGCACCACTGACAACGATTTTGAGCCATGTCACCAATTGTTTCTAAGCAATGGATTTTACCGTCCTGAGGACCCCAACCAGTTAGGAAGTCTACATCTACCTTCGTGGCTTAGACTAACTGTTGTAGATTTCATTGACTGGTGAAGCCCTGTTTTGGTCTGACCGCCGCTAGCTCTTTTCCAGCCTGACCAATCCTATATCAGTTAACATTGCCCATTGTCGAGGAAGGCGATGACTAGTCATGCATGCGTAACACATGTCCTAACCATCTCAGTCGATGTAATTTCACAGCCTCGTCGATTGACTTCCCCTGCCACCTACCTAGCAATCCACTGACGCCTAACCTCAATATTGCTCACCTTATTATACCACTTCACACGGGAGATAGAACGCAGACATCTACGGTCAAAGATAGCTAATCAGCCTTTTCATGTCTTCCGTTCTCAGCGGCCAGGTCTCACAGCCAGCCATAAAGAAGAACGGCGTGGACTACTGAGCAGTACACACACCCTTTGGTCTATAGTCGGATATCACGTTTACTAAGCCAGAGACGGCGTAAACTGGCATATGCGAAACTAGCCCTCTGTATTCGTACTGAGATTTCGTCAGAGATCAACCCGTTGGGGCTGACTGTTCATCCCAACGTGCTCTACCACTTCACTTCTATTTCTAATCTAGGGGTCGGTGAAGTCCAATCCTGCAGCATCATCTTACATTTTACAGGGGCGAATCGCATGCCAGACAAACGAAGATTACAGCTCATAGAATATTTCTTGGCATTTCCAGCTGCTTCAGGTTGGTTGTATGGTAATTTAACCACCTAAATTGTTTTATTGACTAAATAAATTGAAAATGATTCACTCAGCTTAATCACATCTGACTGTTGGATATGCCAAGAATATACCCTTAAGTGATTAACTGTTATTCCTTCGCCAATTGAATTGAACTGAATTGATAACAACCAGTGGTGTCCATCAAGGATGTCCACTTTCCCCATTTCTGTTTAACTTCATCAAACATATGCTTATGGAAGTATCCTTAACTGAACTTAACGACTTAGGAATAGACTTGTTACCAGGGAATAGTCTTATGGACTTAGAATATGCAGATGACATAGTCCTTTTAGGGGAGGATGCTGACAAAATACAGCAGAGTCTTCTGAACACCTTGAGCAGCAATCTTCGTATGTTTGGCATGCGATTCGCCCCTGTAAAATGTAAGATGCTGCTACAAGAATGACTGGACTACGTCAACTCCTAGCTTAGTAGTGATAGGGAGTGAAGTGATAGAACATGTTGACCACTTCACCTATTTGGGAAGTTGTATCAGCACCAACGGATTGATTGGTGACGAAATCTCAGCACGGATCCAAAAAGCTCGAGCTGCTTTCGCTAACTTACACCATCTCTGGCGTAGGCGCGACATCCGACCATCAAACAAGGGACGTGTGTACTGCTCAGCAGTTCTCTCCGTCCTTCTTTATGGCTCTCTGAAACATAGCCAATATGAGTTGAAGACATGAAAAGGTTGACTGCTTTTGACCACAGATGTCTGCGATCTCTTTCTCACGTTAGGTGGCATAATTAGGCAAGTAATGTTACATAGATTGAGACGGCTAGGTCACGTGCTGCACATGCCTAACCATCGCCTCCCCCTCCCGATGTGCATTACTAGCTGATGTAGGTGCAGGTTGGAAAAGAGTAAGTGGTACCATGTCAAACAAAACATGGCCTCATCAATCCATGAAATCCCTGACAGTTAAACTGAGTCAGGTAGGGAGATGCAGACTTCCAGGTTGGAGCCCGCATTCGGCACTCTAAGAATCAATGGCTGGAGACAGACAATAGGTGACATGGCTCAAAATCGTTGTCAATGGCTTACGCAGATGTATTCAGTCTCTTGTGCAATCTTTCATATTCCTTTCTACCATTAGTCATTCTGTTTCACTCTTATACTTGTCAAAACTCTATTGATTCTCTTTACTCATTTTCTTGTCTACCTTTGTGTGGCATTTGGAACGTGACACCTCAAACTGCTGCACTTCGTTGCCAAGTTCTATGTTGAATCCAGACAGGCAGACAAACATTCCGTCGCCAGTCTGTAAATGCAGTCATCATCAGTATATCGTAACAATCAATCATCGCTGATTTCTCTAGACGGTATAATCTGTCGACTAAGCGCTTTAATCACAACATAATCACTGTTACTACTATGAATAGAAGCTAGTAATTGCTCTTTTATGGCTTTGTGTAGAAAACAATGCATCACATATAGCGCATAAAATCAAAGCAACAGAACGTGTGGAGATTGCAGCCTGACTTTCCAATCTAATGAATAATGAAGTTGTGTACGACAATGCAGACGTGAAGGATTGATGGCTTCGAAAATCCCTTTAAAAGCCTCATTCATTATTACTTCTTGCTTCTATTGAAAAAGAAACAGCTAAGAATTCCATATTCTAACAGACATGACGTATATATGTAATTTCATAAATGAATGAACAATGTTTTCTGCGGTGTGATGTGGTACGACTTCTTAATTTGCAAATTAACTGAGAATGGTTTAACAAGTATACGTTAAATTTAACTGGTGGATGGTGACTAGCAGTGACGGAATCCACTCCAGGATAACGCGCATTTCACCGGTCCTGTTTGGGACTGGCCAGTTCGCTGGAGGATGTACCTGCATTCCCCAGTGAGTCAGTGATGATATTCCCACCACGAAGGCTTGAACCCAGCGCCCACAGTTTCAAACAAAAGGTGGCTCTCGTCTCCCAAGTGGTCTAGTGGATAACGCTTTGGCTTGTGTTTAAAACTATGGCCACTGAGTTCGAGCCTCGGTGGTGTGAACATCATCACTGAATCACTTGGGAATGCAGGTACATCCTCCAGCGAACTGGCCAGTCCCAAACAGGACCGGTGAAATGCGCGTTATCCTGGAGTGGATTCCGTCACTGCTAGTCACCATCCACCAATTAAAATGAACTAATGCTTGTTTTGTTTCGTTTTTTGGCCTTTTTTTCTCGAAAACTTTCGTCGTCAGAATAGGTGGATTTATTGACAATTCTCCTTGTCAAATGTAGCATTTGTGTATTCATTGAATTGATTAGGACCAGTGAAATTCACTGGTCTGTTTGACACCTGGACACGCTTTACTGCTCCAGTAAATTGGAACTTATTCTCTGGTGAATAATTATTTCTGTTATTGAATTGGACATACGCGCAACAGTCCTTCGACTGTAATTGGGATCGGGAAACGATAAGTTTGGCGTCGGTCCACAAGTGACGATGATGAAGCGATTTTGTAAGCAGGAAACGGCAGTCTATGAGCAATTGTGGAGCCAGTTAAAAGAAGAAGACTGCAGAGAAAACGGCAAAGTGGTGATTTGTTGTAGAAGGCCTATAATGCACCTAGAATCTAAGGGAATATTAATAATGTAATAATAGTAATAATAATTTTTGCTTTATTCCAAAAACAGTACTGATGATACATACAGCAAGGAATTTTCAGAATTCAGTACAATATTGCATCTAATTTGCTCAAAACGACAAAATATATAGACATTACATAATAATAACGATAATAACAAAACTTTGTTATACCAGCTATGTAGCTGTGCGCGTTGAACGGACGATGCACCTGGGTGGCTCCACAGCAACAGGTGAACTGATATGCACAAACACATAGAAATGGTCAGGTGCTGGATGTTGTCTTTTGGGCTTCTGTAGATCACCGAGTGACTTAACAATACTACTCTAAATGTTTCCGCAAAGAAAGATCTTCTTAAAGAAGTTGAAATTCTCCTTCTGACGACGTCACTGAGTAGGTCGCCTTTGAAGTCGAAGTTCATATAAAGAACCATTTTTGGCACGGTTGGTGTCTCTTGCTTTTGAATTTTCTGTTTGATGCTTTTGTCTACGGATCTCGACGGATAACAGTTTTGTATGAAGGTTTCTTTCAGGAAGTGTAGTTATTCTTGCTCCAGGGTATCAGAGCTGCAGATGCGTCGGACGCGAGTGGCAAGAGATCTAATTAGGCTTCTTTTTCGACTGATTGGTACCCAGCTATAGAAGCTTGTCAGTTGGTCGTTCCATGAGGGTTTCCTGTGGATATACCTTCTTAAAGTTCCCTCAGCTCTCCTTGTAGGTTCAAAGCAAAGAAAAGCAATTTTAGATTCGTTTTCAATTTCAAGAGTGAACTTTGTAGCTGAATGGCATTTGTTGAATAGTTGTAGTAACTGATTGAGATCGTGACCATCATCAGAGATAATAAAGATGTCGTCCACATATCTAACATACGATTCGAAATTGTCAATAGTTGATTTTTTGAGTGGGCCATTTTCGAGGTTTGCCATGAAGCAGTCTGCTAGTAATGGACCCAGTGGCGATTCCATTGTGATCCCATCTTGTTGTCTGTAAATAACATCGTTGAATGTGAATTGTACATTGAGTGTACATCTAATCTATGTCATGTTTCAGTTTTATAGTTATAAGCAGTTAATATTTGAAGACATTTGAAACCCATATGCACAAAAATATAGTCATTCATATGGGGAAATACAGTCAAATCCAGTATAAAAAGAACTTAGTCAGAACACTGTTCACAATGGAGCACGAAAAATTTGTTCTGACAGTACTATTGAGCATGAAATAAAATCCATTAAGGATATCTTACCTAAGAATAGATATCCTGTGAAGTTCCTTAATAAATACTCTAAAGAAATTGGTCCCTGCAAAGCTATCCAAATAGTTCGAAGAAACCTGTCTATATCAGTTTGCCGTTCAAAGCAGATGATTTGTACAAGAAGTAATCAAACGAAGATTCGATAAAGCTATCAGGCGAACTTATTATGCCGCAAAACTTGTTTTCCTTAACACCACCACTAAGCGAGTGCGTCAACAATCTGAGAAAGATCAGTCACCAATCCTGGACACTTCAAACTGCGTATATCAATTTGATGAGTGTGTATGTGGAATGACACAAATACATAGGTCGTACAGAAAGGCTACTGTATACTCATCGCATAATGGAGTATTTGCCAAAATGGTTGAAAACAGCTAAATGGAAAGTTTTGAAAAGTTCCTTAACAAAACACCTTGTGGACTACGGATATGATATCGACTCTGTCAAGTCATTCACTATTGTTAGGAGACAAACAAACAGGAAAATGCTTGCAAATATGGAGGGTTGCGCGATCCGAATTCATAAACCAGGTCTCTGTGTACAAAAGGAGATCGCCGTCACTTTGAACACGGTAATATGCCTTACTCATTAACTGTTATTAATAATAATATTATTATTAGCACTTTACTATTATCAATCACCATCAACGAGAGGGATTCGAAAGAGATTACTTCATTCACTTATCTAGCTAGGGGGCATTGTCTCAACTACAGCAGGAGGAACGGACGAGGATGTCAAATCGAGAATCGGGAAGGCAAGAAACACATTCATCAACGTGAAACCAATCTGGAAATCTTCGTCACTCAGCAACACTCAACAACAAAATTCGGATTTCCAATACAAACGTCAAGTCAGTCAGTTCTTCTATACGGATGGATCAGAAACTTGGCGGGTCACAAAGAATATTTCCAACAGGTTATAGACCTTTATCAACAACTATCTTCGTTCCATACTGAAGATCAGATGGCCGGAAAGATTAAGAACCAACAAGAAATTATGGGAACCTAAAAACGAAACAAGAACCAATCGCTGAACAAATATGCAGGAGAAAGTGGAGGTGGATTGGACACTCGCTAAGGAGGCCGCTGGGTGACATCGCGCGTCAGGCCATCGCTCGAGTGGAACCCGAAAGGGAAGCGGCGAGTGGGACGTCCAAGTGTGACATGGAAGAGATCGTGTGAAGAAGAGTTGAAACAGTATTGACTAACATGGATGCAGGTGTGAAACGTACAGCAGAAGACAGAAGCAAGTGGAGACGTGCAGTTGAAGCCCTATGTTCCACTAGGAACCCAAGTGAACAATAGTAAGAATAGTAATTATTATTATTCCTGATTCATTCAAAACTATATCATTTTGGTAGCATTACCTAAACTCAATCCAACATTATTATTATCATTACTTATTTTATTGAGTCATAAGAAAAGAGCGCAAACAGCGAAGAAAATTTTCTTTTCTACGATTCATTTTCATGAGCTGCTGTACAATAATCGCAATTATTATTAAACAAAGAAATCTTTAGACCAGTCAGATACTGGTAAACTTTGTCCGTGAAAAATTGTATTACATAATGTAAGGTGTAACCTAGAAGGGATGACTAATTACATGTAAGTTAGAAAAGAGACAGAAGTTGGCATGACGTAATAAGTGTGAGATAATGACTAATCAATAAGCTCGTGATGAATGGACAGGAACTAGTGGAAAAACGACAGTGTTTTTGTATAAAATATGTATGAAAAACAATGTTATTAATAAACAGTAATAGAGTGGTAATAAAATATGGATGATGGGAATAATAATGATAATAAAAAAAATTAATAATAACAATAACAATAGTAGTAGTGAATTAACATAATAAAAAGAAGAAGCAAAATTATACTAAGAACTTTACTCTGGCCACGGTAGGGCGAGTGAATGAATGAAGCGTTTTTGAATGCAGAGGTCCGGTGTCAGATCCCGAATAGCTCATGCTTTACCAATGCACAGATGGTGTATCCGAAGTTCCTTTGTACGATATTGAGGGACTCTTTTTTGATTGCACACTAGTCAGTAACTAGTGTAATGTGTCTAGTCCTATCTTCGGTGCAGACTGAATTCTATCAGTCATGTTTGCAATGTGGCCACCATGCTAGGTGGCTCGCCATTACGGTGCACTGTGAATTGTTGGTATTAGATGGTTGGAGGCAATCGGCAGGAAGCCTTGGACCTAGGTTTCGTGCTAGTTGGCACTCATCAGCAAGGCGTATCTGCAACCTTGAAGGAACTGATGTCCCTTCTGAGATTCGAACCCGCGTCACCCAGTGCTGCAGTCAGATAGGACTAGACACATTACACTAGTTAATGACTAGTGTGCAATCAAAAATATCCAATACAGTCCTACAGGAGGTCAGTCGCGAGCCTGAATAGCTCAGTGGTAACGTCTCTGACTGCAGCACTGGGTGACGCGGGTTCGAATCTCAGAAGGGACATCAGTTCCTTCAAGGTTGCAGATACGCCTTGCTGATGAGTGCCAACTAGCACGAAACCTAGGTCCAAGGCTTCCTGCCAATTGCCTCCAACCATCTAATACCAATTGAGGGACTCTGTGTAGCACAGTGAAGCATTCATGAATGGGGGAGTGCGAAATGTCCGGAGATGACAAGGTGTTCGAGGATAGAGCTGCTGGTGTTCTTCTTTTCTCCTCTGTGTAGCTGGCTAACCAAGCTGGGCTTTACGTTGCGCACGGCCGGTGTACTTTGCTCCACACGAGCCTTAGAGCCTTTCCACTAGTTCCTATCCATTCTACACGAGCTTATTGATTATTCATTATCTCACACTTATTACATCATGCCAACTTCTGTCTCCTTTCTAACTTGCAATTAGTCATCTCTTCTAGGTTACACCTTACGTTATGTAATACAATTTTCAAGGACAAAGTTTACCAGTATCCGATTTGTGTAAAGCTTTCTTTGTTTTATAATAATTACTATTGTACAGCAGCTCATGAAAATGGATCGTCGAGAAGAAAATTTTCTTCGCTATTTGTGCCTTTTTCTTATGCATACGAATTTGTCTATATGAAGAGAATCGAAATTCAGCGGGTATTTTGATGAATAGTATAAAAGAATCCGCCGGATTCAATTCAGTTAAAACCGAGTGAAACCACTTACATCTTTTTTTGTAAATCTATGAACATGTTAGTCATAATAAATTTGATCAAGTTTTATTCCCCCCCCCCACTATGTCTGCAGCTGACGCAATTTACGGCTTCAACGAACTCCTTATAACTGTTATTTCCTTAGGTTCTCTGAGTGGAACATACGCCGTGTCGACAGGACATCTCCATTTTTGAACCTGTTTTCCACAGTTGTCTTCAGTTAGCTCCACGACTGCGCATACATAGGCTTTCATTACCCCCCTCCCCAACACAGTATCCCTTCCATGTCATTTTCCGAGTCGGGTTCCGTTCAGGACTCTGCCTGAAGTGCTATGTCAATCAACAGTCTCCTCAGAGTGTCTTCTTCTATTTATTCCCACCTCTTTTAGCGTATTTGTTAGGTGAATGGTTCTTAATTGGTTCGTTGTGCTGTTGCTAAGCTTTTCTGACTGGTCATACAATCTTCATTTTTGAGCTAGTGATGGAAGCTGTTAAGACCAGTTTGAAGACTGTTCTAAGTGCTTTTTAGGACACGCCAAGTCTCTGAACCAAAGAGAAGAAAAAATGACTTGACATTATTGTCGACATCCTTTGCCTTTAAGATCCACACCCCACGCCGCCTGTATTTGGAAAGATACTCCTACTGATATAAGTATAAAACTTAGGCATTGTGGTGTGGTAGAGTATAACTACTCCATTATGGATCAGATTTTCTGTTTTGATAAACTGTCACTCACACAGTGTGTGTAGTGTTATACAGTAAGTAATATTAACTGATGCGACCACACGCTTCGAGCACAATTCATTATTGACACTCATAATCATAAATCAAGTCACTCAATCACTCACACAACTTTCGTCTTCCTTCATTTATATACATGAGTGGAATTCATGATTAGACATTCGAATACAAATCAGTAATATGGGATAATGGACATTCAGAAATAATAATAATAATGTGAGTGTTATTGATCAATTACAATCAGATGAGAAATAAGACGAGTGTTTCTTTTATAGTTATATTAAGTGAGTAACTTGTTAGAATGTTGTGATATACGTGAATTGAATTGAAATAGAATATAATTTGAGATTATTTATTATCCTCCTCTGATTTGACTGACTAACTGACTGACTGGTGGTAATAATATCTTCCGTGCATATCTCTGGTATTTGCATTGAGTGATTTCTGTTGCATGTGTTGTGTTGTGTGTAGACTCGATGAGCCAGGCAGGATTGAGTAATCAATCTCTCTCTCGATCTCCACCTACCTAGATTGCTTCTTAGAATCTTAACCGTTTCCCACCATGCTATTGTGTGATTGTGAAGGTAGGTCCACTTGAAGTCTTTTCTGTTCACTGCCTCTTCTGACAATCTGTTGGTTCTCGCCTGTGTGTATCTTCCAGTCTGTGTCACACTGGAGACATAAATTCCCGGTGCAAGCATCAAAATCTTCTATAGTCTTACAAAAATCTTCTCGCTCCTCACTGTTTCACTACAAGATCCAGTCAAATGAGAATGCAAAGAGGAACAACGGCGAGTGGGTTGGGGAAATTTCTCCTCTAAAATTAAGAAATTCATCTCTCTTATTTCTCAGGACTGAAGACAGTGTGGCATCCAGTGCCTGCAAATTCCAATGATGTCTTTCTTATCCAAACGCTATTCAGTAGATAGATGTGTAATGGTCACAACAGAAATAAGTGATTTTGTTTACTTAAAAGGAATACGACATGTTCGTTCATTAAAAACGAGAACTTCAATGCACTCCAATGTGTGTGCATGTGTGTTAATGTACCACTATTCACAAGATGAAGGATGAATAAACATGTATGAATAATAATAAAGTACAGTTGGCGTACAGAATGTTGTTTTGTTTTGTTGATTTTTTAAAAATAAATTAGAACAGCTTTATATTACAAGTGATATTATCAATGAAAACAAAGGGATTATCAAAGTCTGTGTAAAGTAGAGAAAAATTGAACTGAGACAAAGAACTGCTGAAGAGTCCCAAACTAGGACGAAACAGATGGCTGTCCAGTACTCCCTGTGGCTGGTTTTCCAGTGGCTCTCTAGCTGATGTCAGCTCATGAAATGAAATCCTCCATCCAATCACACAAAAATCCCTAAAAAACCAATACTTGAAAATTAATCTGATGCTCACTAGCGACTGGCCTTATTCAGGCGGTTAACCTAGAGTTCTAGTGGGAAGCCATGAACAGTAGGGTACAGCAGGTTGAAGATGAGGCAGTTACTCACTCATCGAAGAAGACATTGTGAAATGGTCATGCTATGTCGTGCGTGAATTGGCAGAAGTTAGAATTCAAAGACCGTAAGATCGGGTCCCAGCGGCTAAATGATCTATGAGCTCGCTGGCCTTGTAACCAGAAAGTGGTCCTGGGTTCGAACTCCGGCGGTAAGTGCGTACTGACGAAGAGTCACAAACTAGACTGACGAAACAGCTGTCATGTACTCCCAGGTTGGTTTTTCAGTGGTTCTCTACCTGATGCCAGCTCATGATATGAAATCCTCCATGCAATGACACAACCAAACAGACTGCAGAAATACACAGCTGTCCACACATTGTTACATTAAAGTTTCATCCACTTAGTTACTTACTTACTTGCCTACTTACTAACTTCCTTCCCTAAACGCTTACTCACTCACTCATTCACTGATACCGGATTCCACTGTTCGAATATATATCCACGGCTTGGCTTCTAAGTGTCAGTTGTCCATTAGTTTCCAAAGACAGTTTACTTCCTTCTTCTGTTCGCATATTTTCTTCTACAGTGGAATTATCAAACAGAACGACTGCTTATTCAAAACCTCTTGTTCTTATATCACAATAGTAACTCAGAGGACAGACAGTGACCAGGTTGTTGTGTGCATCTTTGAATTTGAAAATCCCTGCACCTTTTCATCCCACTCCATCCTATGGCGTTTAAACTGAGCCTCTGGGACAACATTATCTTACCAAAATTTTCTGATTACATGCATGAAAGCGCTCTCTTTGTTATATGGTTACCATAACTTATATTGTGGAAATATTAAGAAGATCTTGTTCCTAGCAGGGTTCGGATCACCAGCTTCCAAAATATTTCAGTCTTCTGCTGTATCAACAGACTTATAAGACTCAACTGCCAACTAAGTTTTCACTCCCCTACAGTTACCATCGTTAGTGGCAAGGCTGCCAGGTCGATGAATGATGCACAACGATCCATTTATCAATACACCAGTTGACTGGCGGCCACCTAGACCTTCACCTGTGTCAATCATAAGAAAGTTCCAGACTGTCAACTGATGAGAGGAATACAAACGGGGGGAGAGCCTTGGGTTGTCAGAATACTTTCTGTGAGGAAGAGTGCATACATGTGTAGTATGTATGTTAAGGCCAAGGGAAACAGCAAGTAAAAATCGTCATTTTCGCCTCTATATATATATATCTAGTTCATGGATAATCCCCATCCAGGCATTAATGAAAACAAAACACGCAGTGTTCAGTGAAGAGTCTCTTTTCGGCGGCGAATTCATTTTCTTAGCTCTACAATCACAAATATATATGGTTGTTTTGTATGTATGTGTACATTAAGTTTGTCAAACAAAAATAGACAATTGGTTATAGTTATTTTAAATAAACAGGTGAAGATTGGTAATTGGAGGTACGTAATACAAAATTAGTCAAGAAAATTGGGTGTTAATGAAATAAGGGTAGTAACAAAGGTGATAAGTTGTCACAAACAGTTGTTGAAAAAAAGAAGTTATGTAATAATATGAATAGTTTGATGATTGAGTTTTACTCAGGATGCACATAGGAACAAAGTAGAGAATACGAAATTACGTAAGAGTTCTAAATGAATATAAAAGAATTATAAGCAATTAAAGAACAGGCAGAGAAACAAAATTCAGTCATCAAACAATCAGCGATATTCTCAAGAGAAAGATCACATCATCTCTGAGAAGAACATTCTTTGTAGCAACGCTAAGGATAGTGTTACTTGCCTAGTTACTCACTCACTCACTCACTCACTTATTTCCGCGCTTACTTACTTTCTTGCTGATGGAGTGTCGAATTGCTGATAAAACATCAATGACATCTACTATTTATTATACAAAAAAATACACTTTGAAACTGCGAAACTGTTCTATAGTTTGGTTTTTAAGGGTTAGTTGTGTTTTTACGAGTTTGACCACGCACGGATTGATATCAGTTAGAGAATCATTGAAAACCAGCATTGCGGAGAGGTGTACTGGACAGACAGCTCCTTCATCAACCCTTTTTGAGAATCATCGGGAGTACGCACCCACCACTGCACTGAGGTTCGAATCCAGGGCCTTCCGGTTACAACGCAAGCTGGCTCGTAAAAGTTTCAGCCACCACTCACTGCGACCCGATTTAATGGCCAGCCAACCCATGAATTCTAACTTCTACCGATTCGTGAAGCATTTAGCGCGACTGGCACCAACCAATGTCGTCGGTGAGACATCCATCCTCACACTTGACATTTGAATGGACCTCTCACTGGTCACGACTTCTCACTAGAACTGACTATCTCCAGGAAACTCCATCCTGTAGCTAGTGGTCACTAGCGGGTGAGCATCAGATTAATTTTTTCTATAGTTTGGTTTGTAAGGGTTAGTTATCTGTTTTGTACGAGTTCAAACAGGAGTTAGTGAATTGTTTACGTAGAAATAACCATATATATAAATTTTCATGCACACGGGTTGATTACTAGTCAACACTAGAGTTGTTTATTTTCTGTCAAAATGTAAATAACAAACAAGCATATATATATGTTTACGTGTTTTGTAAGCTCCAAGCCAAAAAAAATCATGACAGTACTGCCAAATGTGATCTGGGCTAAAATTTTGAAAAGCGTCAGTCAACAGGAAACTTTACCTACATTTCATGACTTTTGATATTCATTTTCTTCAAATTGTGTATCTGAAATCCTGAGGACACTCATTTATCTGACCGCGTATTCAAATCTGCAATTAGGGGAATCCGTGAAAACCAATACAAAACCAGTGCAGTACACTGTATACAAAGGTAAATCCTCCTCCGCTGTGCTCACTGAAGCTGGTGTCCCTCAAGATGCTGTACTCTCCCCACTTCTCTTTTCTTTCTTTCTTTCTACATGACTTACCGTTTTCAAATGACATTAATTTTGTTAAATATGTTGACGATCTGACTGTATCTTTGCCTGTCAAGTGTCAAAAGTGACTGCTCCAAACCAAATGGCTTTTTTTCAGAAATCAGTCAGTGGTCCAAGGAAAACGGTCTAACCTTATATCCCTCTAAATGTCAAACAGTCAATAAACTGGTGAGCACTCACGAGGTATGCAACATAGATGGC